>JADLZN010010096.1:0-148447 GCA_018155175.1 Sinocyclocheilus anophthalmus
CCCCCCCCACCACCACCCCACCCCCCCACCCAACCCCGCCGACTCAGTAGCCTGCGAAACCAGCGTCTGCCACCCCCTTTGTTCAGCCCGCTAAAGCGCAGCAGACGCGGGGACGCTCTCGCTCAGCCAAACGCTACCCTCTTCCTAAGCACCAGGGACCCCGACCCAAGATTGCATTGGACCCAGTGCCTCAGGCATCATCCTGATCCACGGGACAGGAAGAGGATGGGGTCAGATCTCGCCACGGCCAGACCGCCCCTCAAGCAGCCTCTCTTACACCTCTTGACACCTCGTTCAGCTCCGGGTACAGAGGGAAATGTGTTTTGTGCAAACAACGGGTCCGTTCATACGCCCAAGAATTCAACCGCTGTGATAGCGGGAAAAATAAAACACAAACATTTTCAAAGAGAGAGCAAACTTCCTCTTCCATTACTCATAGGTGTTCTGCCCCCGTGCGGCCAGTCACCCGAGTTAATTCAACCCCTCGTCACGCGGGCCGAGGCCTGGCAATAGTAGCGTATGATAAAAAAATTGTTTTCCCACTCCAATTTGCTCGAAGACCCCCGCACTTCAGTGGCGTGGTCCCCACCTCCGTGTAGAGCAAGGACGCCCATGTCCTGCGCTCGGAGGTGATGAATTTGCTGGCAAAAGGAGCTGTAGAAAGGGTTCCTCCAGCCCAGAGCGAGTCAGGCTTTTACAGTTGTTACTTCCTCGTCCCCAAGAAGGATGGTGGCCTCCGGCCCATCCTCGATCTCAGACAGCTGAATCGCGCCCTCATAAGGAGGTCGTTCAGGATGATTACACTGAAACAGATCCTAGCGCAAATTCGCTCGAGAGACTGGTTCTTTTCCCTGGACCTGAAGGATGCATACTTTCACATCCAGATAGCCCCTCGTCACAGGCCATTCTTGAGATCCGCCTTCAAGGGTGTGGCTTATCAATATACGGTCCTTCCCTTCGGGCTGTCCCTGGCCCCCCGCACCTTTACGAAGTGCATGGATGCGGCTCTTTCCCCTCTGAGACAGATGGGAGTCCGTATTGTCAATTACCTCGATGACTGGCTCGTCCTGGCCCAGTTGGAGGCAGAACTAATATCTCACAGAGCCCTCCTCCTCAGCCACCTGGAGTGCCTGGGACTCAGGGTCAATTTTGCCAAAAGCTCATTGCTTCCCAGCAAACGAATCTCGTTCCTGGGAACAATCTTCGACTCAGCTCAAATGAAAGCTGTAGTCATGCCAGAACGAGCTCTAGCCATACGGAGGCTGGCGAACTCCTTCAAGATCGGTACCGCTCACCCGCTCAAAGCGTTTCAAAGGATGCTGGGCCTCATGGCAGCAGCATCTCCAGTGTTACAGTTGGGTCTGCTGCGTATGCGCCCCCTTCAGCGCTGGTTGAAACCATGGGTTCCATTCCATGCATGGCGTCACGGATGCCTGCATATCAGGGTGAGTCAGGCCTGTGTATCGGCCCTGACCCCCTGGAAGAACTCCCGTTGGAAGGAACAGGGCGTGGCCATGGGGATGGTTCACAGAAGGACAGTTGTCATGACAGAAGCCTCCAACTCAGGTTGGGGGGCGCTGTGCGAGGGCACACCGACCTTCGGCCACTGGTCGATGGCGGAAAAAGGCTTCCACATCAACTGCCTGGAAATGTTAGCAGTATGTCGAGCCTGTCAGTTCTTCCTGCCAGTCCTGAAAGGGCACCATGTGCTAATCCGATCGGACAACATGTCGGTTGTGTCCTACATAAATTGCCAGGGAGGCCTCTCTTCAAAGCGCCTCTTCATGCTAGTGGAGCGCTTCTTAGAGTGGGCTCAACCCAACCTGCGCTCGCTAAAGGCAGTGCATATACCGGGCAAATTGAACCGAGGAGCGGACATGTTATCAAGGAGCAATTTCCCCTCAGGAGAGTGGACGCTCCATACGCAAATGGTTCAGAAAATCTGGGAGATCTTCGGCGAGGCCGAGGTAGACCTCTTCGCCTCAGAAGACAACTCTCACTGCTAAATTTATTTCTCAAAGAACAAGGACGCGTTGGCCCACGATTGGCCCAACCTCCTTTTTTACACATTCCCCCCGATCGCTCTGATCCCACAGGTAATCAGGCGAGTGAGGGAACAAAAACACAGGGTTCTCCTGGTAGCCCCCCTGTGGATGAACCAGCTGTGGCTATCAGAGCTGACTCAGCTACTGATAGCGGCCTCTTGGCCTGTTCCACTGAGACGGGATCTTCTCTCTCAAGCGAACGGGACATTATGGCATCCTCGGCCCGACCTATGGGCCCTGCACCTCTGGCCGCTCGACGGGAGCCTTCGTGCCTCCCAGAGCGAGTCTTAAACACAATTTCGGAGGCTAGAGCTCCGTCTACGAGATGCATTTATGCCTTAAAGTGGTCTTTTTTCTCCACCTGGTGTTTAAACCGCGGCAAAGACCCTCTTACTTCCGAATTAGCAGAGGTGCTGTCTTTTCTACAAGAGCTGCTGGATAAGGGTCGCTCCCCATCCACACTCAAAGTCTATGTGGCGGCTATAGCGGCCTCTCATGTCCCTATTGAGGGCCAATCAGTGGGCAAAAATAGTGCGGTCATCCCCTTCCTGAAGGTTGCAAGGAGGCTGAATCCGCCTCGTCCCCCTACCGTCCCTTCATGGGACCTGCCCACTGTGCTGAGGGCCCTGAAGGGCCCCGCTTTCGAGCCGCTACAAGCCGCCAACATTAGGTCGCTATCGCTAAAGCATCAGTAAAGCGAATAGGACCTGCAGGCGCTCTCAATTAACCCTGCCTGTCTGGAATTCAGGCCTAACGACTCTAAAGTCGTCCTGAAACCAAGGCACGGTTACGTACCTAAAGTGCTCTCCACTCCGTTCAGAGCACAGGTCATTACGCTCTCCGCGCTTCCTCCAACTGAAGAGGACAGAGAGCTATCTCTGCTCTGCCCCGCCAGGGCATTGAGAATCTATATTGAGCGTTCCGCTCCCTATAGGCAATCGGAACAACTCTTTGTCAGCTTCGGTAACCGCACCAAGGGGTTTCCGGTTACGAAGCAAAGACTCTCTAGATGGATAGTAGACGCCATCTCGCTAGCATACTCTTCCTTGGGCATCCAACGCCCCATTGGAGTATGGGCCCACTCGACTAGAGGCATCGCCTCGTCGTGGGCATGGTCCAGTGGTGTGTCCATTGCGGATATTTGTGAGGCGGCCGGCTGGGCCTCGCCGTCCACATTTGCGAGGTTTTATAACCTGGAAGTCCCGGCCTTACAGGCCAGGATCCTTTCCGCTTGAAATGGCACGTGCTGTGTAAACAGACATGACAGAGATCCCTTGGCCGTGCCGCGCCCAAGTTCTCTGGTATTGTTCACCTGTTAGCTCTCGACCCCTGGGTGACGAAGTTACGGGTATACACTGGAACGATTAACCAGGCCGGGTGGGACCTAGAAAGCTCAGCCCGCTTAGACTTGGGTTATTGTTGACTTCTCTATAAGCATTGGTTGCTTATGGAAGTTATACCTTTAGTCGTTCCACTACATTAGCACGGCGTGATTGGACTGTTCCCATATGCATCTTAAGCAAGACGCAGTACGAGTGAAGTATCGAAAGGGAACGTACTCGGTTACTAACGTAACCTCGGTTCCCTGAGATACGGGAACGAGTACTGCATTGCTAGCTGTGCTATGTGGCTGCATGACTCAGTCGTCGCTTCAGTCGAAGTAAACCTGAGAATCCTGTGGCGAGCGCCCGCTTATATAGCCAGATGCCCTGCCCATTCTGGTGGGCTTTGGCGGGCTTCGTCGCCATAGGCTCGTGCAGCTCCGCTGCCGCGCCATTGGTTCGTTTTTAAAGCCCTGCATGAACCAATGGCCATGCAGTTTCACTGAGTTATTGATAAGGCTTCAGTATTCTGAGAAAAAGGAGATTTCCCCTTAGCGTCTTAAGCAAGACGCAGTACTCGTTCCCGTATCTCAGGGAATCGAGGTTACGTTAGTAACCGAGTACGTTTTTTCTTTGACATATTTCAATATTGTGTCATTATTTATTTTGCTGTCTGTAAGCAGCTTTTAATGTCAAATGTTTCTTGTGAATGTTTCAACATCAGAGGGATTGCACCATCAAGCAGAGAGTGGAGGAACTCATCCGTCTTGTTGTTTATCTGAGCTACCACATTATAGGGTAGATGCAAATATATATATATATATTATTATATGTGTGTGTGTGTGTGTGTGTGAAGAGTTCAGATGCAAAAGCCTCTAAGTACGTCTGACGTTTTTCTTAAATTAGCATTTCTTTCTGGCTACTATGTATACGTTTCTATGTAAGTACTGGTACTTCTAAATGGAATTTGGTGCATTTGAAGTGAAAGTACTTGATGAACATATACTATGAGTGGAGAGCATTCACTCAGTATCGTTATCTTATTTTTGACCAAGTTGGCTTTTAAAGGCTTTTGCATTGGAATCCTTTCATATACAGTATATGTATATTTACATTTTACATTTAGTCCTTTAGCAGACGCTTTTATTCAAAGCTACTTACAAATGAGGACAATAAAAACAATCAAAACTAACAAAAGAGCAACAAAATATAAGTGCAAATGACAAGTCCCGGTTAACCTAACGCAGTACACGTAGCAAGATATATATATATATATATATATCTTATACAGTATATTATTTATTACACACAACACACACACCCACAATAGAATAGAAAGTGTTAGAGTTAGAGGGTCATATAAAGGTGGAACAGATGTGTTTTTACTTGTTTCTTGAAGATGGCTAAGATGGCTGCTCGGATTGAGATGGGCAGGTCATTCCACCAGGAGGAACATTTCATTTAAAAGTCTGTGAAATGTGATTTCATGTCTTTTTGAGATGGCACATAATACGCCGTTCACTTGCAGAACGAAAGCTTCTAGAGGGCACATAACTCTGAAGTAAAGAAATTGGCAAAAAATTTAAGGGTAAATGGTGCAGAGCTAGTGGTGGTTTTGTAGGCAAACATTAATGCTTTGAATTTTATGCGAGCAGCTATGGTAGCCAGTGCAAATTTATAAACAGAGGTGTGACGTGCATTATATTTGGCTCATTAAAAATTAATCTTGCAGCGGCATTTTGGCTTAATTGTAGATGTTTGATAGAAGTGGCTGGAAGACCTGCCAAGAGAGCATTGCAATAGTCCAGCCTGGATAGAACAAGAGCTTGAACAAGGAGTTGTGTTGCATGTTCTGAAAGAAAGGGCCTGATCTTCCTAATGTTGTATAAAGCAAATCTGCAGGACTGGGCAGTTTTAGCAATGGGGTCTGAGAAATTCAGCTTATCATCAATCACAACTCCAAGGTTTCTAGCTGTTTTTGAAGGAGTTATGGTTGATGAGCTTAACTGGATGGTGAAATTTTGATAAAGTGATGGGTTTGTTGAAACCACAAGCAGTTCTGTCTTAGCCAGGTTGTGTTGAAGGTGATGGTCCTTCATCCAGTAAGAAATGTCTGTTAGACATGCTGAGATGCGAGCAGCTATCGTCGGCTCATCAGGATGGAATGAGAGGTAGAGTTGAGTGTCATCAGCATAGCAGTGATATGAAAAGCCATGTTTCTGAATGACAGAACCTAGTGATGCCATGTAGACAGAGAAGAGAAGTGGTCCAAGAACTGAGCCCTGAGGCACCCCAGTAGCTATATGTTGTGACTTGGACACCTCACCTCACCTTTCCAAGATATCTTGATGGACCTATCTGAGAGGTAAGACTCAACCACTGGCATGCGGTTCCTGAGATGCCATTTTCCAAAAGGGTTGACAGGAGAATCTGGTGGTACACTGTATCAAAAGCAGCAGACAGATCCAGCGAAATAAGTATAGAAGATTTGGAGGCTGCTCTTGCCAGTCTTAGGGCTTCAACGACTGAAAGCAAGGCAGTCTCGGTCGAATGTCCACTTCTGAAGCCAGATTGGTTGCTGTCAAGGAGGTTGTTCTGTGTGAGAAAGGCAGAGACTTGGTTGAACACAACTCGTTCAAGTGTTTTTGCAATGAAAGGTAGCCTGTCTGTAGTTCTCTAAAAGAGTGGGGTTAAGAGTGGGTTTCTTAAGAAGTCGGGTTATACAAGCCTGTTTAAATGTTGAGGGAAAAACACCAGTGTGAAGGGATGTGTTAACGATGTGAGTGAGTGCAGGTACAACGGCAGGAGAAATGGCTTGAAGGAGATGAGATGGAATAGGATCAAGCGGACAAGTAGTAGGATGATTGGATGGTTTTGAGTCTTCTGCCTCAGAGAGTGGAGAGAAGGATGAAAACGAGTGTATGTTTGCTGGTAAGATGTTTTTGACAGTTTGTAGTGTGGCAAATTGTGCACTGAGGTTTGTAATTTTATTAATGAAGAATGTGGCAAAGTCGTCAGCTGTTAGAGTTGATGAAGGAGGGGGAGGAGGAGGACAAAGGAGGGAGGAAAATGTTTTAAAGAGCATGCTAGAGTTAGGCGAATTGTTAATTTTGTTATGATAGTATGTCCTTTTAGCAGTGGAGACATTAGCAGAGAATGAAGAGAGGAGTGATCGATATACATTAAGGTCAGTAGGATATTGTGATTTGTGCCATACTCTTTCTGCAGCTCTGAGCTTAGAACGATACTCACGGAGAACATCAGATAGGGGCAGAAGAGGTGGTACGAGCTGGCCTGGAAGACAAGGGGCAGACAGTGTCTAAACAAGATGTAAGAGTGGAGCAGAAAGTATCAGTAGCACTGTTAACATCAAGAGATGATAACTGTTCAGGGGAAGGAAGCGAAGATGAAACCATAGCAGATAGCCGGGAGGGTGAGAGTGAGCGTAGGTTACGTCGAAAAGTGACATGTGTAGGGGTATGTGTTGTGTCAGGAACCATGTTGAGGTTATGAGTGAGGAGGAAGTGATCCGAGGTGTTCAGTGGAGTAACCAGTACATGATCAGTGGAGCAGTGTCGTGTGTAAATAAGGTCCAGTTGGTTGCCTGATTTGTGAGTAGCCGTAGTCAACACTCCTCTGTCCTCTGGTTTGATCCACATCTCTGTCGGGGCTATGAGGTTTAGTCTTGAATGACTTGTAATGGAGGTAATAAAATCTGTTTTGTTTACAGCAGACTGGCAATTCCAGAAACCAATAGAAAATGAAAGTATTGTATTAGTAGACATAGGCAAAGTGCACATGTTGTTAGGATTGCGCTGCCTACAGTATGTGATGCATGGTTTGCGAGTGGTAGTAATAGTAGGGATTTGGGCCCGGTTGTATTACCGTATATTATATATATTATATATATCTATATATATATAATATATATATATATATACTTAAACTTTAATAAAGGTTCATATTCTGTTTTTAATTTTGATTATTTCCTTCACTTGCCAAAGGGTTTACTGTACATCAAATCAACAACCAATTTTTGCAAAACTCATTCATTTAGCAGGTTTTAGATGGTTTCTTTTTTTTTTTCATTCAAGATGAACTATAATTAGTAATGTCACGATCAAGCGTACAGATATCAAGATCATTGGCCTTTTACAGAATGATGCACAACTCATATTTTATTATAATTCATCATATTCTAATAACTACTTTTTTTTCAAAAAGTTTTCTTTTTTCTTTTTATTTGATTATTCTTATTGTCCATCTGAGCGACACAAAGACTTTGACTATGTGTATATTTATTAAAACATGTCTGTAGTTGGTAAACCATGGAATCGCTGCTGCTATGATAGCATATGCGAGCATGACAGGAAATAAATAAATCTTCAAAAAAAAAAAAACACCCAACGGAAACAGTGCCATTTCAGCCATGCATGACAAGTCGCTTTTTTCACAATGGTTTTAAGAGTGGGCAACAGTCTGCAATTTCCTCTGTATAAGAAAAGTGATTTTCAATAAAAGTTTTAATTTAAGGAAATTGTTCATATCTTAATCATCCAACTTCTCAGTTCTGACATTTTGCCAGGGAAGTTCAGGGAAAAGATTTAGTTCACATATAATCAAGACTTATCATCAGAAGTTTCAGAAACAAAACATCTTGAACTTCTGACCTGAAATATTGTCATATATCAAGGTCAATAATACTATTATATGATATAATGGCATAGGCATGCATTTAAATGTATATACATAAACATCTAGATATGCATGTAAAATATCTGTCCCTTTACCTACCTAATTTTCTTTAAGCAGCATTTACCTGATATGCAGTAAAGAGATAATAAATAAATGTCTATCTTAGAGAGTCATGTGCAGAGAAAACATAAACAACCATCAGTAAGCCTTCAGTAACCAGCTGCCATCCAGAAAACATTTCTTTAGTTGCATCATCTCTGTTAATTTCATATATACTGTCATTACCCTCTGCTGCTGCTGTAAAAATGAATAAAGTGGACACTCGTACCTGGTTCCCGGTCGTTTGTTTCAGCAGTCACAGAGAGAGAAAGTGTAATTTGGAGGAAGTGTAAAAGTCACATGAGGCACTCAAACTCTACGTCTCTCAAGATGTGCAAGCATTAGTGCATGCATGGGGCTTCTGCTATCACACACTCTTCACTTCCTGAGGCCTGTCACAACAGTTTCAAACAAGATGGCTGCTGTGAGCTCACAAGAACAGATGAAAGGAGATCAGCACCATTTCAGCCTGAGACGTATCCATAGAGATAGATATGATGATGAGATTGACTCCTATTTTGGAGAAGATTGGTTAAATTAGGCCTGGTTTTAGGGCCAAATAATTTGGTTTGAAAGTCGTGATTTCTATATGATTGACATAATGCATATTATTGTAAGTATATTGCTCTCCTTAAAAACTATAGTAAGTTTCAAATGTAATGATGTTTCTTTTGTTCTTTATTTTATTATTTTCTCTTTTATTACGTCTAACCAGATCATTTGCAATAATTTCCATTTCAGCTGTCTGAGGGTGTATATACAGTGGGTACGGAAAGTATTCAGACCCCCTTAAATTTTTCACTCTTTGTGATATTGCAGCCATTTGCTAAAATCATTTCAGTAAATTTTTTATTCCTCATTAATGTACACACAGCACACCATATTGACAGAAAAAACACAGAATTGTTGACATTTTGCAGATTTATTAAAAAGAAAAACTGAAATATCACATGGTACTAAGTATTCAGGACCCTGTGCTCAGTATTTAGTAGAAGCACCCTTTTGATCTAATACAGCCATGAGTCTTTTTGGGAAAGATGCAACAAGTTTTTCACACCTGGATTTGGGGATCCTCTGCCATTCCTCCTTGCAGATCCTCTCCAGTTCTGTCAGTTGGATGGTAAACGTTGGTGGACAGCCATTTTTAGGTATCTCCAGAGATGGTCAATTGGGTTTAAGTAAGGGCTCTGGCTGGGCCATTCAAGAAAAAAGTCACAGAGTTGTTGTGAAGCCACTCCTCTGTTATTTTAGCTGTGTGCTTAGGTTCATTTTCTTGTTGGAAGGTAAACCTTCGGCCAGTCTGAGGTCCTGAGCACTCTGGAGAGGGTTTTCGTCCAGGATATCCCTGTACATGGCCGCATTCATCTTTCCCTCGATTGAAACCAGTCGTCCTGTCCCTGCAGCTGAAAAAAAAAAACACAGCATGATGCTGCCACCACCATGATTCACTGTTGGGACTGTATTGGACAAGGTGTAATGAGCAGTGCGTGGTTTTCTCCACACATACCGCTTAGAATTTAAGGCCAAAAAGTTTTATCTTGGTTTCATCAGACCAGAGAATTTTATTTCTCACCATCTCACAACTCCAAGCGGGCTTTCATGTGTCTTGCACTGAGAGAGGCTTCCGTCGGGCCACTCTTCCATAAAGCCCTGACTGGTGGAGGGCTGTAGTGATGGTTGACTTTCTACAACTTTTCCCATCTCCCGACTGCATCTCTGGAGCTCAGAAACAGTGATCTTTGGGTTCTTCTTTACCTCTCTCACCAAGGCTCTTCTCCCCCGATAGCTCAGTTTGGCCGGACGGCCAGCTCTAGGAAGGGTTCTGGTCATCCCAAACGTCTTCCATTTAAGGATCATGGAGGCCACTGTGCTCTTAGGAACCTTAAGGGCAGCAGAAATTTTTTTGTAACCGTGGCCAGAGCTGTGCCTAGCCACAATTCTGTCTCTGAGCTCTTCAAGCAGTTCCTTTTGACCTCATGATTCTCATTTGCTCTGACAGGCACTGTGAGCTGTAAGGTCTTATATAGACAGGTTGTTGGCTTTCCTAATCAAGTCCAATCAGTAAAATCAAACACAGCTGGACTCAAATGAAGTGTAGAACCATCTCAAGGATGATCAGAAGAAATGGACAGCCCCTGAGTTAAATATATGAGTGTCACAGCAAAGGGTCTGAATACTTAGGACCATGTGATATTTCAGTTTTTCTTTTTAAATAAATTTGCAAAAATGTCAACAATTCTGGGTTTTCTGTCAATATGGGGTGCTGTTTACATTAATGAGGAAAAAAAAATTAACTTAAATGATTTAGCAAATGGCTGCAATATAACAAGAGTGAAAAATTTAAGGGGGTCTGAATACTTTCCGTACCCACTGTATAATATATATATACATATATATATAGTATATATCTATATATCTACTGTATTTGGCTCATCATAACCCTGTTATTAAATAAAAAAAATAAAGCACCTAAAAAACTTTAAGGGATAATTATATTTAATTATCTATTTGTAATAATGTAATATTGTGTATAATTTAACAGCAAAAAAAATGTCTTGTTATAAAAGTATTATTTTTTTAATAATAATTTATAAGTCAAATAAGTTGAATAATAAGTTAAGTAAAAAGGTTACAATCACACTTAAATAACGACCGGAGGAGTATTAAATGTAATAGTGAATACAGAGCACAGTTAGGCCACTAGATGGAGACCTTCGTTTTTATAAAGAAAACAGATCATTTTATAATGTAAAATACATTATAATATAACAAAACCTTTTTAACAATAATTCATGATTTCTCTGAATTTCAGCACCCATAATTTACAACTAATAAATAAATATAATCAAGCCACGACCGGTGTGCAGTACTTGAGGTCAGCCACTAGATGGAGACAAACACTCACTCACAAAATGTGGATCTCATGCGTGCCACTATCTACACCATAGCATGTACTTTTATTAGTTTGTTAGTTTTATTATAAATATTTTGGGTAACACTTTAGATTACAGCCCAAAAATTACAGCTCGTAAGTAAACATAATTTACAGCGTACCTTTTTTTAAATTTTTTTTTTATAGTGTACCTATCCATTACTTCCGTAACTAGGCCTATAGCTGGGAACAATATGCAAAGTTTGGGGAATAAAATGGGAAACAACCTGGACAATTACAAATTATTTATACCATAAGTATTTTGAAATTAAGGGGTACCTATTCTAATAGTATGTGGTATGTATTACTTACTAAGCTAAACAACAATCTTATGTTTGGGAGTGATTTGGCAAGAAGATACAGTTTTTGTAATAATACAGTGGTATTATATTATAGGCCTAGGTATTTTTTAACCACAGGGTACATATTCTATTTTTAAAGGATACATGATGGAGATTACTGAACAACAAAACTGGAAATCTAGGGAAATGAGTTCCTGCTATGATTTATAATTCACCATGTAGTGTACTTACCTCGATCTCAGCTGAGTCACACCTCCCCAACACCACTATCACCAGGTAACTACTTCTGATGTTCAGTTTGCATGACATTGTGCACCATTAAGGTGCAATGCAGCTTAAAACAAGCTTACCTCTTTCCAGCTGTTTGCCGAAAATAAAATACAACATGATACAACACTTCTATTTCAGTGGATACAGTGATATGTTTTTATAGCAAATAAATAAATAATAAAAATAAGTCTTAAGAAAAGTTTTTTTTGGATATTTCATTTGGTCATCAAGCTAAATTTAAATAAAACTATTGCAACAATTTTCTCTGTAATTACTGTGCAAATATACACTTGTTCTGTGTTTAAGTCCAACTTGATCCCCCCTTGTTCCATGTAGTTACAGGGTAAGTAGCTACAACAAATTGTTCCAAAACTAATGTTGTTTAGCACAGTAGGCCATACATGCATGCATACATAGCAGGTAAAATTTCCATCATGTCAAGCTCAATTTTTTCCCTAACCCAACATGGTGGGCTGTTTTATTTAATTCTATTATTGTTTGTTTAAAATTAACAAAAGAAATGGGTTTTAAAATTAAAATCACACAAAAACAGTAACAACACAGGCAACAGATAATAATAAAAGGTGGACATTTATTACACCAGAAATTGAGAAAATTGAAAACCGTATAGGCCTACATGAAAAGTTTAGAAAAAAGAAGACTCCACACTTATACAGCTTATACAGTTAAACCAAAATGCTTTTGAGGAGTTTAATATTGAATAACTTATGCTTAAGAACAAATTTGAGATTTTGTTTATTTTGTTCATGTTTTTCAACCACTGATGCATAAACTACCACTATGGCCAAACCATCACGCCAACAAACACACAAACTGAAAGCCTGTAATAAACACTGAAAGTTAAGAATTAACCAACAGTCTCAACCGAGCGTTTGGATTGAAACAATAACCCAGCGTTTTTTATATGTGTATAAACATGCTGCCAAACGTAAATGTTGGTTACATAGTAGCAATTACATACCACGTAATATTAGAATATTAGTTTCAATATACTTATAATTTGTAATTTTCCAGGTTATTACCTCTTTATTGCCTAAATGTTGCAGATTGTTCCCTTATACCTACACGGAGGTATTGTATAGGTACATTGCTGTTACAAACAGATACGCTGTAAATTCGGTTTACTTAAACTCTAAATTGCGGGCTGTAATCTAAAGCGTCACCATATTTAGTTTTATTATTTTGAGGTTTATAAATCGACTATTAAGATCACACTGAAAAGATCAGTTCAGTGCATGATCAGAGAATTGGAATATTTTTCCAAGTTCTGAAAAGCTACATGACAGCTGATTATATAATAGCCATTCTATTTTAAAGTATCAAGGAAAATATGACCCATCATGATATAATTTCAGGGTGAAATATGATCCAAACAAGCTTTGTGAGATTCACTCATGCAAGTATAGCAGTAAGGTCTTTTGTGGAGCTTAAAGCAGCCTAAGCAGGTAATATGATACTATAGTGCAGTAGTATTGATCAGAGCAATGAATAAGCAACACTGTCGTGCCTTGCACATATCATACCAAAATAAAATGCTACTTTATTTCAAAAAGGCTGAAAGCCCATGCTTTAAGGAAAAAATGGCTGTTTACTACTAAGCCAACAGCAGGTCTCAATGATTTTATTTTATTATTTTCAAAAAGATAGATTTGACAGAACTAGAAATATAAGAAAATATGTATTGTTTACAGATTACAGATCTCTCAGCAACTTTGTTAATAATGATGTGTAACTAATATTTTGTATATAAAAAATATATACATTGAATTCACCTGTGTGAACCACATTTTCGTTGATAATTGAATTTTTTTAATGTAATTAATAATAAGTAATTAATATTTTTTTTAACCCCTGACTTAAGTATGGACAATAGGGATGCTTGCCTAATTTCACTCATTCTGAAACTGGATTTTATTTAATCCTTTTGTCCCATTTTCTAAATCCCTGTAAAGAGCTGTATTAATCATACTGGCAAACTTTGAAAGCGTGGACATGAGCTAATGTTTCAGTGTGCAGGAGGTGGGGGACAGTTAGACAGAAAGAGAATTAGAGGCAGGAATGTGCTGGAGTTCACAAACAATGTCAGATTGTTTTATGGCCGCAGGGGCGTCACCCTGTGAGCGAGGTGCTGTGTGTGAGTGGGGTTAATCCACTGTTTATGAAACACGCAGGGTGAATAGCCGGCCCGGTCACACTCAAACTCCACTGCTGTGTGATGTATGTTTGCTCTGTCACTTCATCTTTAAGAGAGCGAACGGCTAAATGAGACGGAGGAAGAGAAGAGGGACCAAAGGTTTTTTCTTTCTCTTTAAAGATGAGGACAGGTGAACAGGATCTTTAAGCCCCTTGATAAACAAGCAACTTTTGAGAAGAAAACTGAGCAAATAAAAAGAGAGAGGTTTCAGAGAACACCTGTCGTCATGAATATTTAGAAAATTGTTTAGGTCTAAGGCCGAGGCCCGGTGGTGTGGTTAGACCTCTTTCTGTGTCACCGCCGGGACATATGGCCAGTGCACTCAGTTCCCATGTCTGAGTCTAGATTAAACCTTGAACCAGAGGTGTGTTAATCCCAAACAGCACCTCACATTGACAGAACTGGGGCTCTTTGATCAGTCGAAGAGAAAGAGAGATTGAGTGGTGGAGGGGACAGAGAAGAGAAGAATGGGATAGAAAATAAAGGGCTCAGGTCTTAATAAATCATACAAGATGGTAAAATCATGAGAATTTATATGAGGTAATTGTACAAGCCTAAACCTATAGGCACAAAATCCAGCTGCTTAAGCAAATCTTAAACCGAAATCTTGTTTGAAAAACCATTCCTTTTGACCTTTTTTTTTTAAATTAACACTTTTATTCAGCAAGGATGCATTACATTGGTTAAAAGTGACAGGTAAGACTTTAACATTGTTACAAAATATATCTATTTCAAATAAATGCTTTTCATTTGAACTTTCTCTTCATTAAAAAATCATGAAAAAAATGTATCACTGTTTCCACAAAAAAATAAGCAGCAAAAAAATGTTGGAACATCATAATAAAAAGAAGAAGAAGAAATGTTTCTTGAGCAGCAAATCAGCATAGAGTGATTTCTGAAGGATCATGTGACATTGAAGACTTGAAGGAATGTTGCTGAAAATTCAGTTTTGCCATCAAAGGAATATGTGACATTTTAAAAAGATATATTAAATTAGAAAACAGTTACTTTAAACTGTAATAATCATTTACAATGAAAACAAAAAAAAATTTACTCAGAAATTGCGTGTAAATACTGCAATTAATTTTCAGTTTTCAATGACCTTGAATAGTAGTGTATGTGAGTTAGTTTGTGTATGAAAAAAAAATGTACAGGCCAGAGTCAATCAGAATCAGAGAATCATAAGTGGTGAGTGTTTGGCAGCAGATATGAATTGGGCTGTTGTTTCAATAGCAGGAAATGGAGCCCTCAGTG
Source organism: Sinocyclocheilus anophthalmus (assembly GCA_018155175.1). NCBI lineage: Eukaryota > Metazoa > Chordata > Actinopteri > Cypriniformes > Cyprinidae > Sinocyclocheilus > Sinocyclocheilus anophthalmus. The sequence goes on from JADLZN010010096.1 coordinate 15,135, forward strand.
AGTACAAACACGTCTGTGAGGTCTGGCGTGAGAAACTCCTGTTCACAAAACACACACACTTTTACGGACGCCCATTAGCTACATGCTAAATTAAATATGGAAAAACATGATATACAGGTGCATCTCAATAAATTAGAATGTCGTGGAAAAGTTCATTTATTTCAGTAATTCAACTCAAATTGTGAAACTGAATTGTTCATTTACTGTACATGTACTCAATACTTGGTAGGGGCTCCTTTTGCTTTAATTACTGCCTCAATTCAGCGTGGCATGGAGGTGATCAGTTTGTGGCACTGCTGAGGTGGTATGGAAGCCTTCAGCTCATCTGCATTTTTTGGTCTCTTGTTTCTCATTTTCCTCTTGACAATACCCCATAGATTCTCTGTGGGGTTCAGGTCTGTTGAGTTTGCTGGCCAGTCAAGCACACCCAACACCATGGTCATTTAACCAAACGTTGGGGCTTTTGGCAGTGTGGGCAGGTGCCAATCCTGCTGGAAAATGAAATCAGCAAAAAGCTGGTCAGCAGAAGGAAGCAATGAAGTGCTCCAAAATTTCTTGGTAAACGGGTGCAGTGACGTTGATTTTCAAAAAAACACAATGGACCAACACCAGCAGATGACATTGCACCCCAAATCATCACAGACTTTGGAAACTTAACACTGGACTTCAAGCAACTTGGGCTATGAGCTTCTCAACCCTTCCTCCAGACTCTAAGACCTTGTTTTCCAAATGAAATACAAAACTTGCTATAATCTGAATAGAGGACTTTGGACCACTGGGCAACAGTACAGTTTTTCTTCTCCTTAGCCCAGGTAAGAAGCCTCTGACGTTGTATGTGGTTCAGGAGTGGTGTTAACAAGAGGAATACGACAACTGTAGTCAAATTTCTTGACACGTCTGTGTGTGTGGTGGCTCTTGCTGCCTTGACCCCAGCCTCAGTTCATTCCTTGTGAAGTTCACTCAAATTCTTTGAAGATTTTGCTTGACAATCCTCATAAGGGCTGCGGTTCTCTCGGTTGGTTGTGCATCTTTTTCTTCACACTTTTTCCTTCCACTCAACTCTCTATTAACATGCTTGGATACAGCACCCTGTGAACAGCCAGATTCTTTGGCAATGAATGTTTGTGGCTTACCCTCCTTGTGAAGGGTGTCAATGATTGTCTTCTGGACAACTGTCAGGTCAGCAGTCTTCCCCATGATTGTGTAGCCTAGTGAACCAAACTGAGAGACCATTTTGAAGGCTCAGGAAACCTTTGCAGGTGTTTTGAGTTGATTAGCTGATTGGCATGTCACCATATTCTAATTTGTTTGAGTGAATTGATGGGTTTGAGATTGGTCATTGATGGGTTTTTGTTAAATGTGAGTCAAAATCATCACAATTAAAAGAAACAAAGACTTAAACTACTTCAGTCTGTGTGCATTGAATTTATTTAATACACAAGTTTCACAATTTTAGTTGAATTACTGAAATAAATGAACTTTTCCACGACATTCTAATTTATTGAGATGCACCTGTATGATGAATAACAATCTGCTCTAAAAAAAACTCTAAATTCTTAAATACAATCAAAAATCTATTTGTCTCTCAGTCAAGCCAGCTAGCTACAGGCCAGGTTACAAATCAAGACTGAGACAGTGTGATGCTGGTTTTCCACTAGAGGGCAGCAAAGTCTGGAACAGCACAGCCGACATATACAAGACCCTACCACTCTTTCTTTCCAAAAACCAGACAGGTGGGTGAAATCGACTTATATTTGATGTGTCTGTGTGTGTGTTTTTATGTATATATGTGCTAATTTTATATGTACATGTCAGAAATTATAAATGTGTTTTTGTTAATTTCCTGCCTTGTCAGTTCCACTTTTACTCTCAGAGTCACCCTGTTGAGTCTCTCTCTAAGCTTTAACATGAAAGGAGAAAGTGGGACACATAACCACACATATGTCCATTATAGTCAGCGCCCTCTCTAGTAAACGTCCAGTGTGACAGCAAGGTCACAGAAGGTCAAATCTCTTCAGTGCAGCTCATCTTGTCACAGAAGCAAACTTCTGCCTCTGACCCCCCGACAGCTTTGACCTCTGACCTCATCTTCTTAGGACTCTCCCCTTTAGCTCCTTTTTTTCTTTCTTTATGAGCAAGCAAACAAAGCCGTTCTCTAATCATTGTCCGACCGACAGGACAGGAGGTAGAAATATATTACCATCTACTTAAAACGGCTTTATTCATTCATCATATGACCAAAAACATGGAGCTAAAGTGCAGACTGCATAGTTGCCTGTATTACCACGCAATGAAATAATATTGGAAACTTGTCAGATTTACACAAGGTCAGTTTTCAAATGTTAATAATGGATAATAATTTTTAAAAAATGGGCAAAATTTCAATCTCTGGAAAAAAAAATGATCACAATTTACTACACATTTTAATCTTTTTGCAAATTATCATTGACTAAAATGTTCTTTTACTCAAGTAAAATAGTCATTATAACAGATATTAAACACACCGTAAAATTAATGAATATGATATGCCATATTATATATATATATATATATATTATATATATATATACATATATATAATACACCATCTATAATACAATGTGCCATGATTACCCCGGGAACTGATTTTCACAAGGACAAATGTTCCTCCTGTAATCAAACATAACTGTCCAAAAGTATATACCTAACCCAATCCCTACCCCTAAACCTAACCCTACCCATAAATTATTCCTAAAATAAAAGAGAAATGATAGGTGAATAACAAGGGTGTAGAAGCATGTAACCCTGACTGTAAGCCTAAAACTGACATTTCTTGAAAACGTATCCCTGAATTCTGATTGGTTGATTTGAATGTTGTTCCAGGATCAACAAGGATGTTGATCCAGCAACATGTTGTACTTAGTGGAATCACGTTCACCATACCTCCACAGTGTTTCTGACTTTTTGTTTATAATAAATTGTATACACTGTTTTCCTTCATTTGTCAAAAAGCTAATCCAGGGAATCTGTCTAATTAATTAAGGTCAGTCACACAAATTAACCAATGTTTTGTTTTTTGTTTTTCTCCAAAGCCAGAGCCACATTTAAACTCAGTGGGCAATAAATCTATGAAACATGAGCAGAATTTCTGTTTATATTAACTGAATTTAATATTTTACATAAGAATGGTTTTATAAACAGTTTACACAAATACAATCTGCTCGTATTTCATGGATGAGGCACAACATCAGTGTGATTTTAAGATTAAGATAAATAAACACACAGCCAGCAGCGCAGCATTTTATCACTAACCAAAACTATCATTAACTCTCTTAAAAAAAAGACAAAAGAAGAAGGGGTGAAAAAAAAGCATAAAAGGGGGGATTAACTTGAAATTTGCAACAACTAAAAATACCGATCACTTTTATTTTCTGTCAAAAACATGATGTTTTCGTATGTGAATGAAGGCACATGGGAATAGCTAAGATGGAAGAGTTTCATGCAGACATCCCTCTGAGTGAACCGGAAACAACCCCACTTTCCTGACACATCCAGGAAACATTGTATGGAAAAGAAAACCTGGGAAACTGTGGCTGTCCAATGACCCATCATATATACCTTTTACTATGCCATTTTGAATAGACAGTGAGTTTGAGAAGCGACAGCAAACAATAGAGTGAAGATGGGGTTGTGGAATTGGTAAATGACCCCCGCCAGACTCAGGTCTAGTGTTGCCCACACATAAGTGCCAGCAAGCAATGCACGAGAGCATATACAACACCTGCCAGACCACATGCTGATCTCAGGGCTTCCCTGAATGCAAACTGTGGTCCTTGTAGCAACAGGTTTAGTGACAGAATTCTGTTTACATAAAATATTTACTTCCTACCATTATTATATTATATTCCTGTTCCTACCATTTTGTACAAAATTTACAAAATACTATTAATCTAGTAGATTAATATTACTATATAATTTCATATTATATCTTACATAAACATAATATTAAAATACATTTTTAAATACATCCTGGTTTCTGTGATTTTAAAATTTTAAAATAAATAAATAAACTAAATTAAATTAAATAGATAAAATACACACATAAAGAAAAGCATTATACATCCAAAGCTTTTTATTTTTTAATGTATGTGAATATTTTGACTTGTAACTATGACAAAACTCTGTCTGTTTGTGTGTGTGTGTCAAGGTAGGGCAGCACCTGCCCAGGTGTGTGCGTGTGTTTGTAGGCGTTAAACATGATTATCCCACCTGCATCCCATAAACCACCTGGGGCAGTGGACAGTCATCCAGTAGATTTGTGTCTCACTAAAATCTGCACAATGAGCGAATAAGAACTGGAGAAAAGTTCATGCTGACCAGCAAAGTACACCATTAAATAACCTCCCTGTAGAGTTGAGTTATTAGGTCGGCCCTAGACAATAATTTAGGTCCGGTACAACAGGTCTCAGTAGTGATGATAAAGATTTTTTGACATTGATAATAAAGATTTTTTGACAATAGACATTTTTTGTACTGCAAGATTGTGTGTGTGTAAAAAAGAGAGTAAAGTACAAGCTGAACAGAGTGCATTAGGACTCTAAAACAATGTAGGAGTTACTGAGATCACATGAGAGATGTCTGATGACCAGTTTCTTATAGACCAGTTTATCAGGCATCATAGATAAAAAAAAAATAAAAAAAAGAATTGCTCATAAATATCTGGTAAACACCTCTCGCTTTAAAATTTAAAAGCTTTGATCTTAACCATCAATACTTTTAAGACACAGAAAATCAATATTTTCCCTCAAAGTTCGGGTCCAGTCAACAAAGAGATGCATAAGCGTTCACACAGATACCATTAACTCTGCGCTTATTGATTACTGACTGTGTTAAATATTTCTCTTTGAGTCTCGTCCTCATCCATATTTGAGGGGCGCAACCATCCATTGATCTACTTTCTCACATGCTCGTCTCGGCACTTCTCAATTCGTTATCATTATCTGACTGATGCAAGCGAAGAAGACAATGCTGTAGATCTGCAATGAACGACCTGGGAGAATTTCAAGCATTGGTTGCTGATACACTATCATGTGTTACGAGTACAGTGGGCAACTTCTGCACCTATAATGAGAGCTTTTAGGGTCATAAACACACACAGGTGGTGTGTGAACTGAGAAGAGCGGTCTCTCGCATGCCTGATTGTTATTGTGGGCCCTGCTGGTGCACCGTTGGGCTTCTGCATTAATGCCACAGCGACAGGAAGTTAGATATTGTGTGAAACTCTGCGTGCCTTTGAGTTACTGCAGAGAGAAAAAAAACACAGGCGTTTTCTCACTCACTCAATGGGCTATTAGCGGATTAAAGGACATTCTCTGCTTATCACAAACGGCAAAGCTATGAGAGCTGTGTGTTTAAGTGTGTAATTTATTATTGTGTGTCTCAATACCTGGAGAGAATGACTCTCTTCACTTTAAGGTCAGGCCAAGTCTGATTTTAGGTGTGTGTGTGTGTGTGTTGGAGACTTTCTCAAGGTCAGCCATGAGAACCAAACTAATGCTGTAATGAACACAACAGGAACCGAGCAGATCCAGGCATGAGGTTTAGATGTTGCTGGTTGTTAATGTCACCTATTTTGTATAATAATTGCATGCAATGTGTACTACCATAGTAATTGGCATTTAAAGGACAAGTGACCGCAAAATTAAATTTTTCTCAAATTGATGGCACACCAAAGATTTTTGTTTAGTTTTTGAAAGAAGTCTCTTAAAAGTTTGCATTTATTTAATCAACAACACTGTAAAAACAGTAATATTGTGAAATGTTATTACAATTTAAAATCACTGTTTTCTATTTTAATATAATTAAAAATTTAATTTATTCCTGTGATGGCAAAGCTGAATTTTCAGCAGCCATAACTTTAGTCTTTACTGTCACATGATAATTACATGATAATTATCATCAATGTTGAAAATGGTTGTTGCTTAATATTTTTTGTGTAAACCATTATCCGTTTTGTTTTCAGGATTCTTTGATTAATAGAAAAGAACATTTACATTTACATTTAGTCATTTAGCAGAACCTTTTATTCAAAGCAACTTACAAATGAGGACAATAAAAGCAGTCAAAACTAACAAAAACTAACAAAAAAGCAACAATATCTAAGTGCAAATGACAAGTCTGGTTAGCCTCACCAGACACGTAGCAAGGTTTATATAGATACACTGAACAAAATTATAAACTCAACACTATTGTTTTTGCCCCCATTTGTCATGAGCTGAACTCAAAGATCTATGTACACAAAAGGCCTATTTCTCTCAAATATTGTTCACAAATCTGTCTAAATCTGTGTTAGTGAGCACTTCTCCATTGCCAAGATAATCCATCCACCTCACAAGTGTGGCATATTAAGATGCTGATTAGACAGCATGATTATTGCACAGGTGGGCCTTAGGCTGGCCACAAAAAAAAAGGCCACTCTCAAATGTGCAATTTTATCACACAGCACAATGCCACAGATGATGCAAGTTTTGAGGGAGCGTGCATTTGGCATGCTGACTGCAGGAATGTCCAGCAGAGATGTTGCTCATGAATTGAATGTTCATTTTCTCTACCATAAGCCGTCTCCAAAAGGCGTTTCAGAGAATTTGGCAGTACTTCCAACCGGCCTCACAACCGCAGACCTTGTGTAACCACACCAGCCCAGGACCTCAACATCCAGCATCTTCAACTCCAAGATCTTCTGAGACCAGCCACCTGGACAGCTGGTGCAACAATCGGTTTGCATAACCTAATAATTTCTGCACAAACTGTCAGAAACCCTCTCAGGGAAGCTCATCTGCATGCTCTCCATCCTCATTGGGGTCTCGACCTGACTCCAGTTCGTCGTCGTAACCGACTTGAGAGGGCAAATGCTCACATTCGATGGCATCTGGCACTTTGGAGAGGTGTTCTCTTCATGGATTAATCCCGGTTTTCACTGTACAGGGCAGATGGCAGACAGCGTGGATGGCGTCGTGTGGGCGAGCGGTTTGCTGATGTCAACATTGTAAATCGAGTGGCCCATGGTGGCGGTGGGATATGGTATGTTATGGACAACGAACACAGGTGCATTTTATTGATGGCATTTGAATGCACAGAGATACCGTGACGAGATCCTGAGGCCCATTGTTGTGCCATTCATCCACGACCATCACCTCATGTTGCAGCAAGATAATGCATGGCCCCATGTTGCAAGGATCTGTACACAATTCCTGGAAGCTGAAAACATCCCAGTTCTTGCATGGCCAGCATACTCACCGGACATGTCACCCATTGAGTATGTTTGGGATGCTCTGGATCGGCATATACGACTGTGTGTTCCAGTTCCTGCCAATATCCAGCAACTTCGCACAGCCATTGAAGAGGAGTGGACCAACATTCCACAGGCCACAATCAACAACCTGATCAACTCTATTCGAAGGAGATGTGTTGCACTGCGTGAGGCAAATGGTGGTCACACCATATACTGACTGGTTTTCGGACCCCCCAATACAGTAAAACTGCACATTTTAGAGTGGCCTTTTATTGTGGCCAGCCTAAGGCACACCTGTGCAATAATCATGCTGTCTAATCAGCATCTTGATATGCCGCACCTGTGAGGTGGATGGATTATCTCGGCAAAGGAGAAGTGCTCACTAACACAGATTTAGACAGATTTGTGAACAATATTTGAAAGAAATAGGCCTTTTGTGTACATAGAAAAAGTCTTAGATCTTAGAATGTTATTATAAAATAAAATCTTGCATTCCTGTGTCACTGACTCCTGTAATGTGTTTTCATTATTAGGTGAACTATTCCTTTAAAATAAATAATCCTGGTATCAGTACAAGTTAACGTCTAATGACAGCATTTGTGGAGGCTTTAAAAGCTGAAATCTGAAGCTTCTTGTATCCATGAATGTATTATGTGAAAGTTATCAGATTTATTGACTTTAACAAAGTTATTTGGAAATGCCTTATATGTTTAAGTGTTACTGAGGAATTTAGTTTGTGTCTAAACATTAAATAGTTTGTCTAAATATGACAAAACTCTATGACAAAATGCTGTTGATAAAGCGTAACATGTTTTGAACCCTGAGCATTCCTCAAACTGCCCAGAACTCCCTGTTTCTTACTGTGCTTTATTGCTTTTCACACCTGCATCCCTCTGGCAATAGAGTATGTGTTGGTGTGTGTGAGACTATTTGCCTTTTTCACCGATGCCTCAGTTAAAGTCTGCTGATATGTCCTAGTGTTTGTGTGTAATCCAATCCCTTTCAGAAACTGTGTCCTTAAGTTATAACAACACATGATTGCACACTTCAGATTCCCTTTCCCCGTCTCTCATAAAAGAAAGGAGAGATGTTGTAGGGCTAACCCCATCATTAAACATCTCTGAGCCCGTCCTGACCCTAAACAAAGCCCTGGAATGTTGTCCCACCGTCAGGAATGCTCAGGAACAAGGGGGAGGAAAGGAAAAGAACAGGAGAATGAAAGTGTGAAGCTCCTTTCTTCTGACCCTCCTGCCAAGAGAAGAAGGGAGTGAAAGAAAAGGAGAGAAGAAATAGAGGGGCAGAGCAATAGGCCCGCTTATCTGCGCGTGAGAAACGCATTGTAGCGACACGGCTCCTGGCTAGCATTGCTAATCACAGGAATGACCGGAATGAGACAAACCTCTCGACATAAAAGAACAATACACACGGCCCACAGTTCATTTAGACCCATAAGGCAAACACATCAGTATATCTAAATATCTTAATCGAAACAATATTATGCTATTGTGTTATATTATTTGAAAAACCATGTCAAAGTTGACTAAATATCTGCTACAATAAAGCATAAACTCTGTATGACACATTTGACCGCCCTAGAATCTTTCCAGAGACATTACGAAAGCCAATTCGCATTCTTTTTTTTTATTGTTATAAATAAATCACAAATGATTGAACGGCGCCCCCTGGAGTCACATATTTCAGTAACATCAGTGGCACAGTTTGCTAAACCAATGTTAAACTAACAAATGCAGTCTGGGGCATCAATCAATGAATGCTCTGTTAAAAATGCAATAAAAATGTTAAAAACTAATCTACTCCACACACTGCCTTGTATATGTGAAATTCAGCTCGTCTCTCTCCATCTGCAATCCCATCATGCCACTATGGGTGAGTGTGTGCCTGAAATAATCATCTGGTTAGAGAATGTAGAAATGAATCAATGGACTACATGCACGGTTACTTCCTGGTTTAAGATAAGCCAGCTCCGTCACTTCCGGTCAACTGTCATAATCAGCTGTCCTATATAGGGAGCGCCCTTTCTCTACATAATCCATTCACAATTTGAAGAAAAGTTTTGTTTGTCTAAGAGAACCATACTGTATACTATATACTACCGTATACTGTTTCAGGAATGACAAACGTGAGTGTAAAAAATTATGCAACTGAAATGGCAACTGAGCTAATGAGTGATCCTCTGCTGCCATCTACTGGTTATAATGCTAATTTCATGTAATTTTCATCTTAAAAAGTCTTTGTTTGCAACCCTGTGTACATATTTAGTTATATTCATGACTGTGAAGGTAAGCTATTGATTATCAATAATACCATTATGATGTCGTTTATGAGATAGCATCACTACCGTGTCCATAGTGTCATTGTGTCGCCTGCCAATGAAGTCATAACCCCTCGATTTTTATTTTTTTATTTTGTTTTGTTTTGTAGAAAACATGGAAACACCAAAGACGCTTTAATATGTTGTGCGTTTTAATAGACCGGCGATGACCGCACAGAGTAGCATTATAACAGAACTTTCAAATGTATCTAGTATGATAAAACAGTGCTGCTTTCGAGCTGTGCGTCATGCTCGATCAGCGGACTTGTTTTGCTTCGACGGCTTTCAGCCTCACCCTGCTTCATTCTACTACATTAATAAATCATTAGCTCAACCATGAACATGATTTCTGCCCGAGTCCCGTCAGATTGCATCGGCTACAACTCCCATGATTCCACACTCAGTCACGGCGTCATCAAACTATGCCTTTGTCTCTTTGTTTATTTTGAATACGCGCCCTCTAGCGGCAAAAATTACATATTGTACCTTTAAATAGTTATGATAGTGTTTAGTTGTAAACATTTAAATGTACAATTACGTGTCTATGTAGTCTCCTGCGATTACCAGGCTCAGCATAAAATTATAAATAACAATTGTTAAATTTAAAATTTCAATTGTTAAATTACATGAAACTGTATATTATTGCCGCTTTCATCATTTATGGTGTTGCAATTATTTTGTTTCTCAGTTTCTGAAAAGAATGAGGTTTCTGTGAGGGTCTCAAGAGTCTCTACCGATATATACCACAACATCAAATGACGTTTCCCCGGAAGTTTACGAGCTGGCTTATCTTTATGCGGAAGTTCTAAAGAACGCTCCGTGTATATAGTCCATCATACTGAATATCTTCAAGTCGCAGCTGGAATCAGTGTAAAAAAAATATATGATCAATAAGTCATGGCAATATGTTTTTCCATCACTTTACCTCATCAAAATAATATACTTTATAACAATCAACTTTTTGAAATTTGTCATTTTATTTTTAAAGGTGCTGTATGTAGGATTGTCACTGAGTGGTTGAACTAGGTATTGCAGTCCAAATTCAAAATATTGGAGAGGGTTTTTTTCACCCGGCTCCTCCTCCTCATACTTGACGCACACGCAGGTTGCCAGATTGACGACACCAACAGAAACGAGCGCACTTGACAATGAATGGAATGAAATATGCTGTGTTTTCCACCAACTGGCAACCCAGGGTGACGAAATACAATTGGGTAAACTGGCAGTGGGCGCGTTTCACAAACCAAAACAGAGGCCGACATTCCGGCCCGGAACGCACATTTTCAAAGGAGAATAACTGACTGTAGCATTGTTTTTCAGATAAACAAGTATGTTAACTTAGCATGTTTCTTAAATATCTGCAAACATATTATGGTATTTTTATGCTTTAGTACAGTCAAAAACTTACATACAGCACCTTTAAGTTATACGAGATTTCCACAATATTGCTGTTCTTACTGCATTTTTGATCAAATAAATGCACTCTTGGTAAGCATAAGGGACCTTTGAAATACTTTAAAAAATTCTTACTGACTTTTGAACGGTATAGTATATTAGGTCACAGTAATGAGAAACACTGCATTTGCAAGATATGTTGTGACATTGTGAAATATATAGCAGTTTTTGAGGTGGAAACAGGCTAATTAAAAACTAATCAACTACTAGTTGCAGTACATAATGTTTGGCAATGACTTAATAATGATCGTGTTACCAACAATTGTTTTTAGCACAAATATATATGGTAAACTTAAAACAACATTTGTGTGTGAGCTTCTTTATCTGTGAGGCCTGGGGGAAGGGTTGTGTTTCATGACAACAAAGTGAAGTATATCACTCCACCTGCCCTTACATCAGCCCTCAGGAAAACTGTGTGTGGATTGTGATCTGTGCCTAATCTGATTTCACTATTAAAACATTCTCTCATACTTGTGTCACGACCTCGAAAATATTTACAACCAGCACAATACGGTCCATCTGTCGCATGTGCATTTGATCTGATATCGCTCTATTAGAACTTGCAAGCTGAAGATAAAGAAATCTCTCTTTTGTCAGAAGATATCAGGAATTGTTTCTGGGTGTGTAAAGTTTATACTCCGAAACAAATGTAGACATAAACAATGAATGTTTTGAGAGTTGACATATTCAGAATTCACATAAATATGTGTTACAACGTCAAAAGGAGTGCCAAAGACAAGTCAAGAAAAAAAGGATTCTGTTTTTTTATTAAAGGAGGCAATTGTTTCTATATTTTCTTTTGTAACTGGCAGTTCAGAAAAACTATGATCCAAAGCAACGCCATCACATTTGTTTCATTGTTTTAAATTGTTTAAACTCACACGCACATTGGCAAACTCATATTTGTATATGATTTAAACTATGGCTTCTATCTGACACATATGTAAGATGCTGAAGCAGTGTAACCACATATGCATAAGTCAAATCGAACACGTGGCATTATATTAATGACTGTTTTCGTTCAACACCTGCTCTGTGTATTTATCCACCGTATTTGTCTAATTTTCCTTCCTCCCACCAGCAAGGCTCATGTAGCTCTCTGTCATCCGTTGTTCACATGAGAGAGAGGAAAGCTAGAGCTTTCAATCACACGCTACACAGGAGAAAAATAACTAAATGAGAGTTGAATAACAAGAGTCAGGATATACCGTCGCTCCCAGACATACACTCATTCATTACAGAGAAACAAAACACAGTTAGCATGCTTTCATGAGTGCTCAGTTTCTCACACTGATGCGGAGGGTGACTTAGACGTAATAAAGAATAAGAAAAGAACAGATGAACGAACATATGAGACAGAACAGCAAAGGCCAATTAGCTAATTCACATGTTAGCCTAGCATATGACCAATTATAGTGTTTGAATAGTGAGGGAATTGAAAGAGACAAACTATATAGAAAAGTGGATGGGTGAGTATAAGAAAGTAAGAGGGAACAAGGGAAAGTGAGCTGATTAAGAGGAGGTGGGGGACGGAATAAAAAGGAGGCGAAAGACTAAAGGAAGAGAGAGGGGGTCAAGAAAATAGTGCGGTAAGAGTGCTGATCCTAGATTAGGTCATGTCATCCTTATTAGCAAGAGAAAAAGAGAAAAGAAAACAAGGGTAAGTGGACAACAGAACAAAAAAAGTGTAATCAGTTCTCGGGTTTAATCCCAGTGAACAAGTGAGAGGTAACGTCATAATGGCGGTGGAATGAATGCCACAGAGATTGGCAGTAATTTTCTGAAAGAGTCTGAACACTTTGCCAGGGTGTTTAAACACGCGTGTCTGCACACTTACAAGCACGCTAGAGGTGAATGTTACCGGTAGCAGCACTCTGCTGTTTTGACCTATTCTAAGATAACAAGTGCAGCAGATAACACACACACACAGCTGATAACATCTTGGGATGGGATCAGTGACAATGAGGGTAGATTTGGGGGTGAGAGGGGAGGTCGAGGGGCAGTTTGGCAGGGGAGGGGTGTTATCTTTGTGTGTATGCGTGTGTGAGTTTGTTATCTTTGTAAGAAAAAGGCCTTTGTCCATGTCTTGCCCGTGCCTACAATGAGCTCACATATGGACAATTATATTGGAAAGACATCAAAGAGTTCAATATAGTTTTCACAATACCATATTAGTATTTCATATGGGTGTTTCTTCAACTAAAGGAGCTTTTATGTCTGAGGGGTTGGTTTTTTATATGTGCGTATTTATATAGATTTAAAACATTAAAATTATTAGATTTTTTTTTATGCCTTCAACATTATTCCAGACTTTCAATCTTAAAATATGAAAATCCATCATATATGTGGAGGCACTCTATGGCAGAGTGGAGGGGGACAGGGTGGAAAAAAGAAGACAAAAACTGACAAAATTACTAAAAAAATAAAAAAAATAAAATCAATGTTATTAAACAAATTAAATTGTTAGAGTGTAAAAAAATGTTTTAAGAGAGTTTATTTCCTAAAAGTCCAAGAGCCAATATAATAATGAGTCTTAGACAAATGCACATATACAAAATTTACTTTGACATATATTGAACTGGGGTAAGCCTGGGAAAGTGTGCTTGTGAGTAGGTGTGAGTGTGTGTAGCTCTTTGTGTTTTTGTCCCAGGCTGTAGAAAGCTACAGAGGCAGATCTTCACTGATAACAGGAGCCAGCACAGGAAACAACACAATAGCAGGAGACTGAGACGGACCCTGTAAGCAAAGAACTTTAAGAGAAGGACATTATTACGTAAAAAATAAAGGTTTGTGAATATCAACTGGCTAAAAATAATAAAAACTACATGAATATAATATTTGTGTCTATTTGAAAACAAGAACCATTGGGGAAGTCAAGAAAATGAGACGACAATGTGCAAATATCCAATATTTCAAGTTTAAATTTTCAATTTTTAACCTCATTTTATTGGCACTTGCTGTTCAGAGAATCTGATGTTTCTGTTTTTGGTGATTAAATTATTGATATATGCATTTCTAATTTCATGTAGCAAATCTACTGTTTATGCAATACATTTTGTATTGTCTTCATAAGCTGGACATAAAATAAATATTTTAAATGTGTCCCCATTCCTTTAGTCTCATGAGAGTCAAACACAGCAATTTGCACTCAGAAAAGCACGAACAGAGAACTGAATTGCATGTGTAGAGAGAGAAAACGGCTCCTTTATTTTAACTTCTAAGCAGTTTCACCGCAAATTGAGGCGTGAAGACGGCAGCACAATTAGCAGGCGCAGAAGGAGGGATGGGAATGAGCTCATGAAAAGCAGAGTGAAAGAAAGGCAAAAGGATACAACTTATTTGGCGCACTCTTAGCCTCTCGAATCCCACCACCAAACTCTACATGAGCACAGACCTCGTAAAACATTTCAATCCAATAAAAACTAATGAGATGGCATTTGAATCCCAAAGGCAGAGCAGAGGAGGACAGGGGGAAAAAGAGACGACAGAAAGAGGGGAAGGTCCTGGAGTGAGGGTCTGCCCCCTGCAGATCATGCTATTCTACCTCTCGCCCCCTTTTTCTCACCCGCTTTTCTCTTCCATTGAGCTTGGCGGACCTTGCCGTCTCTCAACTGGATCTTTTCTTTCCTTCGCTCTTTCTTTGCGCGCCTAATCCGCAGAGGAGCTGAGAAATACACTCATTAGCGAGAGGGAGAGAAAGAGAGAGGAGAACATATGGCTTTGACTTGCGATCATTCTAAAAAATCTCTTGTCTTTCGCTGGTTAATTAGTTTGTCTGTTTATTGGCCCTCTCAGAGAGAAGAGCATATCTGAGAGCATCACAGAGAGGAAACTGTATAAAAATTTAACACGCTTGAAGGAGAGCCACAACAATGAGCCCAGAGCACTTCAGAACAAAGTCTTCCCGAGGGAAAGAAAAGCGTTTGAGATTTTGTCTCAGAGAAGGAGAAGGAGAAGGAGAAGGGTGGGTGGGGGTGTAATGTGTGTGCCACCTGTAAATGTTTCTTTGACCACTAACATTATCAGGTTTCACTTGAAGTCTCCGGCTGCACCGGCGGATCCTTTGAACGAGGGAAAAAAAGCATCTGCCCAAGGGTCTGTCCCCTTGATTTCCTCTCTGTTTTTTTTCTTTCTCTCTTTCTTTCCTTTCTTCTCCTTCACTTTAACTATTTTCAAACATGGTGAAGGGAGTCAGTGTTAACGCATTTGAACTCCAGTTCTGTCAAAGGTTAACACACACACCTGAAGGAAAAGCTTTTAGCACAGGTATAGGGAAGGCATTCCCATGAGGCCTTTCTGCAGCAGCTGCTGGTTAACGGTGTTGTGACATGTGAGGACAAAAGAAGAGTCTCAACTTTAACCTGAAGACAACAAAGAACAAAGGGATGGATTACAGACAGGACCAAGATAAATGTTTTACTTGTGAAAGAACTTTACAGCCGATGCTGGTATGTTGTCAATCAAGTGGAAGTCTGGAGCAGCGAGGAGTCATTTATGCCACAGATTTGCATTCATTATTTACTGTACCAGTCACATGTGACAGAGAGCATGTTGCTCATCTTCTCAAATAAATCTCAAATGTTTGAAATTTGTTTTGCTGACAAATACACATTTTGTTTATACAACAAACGTTTTTTTTATTGGTTAAATTGGATGGATTCATGAAGGAAAAGCACCCAATAAGTGTCCAGCACACATAATGTTTAAAAAGTATCCAAGGACGCAACTCATGTTGGTTAAAGCCCAATGAACAGAACATGCAGCTGTAATGTAGGTAAAGGTGGCATTTTTGAAGAAGCTAAAATATTACAATTTTATCAAATATATTTGAAATAAAGAATGAGTATGAGCCGTAGCATAGTAGAAAGTAAACAAGTAAGTAAGTAAGTGGGTACAGTTCAGACAACAGTTCAGAAACGCAGCCTTTTTTTCAGTCCATGCAAATTATGACTTTGGCCATCATTTTTGTAAAAATAAATAAATAAAATAAAAATTAATTCATTATGGTTGTGGCTTTGAATAAGTATCCCACGAGCAGCGTTCCACACCAGTGGACGTTCACTCTACCACGCAGGGGTTGATGGGTAAATGACTTCCTCCACTAATCCCTTTAGAGACAGAACAAGGATTTCACCTTTATTCTTCTTCTTCTTTCTTTTTGACTATTTCTACTTGTAATTCCAGTCTAGTCTGAGTGTAATTCCAGTTCATTTTCTTTCCTTCACATGCAAACACTAAATTTAATTTTGTAGATGTGTTCAAATTATTTTCCATTTCTGAGCATCCCACAATGGATTTAGCAATATTTACGGATACATATGAGGCAAACACATTAGCTCAATCTCAGAAACTGAACCCCGTAGGACATGCACTGTGATTAAACCTCAAAAACTAATCTCATGCTACTCAGAGCTCAATTTATTGCACTTAACCATCTCTACAAGCATCTTTCTTTCCACTCCCTGCTGCCCTGAGGCTGGAAGAGTCCTAACTGAGTGTTAAAATATTAACAGACTGTGGCTCATTAAAATGCTGTTGTGTGTTTCACTCATAGAGACCTTTTGTTCAGCAGGACACCAGCAACACCAGCAGACCTCCAACCCCACTGCTGCTGCATCCTCTGCCCAGCGAGGGGCCTTCACCTCAGGCACGGACAGCAGCGTCAATCTCCCCTGGAGCCTGGACAGAGATGGGAATAAAGATGGACAGATGAGTCTATCCCTGTGTGCGTGTCCATAATGTATTCTGATACCTTCCTCCGTCTTCGCTCCTTTCCTTCCCTGATTTCACTCTCTTTCACTCCTGTAGTTGATCCCCTGTGCTCTAAGTGTATCCCGTCTCTCCAGGCGTCGTTGATATGGGGATTAACTCCAAAGTGTCAATCAATTCTGTTTTTCTATCTCTCTTTCTTTCAGCACACAAGTATTTAATTGGCACAGAGAGAGCCAGCCAGTGTTTTGAGTTCGTTTCATCCCTGCACTCTGCTCCAGGTCATGGGTTTTAGAGATGGAGAGAGGGTGAAGAAAGAATGAAAAGTGAACTGGGGGAGAGGATTTTAAAGTGCAATTTCCTTGTGCACTGTAATGTTAGATGTTAGAAATACATGTGGGAACTCCATTCTGCTTGGCCAACTCTTCTAAAACCTGTATGTGATGAATGATTGAAGTTTTAAGGCTGAACTAAACACTTTTTAATTTGGATGTTAAAAAACTTTCGGTAACACTTTAGTTTGCTAGTCCACTTTAGACATTCTTACGAAACACCAGCAAATTAAGAAAACATCTTCATCAATTTGAAAACACACGCACTGCAAATTCTCAAAACACAACCAAATACAGAAACGCGCTGCAAATTATCACAAATACAGAAATGCGCTGCAAAATCTCACAACACAACACAAATACAGAAAATGTGCTGAACACGTTGTGACGATTTGCAGCAGTGTGTGTCAAATGATGAAGAGGTTCTTAATTGTGTGTTTTTTCAGGGCATGTGTTTTTCATTTGCAAGGGTGCGCTCTTCGGCCAACATACTTCTCTACTATACAACAACTTTGCAACTACATGTCAACTAGTAGTCATTATAGTTTAGTAGATGTTGCTTAATATCTGCTTACAGTGTATTTTGACTGTTGCTCAACAGACGTGCTACTGATAGTAACTTTGAAAGTATGTCAACTTATTCTACTAACTCTAACCTAACAGTCTACAAATGCTCTAATGAGAGTTACTTGACATGTAGTTGCAAAGTTACTCACTGTTAGTAGAATGTCTAAAGTGGACTAATCGAAATAAAGTGTAACCAAACTTGTCCTCTCCTAAATGAATATGTTGTAACACCCCTGTGGACTGTTTGTTGTGGTTTCTTAATGTTGTTGGTTTAGCCCGTTCAATTATTAGTTAATAACCTCATTGTGCTCACCTGTCTGCCCCACGTTATCTGCACTATATCTGTTCCTGTCTCTGGTATTCAAGTTTGTCGGTTATTGTGAATGTTACACCGAGTGTGTGCCTGTCTCTGCCTTGTTGTCGCTACATTAAATAACCTTCTTTTGAATTCTTGTCGTCCTCGTCATCCTGCCTGCCTCCACACACCTGGACCGTGACAGAATAACCGACCCAAAAGTGAAGTATAGCGGCATCTTTCCCCTTGTTTGTTTTCCCGGTTTTAGTCAGTTTTTATTTTTATAATGGATTACCCCGCCTTCCAAATCCTCATGCTGCAGCAGGGGGAACGCTCTCTTGAGGACCACACCCACGACTTTCTGTCCCTGGCTCACCTCACGCACTACGCGGACAACTGCCTTTGCACGTTCTACCAGGTGGGACTTAATGCCACCACACGAGCGCAGTTGCCCGGGGAAGGTCTTCGAGAGAGCTTCACCACCTTCGTCGAGTGGGTGCTGGTGTCCTGCAAGTCCCAGCTAACCGTGGGCATCGCTGACGACGACACCAGCCCCACTCAGGACCCTGAGCCCAGCCCACCATCTCCCCGCAGTATGGAGCACAAGCCTGAGCCCACCGCTGACGGAGAGCCATTTCCCACTGCGATCCACGAGCTGGAGCGAAGCCCCGCGGCTGAGAAGAGGATTGCCTCGGATATTGAGCCCAACACGTCAAACCAGGTGCGAGAGCCTGTGACAGTGCCCACCACGAGGGAGCAAGCTGTGGACTGTGTGAGCGCGGAGAGGAGCTCCGCCAGCTGCATCATGGCTGAGGGTGAGCAGAATATGGAGGGCGGTCAGTGCCAAAATGAGGAGGAGAGACCACGGAATCCCCTGTCAAGCCTAGGAATGGCTCCCGATCCCCTGTCAAGCCCAGGAAGGGCTCCCGATCCCCAGTCCAGCCCAGGGAGGGCTCCAGGCCCCGAGTCCAGCCCAGGGAGGGCTCCAGTCCCCACGTCCAGCCCAGGAAGGGCTCCAGTCCCCAAGTCAAGTCCAGGAAGGGCCCCTGATCCCCAGTTTAGCCCAGGAAGGGCTCCTGATTCCCAGTCCAGCCCGGGAAGGGCCCCTGATCCCCAGTCCAGCCCAGGAAGGGCTCCTGATGGTTCGTTTAGCCCAGGAAGGGCTCCTGACCCCAGGCCCAAGGAAGGGCTCCTGATGTTCCGATTTAGCCCAGGGAAGGACTCCTGATCCAAAAGTCCAGCCAGGAAGGGCTCTGATTGGTTCGTTTTTGCAAAAAGGGGGCCCCAGGAAGGGATCCTGACCACGCGCTCCTCCAGGCACTCTCCTCAAAATGAACGCCCTCCCACAGCTCCGGCCTCTCCAGCCGTCACCATGGTCGGAGTATCCCTGCCTCCAGCCTCCGAGGCCCGGAATCTGCCTCGGTCCGTAGACCCAGTGGCTTCACCTCGGCTCCTAGCTCCCTCGCCTCCCATCGATCCATCAGCTCCACCGTGCTACCTCGTCCCTCCGGCTCCGCCTTGGTGGGGCATCGACCCGCCATCGCCTATGGACTCCTCTCCTCTGGCTGCGCCTCATCACTCTGTCCCACCGGCTCCGTTGGGCTCCTTCCTCCCGTCAGCGCCACCTTGGTCCTCAAGTCGCTCCGGCATCCGCCGCGGATCTCTGCGCCTCCGTCTGGGTCCCCAGGCACGGCTTCCAACCTGGCCCGGATCCTCGGCATCCCTGGATCGTTGGCTCTCCGTCTCTGCTTCGGGCTCCTCCTCCACCTGCTCCGCAGCCGTTGGTCGGCCCCCTGGAGTCGGAAGTCATTCCTCCTCCATGGCTCACCGTGGGGCGGTATATAGCTGGGCCAGGGTCCCACTGGCTCCCTCCTGCTCCGGTTCCATCCTGGCATCTCCTGGAATCATTCATCCAACTTGTCACCTCCCTGGGGACTTGGAGCAGTCCTCCTTCGGAAGGCCGTCCTCCGCCGGAACCTCGGCTGTCAGACCTTGCCCAGCCCCTGTCACATCTCACATTCCACTGCATTTGTCCACTCCGCCCTCTTGTTCTACGGTGCGAGGACGCACATTCCGGGAGGGGGGAGTAATGTAACACCCCTTTGGACTGTTTGTTATGGTTTCTTCCCCTTTTGTTGGTTTAACCCGTACTAATTATTAGTTAATCACCTCATTGTGCTCACTGTTGCGTCCTTCGAAACTGCCAATATCTGTTCCGTCTCTGGTTTCTAGTTGGGCGTTGTGTGAATTTAACCAGTGTGTGTGTGTGTGTCTGTCTCTGCCTTGTTGTCGCAACATTAAATATCCTTCTTTTGAATCCTCATCATCCTGCCTGCCTCCACACACATGGTCCGTGAATAGTAGAGACAACTGTGTAGCAAAGCATTGTAGGCATGATTTTCCAAGAGAGTTTGATATCAGCTAGTAGCAACCTCCAGCTTTAAGAATATTTCAGATGTAATTCTCAATTTGAGGTCAGTCATATTTTTGAAGAAATGAGGACTTTATTCCGCAAAGATGCATTAAATTATTTTGTGACAGTTAAAAACTTTACATTGTTACAAAACCAAGTCTATTTTAAATAAATGCTGTTCTTTTATTCAAAGAACCCTGAAAATAATGCAACATGGTTTCTAGACTAAAATATTCAGCATCACAACTGTTTTTAACATTGATAACAATAAGAAATGTTTCTTGAGCAGCAAATCAACATATTAGAATGATTTCTGGAGGATCATGTGACACTGAAGACTGGAGTAAATCAGGAATTCATGTGAAAATAGAAAATATTTCATTTAAATTGTAACATTTTTACAATATTACTATTTTTACTGTATTTTTGATGTAGCTTTGGTGAACATTCTTGGTGTAAATTATTTCATTAACTCGTACCGACCCCAAACTTTTGAACAGTAGTGTATGTACTAAGCAATGGGGGGGGGGTTCATTCTCTTTAAAAGGGATGTTTTTGTCTAATTTAACTAAATTCGTGGGCGAAAAGTTAAACTCCCAGAGACCACACACAGACACAAGGAGTGGAGCATAAGCTCAGCTCTACCGATTCATTTATGAATCAATGACGAGTACTCTCCTCTATCTCTTCATCTGTCCTTCTATTCTTTTCCTCATCCACTTCACACCTGGAAACCCATTTCCTCCCTCTCACCTGCTAACAGGAGTTATTTCAGGTTCATTAATCTGTGACCTCCTGAGGAGATGTCGTAAACACACAGATGTGTGTGTCATCTGGCAGCAATGCATTGTCTTTTCTGTGTCCACACACACACACATTACCCAACAAATCCCTGGGACAAAGGCACTTCCGAGCAGGACTCTAAGGCCATTTACACCCCTGATTCTGCCAATCCATTCAAAACAAGACTAAATACAGATGTAAACAAGATCCAACATATTGAGATTCCTTCACATCTGGAGGCAGTCAGTACCACTTTTGACCATATTGTGCTTGCAGTTTGATGTGGACTGCTTATTCTTCTGTCAACCACACAATAAATCATAAAATGTGTGGGTCACATGCAGCTTTAAGAGAAAATAACAGCTGATTCTGGTGTGGTTTAAGCTAATCCAGAATGTGACAAATGTAATTCAATAAAATTAGCGAGACAATTGTTCATTATAAATACACTTATTCAATACTTAAATTATCTATAAGAAATCAGTAAATAAACATTATTTGTATGTGGTATGCATTATATAGTTGTTAGAGTCCTGTTTAAAGTGCCATTTGTGTGGTTCATTAAGTTGTTGCCAATGTAGAATTAACAAATCGGTCACTTATGAGACTACATGAAGGTTATACAGCTGCCTACATAGGCAGCAAACAACAAGTAAGCTCACTAGGATTTGGAGCACAGCTAAAGTCTTCCAGGATTCCCTGTTGGCCAAATCTGTTGTTGTTTAGATGCATTAATGTCTTACCGGCTTAGTGTTAAACAGCCATGTACAACGGTTAAGACAATAAACATTAATAGAAGTCAATCTCCTCACGCAATAAGACACTGCTAACACCTCAAGGCTGAGAATGCCTATCAATATAAAGTAAAACATCCAGACAGTCCTTAAACATGTTTCATAGCTGGGCCAAAGAAAACGTTTACCCAACAAATGCCTTCAAACCTTAAACTGTGAGCAGCAAAACAGCTGCTAGTTGTAACCTGCTTTAGAGTGGATGATTCTGGTAGATTATGAAATCTGTGAACTTTTTCCACAGTAAAACAATAGTAAGCGGCATGGTGGAGTGGACACCAGCTCAAACTCTCACCAGCAAAATATGGCTGACCTGAAGAAAGCACAACAGCACAGTGGGAACCAGACATGATTTCACCTCACAGCCAGGCAAATAAACACAATCTGGCAAGAAAAACAAGAAAGATAAAGCACAGAAACGAGTGAATGCCATGCACATAAATCACTTGTTTGTACCTATCAAGCATTGTGTGTTTGTCTGAGTGTGTGTGTGTGTGTGTGTGTGTGTGTGTGTACCAATCTGGACACCATGTGTCTTTGTGTGTTTGTGTGTGTAAAGCGGTAGACAGCAGGACCGGACGTTTGCATAGCGATCTTTACGAACGTTATTTCAGGTCACTGGTTAAGATTAATGTCAAGTCAACATTGCCATCGCATTGGCAAGAACTTGGTAGTTTTGCAAACTGAGAAGCCCTCTGGGGTCATTCATGTTTTCCACCTAGTCCATTAACTATGACCTGCTATACCATATTACACATCCGATTTTTCTAAACCCAAGATTAGAGGATAAACTGAACCCACTGGGAACCGCATGTCAGAAAAGGTCAGTGAGCTCAGCGTGTGGTGTTTGTGCTTGTTTGTGAGAAAGGAAGAGACTGAGACAGAAAGAGTGTGATCAGGCATGATAGAGTATGCCAAGTGTCACAATTAGAGGATCAAACTGAACTCTATCAGATGACCTCAGAGGTCAAGGGTTAATGTGGATGTTCAGTAGTGTGTACGTGTGTTTGAACAGGCATAAAGAGAGAGAAGAGGAGAGAGACATAAATTTGGTGTGGGCTAGTGGGCTGCCAACCTAGATGGCAAGATATAACACAAGATATTTAAGATATCTCAGATGTTCTCCCTATACAACTTAAAAAATGGTGTGTATTGACATCTTTCCACAGTTGAAACAAGATACCTTCTAATATTCACTCTTGTTTATTTTGTGCTATAACTAGTAAAGAGGAAGAGCATTGTTCATTTGCTGCTTGAAATGAGGTGCTAGTGATCTGTCACGACATATTAAAGAGCCACAAAACAGTATTTATTGTTTGAATATCTTTAAAAAATATATTTCATTTGCTTCATACCAAAAGTAACCTGCTCTGTATTGTCGGTGGACATGTTGTTAATGTCCTCTTTGCTCCACAATGTATTTTTCACTTTGTGAGAACATGATGTGTGGCGTGAGAGATCACCATGGGTTGTCTGACGTAGCAACAGTAACTAAGGAGGACGGGATCATTGCGAAGGGTCAATTGTGGCATTCTAAAGTCTCTTTATTGTAAAATTAATATTTCATATCCTTTCATCTAGCCATCTATTATGTATGTATGTATGTATGTTGTAGTATTTAGTTATGGCCACTTGGGGAAGGGAAAAAAAAATAAAAATAAAAAAAAATATATATATATAATATATATACACACACACACACACATCACAAAGAAATTTGTATATTTACATATTTTATATTTTATTATCATTAGCTATTTTCCTGTGCTATTTGAAATATATTTAAATAATATATCTGATATATCTGAAAATACACCACAAAGAACCTGCGCCCTCAAAAATCCACTAAAGCCTTGTGTGTTTATTTAATATTTTGCATAATCAGATTATGCTTTCTTCTAACATTAAGAGCTCTAACAGTTTAATTTAACATATTTTACCATGATTAAACACATTTTGCAGAATTCCACAAATGTTCCATTTTAGTTATGATACTAAGGACCTTAGTATTGAGAGAGAGACAGGTATTGAGAGAGAGATGGATGTGGTGATACGACTTTTGGAACTGCTCTTCACGTTAGCATGAAACAGGATTTTCTGCTGTGAATCTCATTTAAACAGAACAACTCCAAGCCCTCATATTTCCTTAATCTGATAAATAAGTCTTAATCAAAAAGGCTGTTTTGTGTTGCTGGTGTCCCCAAGTGCTGATTCAAATCTGTAATGGTGCTGTTGTCTTTTTAAAAACAGATGAACTTGCAATGATAAGGTTTGGTCTGTTGTGTTAGAGGCCACAGCTTAACCTGTGGATGTCACCACTCAGCAAATCAAACCTTGATCTCTCTCTCTCGGTCTTTCTCACTTTTTCTCTCAGTCTAATGTCTGAATAGAATGAAACCACAGTTCTGAATTTCAGATCTGTTTAGGATAGGCGATGGCAGTCGGCACACCAGTGGAGAGCTCTGTTCTTCCTGTGTTGTCTGTGAATAACCATAACCATCCATCTTACTTATGGAGTCAACGTGACTGGTGGAGAAATGAGGAAGAGGTACAGATATACTTATCTGTGAGAGTGTAGATCTCAACTTCCAATTTTCCGGAGTTATGCTGTCACAAACTGACAAACAAAGACACCTAACAGTTACGCAACTTTGGCGCACAGTATTTCAGTGCAAAAACTAAGCACCAACTTTGCACTAAAACAGATTTTGCAAGCATCTAAATAAATGCAATTCAATACCTAATTTGCATAATCCCTTTAGTGAATCAGGCACTAAAACAATGCAGACAGTGTGTGCAAATAAATACAATTCATTAATATTGCACTTTCACTCTTGTATCAAAAATTTTATAAAAGTAAATAAATAAAAATAAAAAAACTTTAAACTACTTTAGACAGGGAGCTAAACAGATATTATAATTGTTGCTGGATATGCTGCTCTTGAATAAACACAAAGTTTATCCAAGAGTTCTCTGGTACAATAATGTATGTACACTTAAGAAAAATTACAATCATTTAACTTTGAACCCAGCGCTCTGTGAATCCCTGGTGTGTAGGGCATCTGCTGGTGGCACGCTTGTCCCATTTTGATGATTTTATGAGAGTGACATCCACAACTGCTCCATTAACAAGAACTCACAACAGCACTGACGATGTAATCTTCACTCACTCTAATTAGTGCATGTGTGTGTCTGTTTCCCAACCCACCCAGAGAAAGAGAATTAAGCAGAGGGCAATAAATCTGTGCAGTAAAATTGTGAGTGTCCATTTGCACTTGTGAGTGGATTATGAGGTGAACACACACTTCGCATACATGTCAATCTCTTTGCAATGCTGTTTTAGAGTGTTTTTGTGACTTATAGATGGTAATTAAATATATTTTCAGAGTTGAAAAAACAGAGAGGGTTGAATATCGGTTCTTACCACCCTTTCTTAACTTCTCAGTTTGTTAGTCTAATCAGTTTTCAGTTATCTAACAAATTGCACTGTAATTTAACTCAGCACATTACTAGCTACTACTCTATCTGTATTATATGGTAAGTGTAATTTTCATCTTCAGTAGCTATTGTTTTGCATAATTTAGGTTTAATCAACTCGAGTGCATCATTATTTGAATGAAATCTCAATCCAGCTGATAAGTGGTAAACTATATGTATATATATATAATATATATATATAATATATATACAGTATATAGGCTATTCAGGTCGCTTGTTAGTTTTCTGACAGCACCCATAAATATGCTCGTCTTTCTAATGCCATCTGATGATGTATATTTCACCTCTATTGTTTAGATTCATTGAAGTAATGGTGCGGCTAGAGATAATTAGGGATGTATTTGGTTCTTCCCGGCTGAGTCGGTTTGCCCAAAACACATCCTTTATCATGTTAGTGAGAGCGCTCTTCCGTTGAGTAGCTGGACATTCCACTCTAATGAAATACTCTGCACCCTTTCACAAGATATTCAAGTTTATGATCATAATAATCTGTGAGAAAGCAGGAGGGCAAATTCAGAGATTCATTTTAGTAGAACTTTCTATGAAGCCAGTATGTGTAATACATTAAAAAGAAAAAAGAAAGAAATAAAATGCTGTCACTCTTAAGTCATTCCACACCTGTTTTACTTTCTTCTGTGAAACATACACAATAGATAATTTGGTAACACTTTATTTTGGTGTTCCCTTTTGAACATTCTGTTGACAATAAGTATTGTTGCACCTATGTCTACTAACTCTCATCAGAGTATTAGTAGACTGTTTGCTTAATATCTGCTAACTCTTTATTGTCATGGTCTCCCAATAGACATTCTACTGACTATAAGTAACTTTGCAAGTACATGTCAACTTATTCAAACCCTAACCCTACCAGTCTACTAACACTCTAATGAGAGTTAGTAGATATGTAGGTGCAACGTTACTTAATACTTATAGAAACATGCTTTCATCATTTTAATCATGATCATCATAGGTACACTCTAAAAAATGCTGGGTTGTTTCAACCCAACTTTGGGTAAAATATGGACTAACCCAACCAATGGGTTAATTGTTACATTAAATTTTTAACCCAAAAGTTGGGTTAGTCCATATTTGACCCAAAGTTGGGTTGAAACAACCCAGCATTTTTAGTGTATCTATTCATATTTACAGCATTAAAGAATATAGTATTAAAGCACATCATCAACAACACATTTTAAAGTGTCATTTCATGTGTTAACTTGCATTATAGCTTTTACCGTTTTTATGCAAGTGATTATAAATTATTAAATTGTGGGTTTGCGATGTTTATTAAAGGCATTATGAATATCTCTGCATCCTATATGCAGACTTAAAGAAAATGTAACTTCTCACTGAAGTGTTTGTCTCTGTATGTGCAGTTTATATAGCGTAACAGGACCCCAGACTTTGTCTAATCCGTCATTACTCGTAAGTCCAAAAACAGGCTGGCCCATCGGAGGCCTCACAGAAGTGATTTGTAGCAATATTATTTTTAACGTAAGTCATTTATGGCGAGAAGCGAGCTGAAGACAAGGGTTTATAATTTGTAACGTTCAGCATTTTTCCCGTGGTTTTTAAAAGCATTGGGCTTCCACTTGTATATCTTTGCCTGGCCAGCAATATCCCCTACGTAATTTAAAAACAACAGCGTCTGAGAGCCGCCGGGCAGACAGGATCAGCAAGTCAAACAAAGCCTTGAGCCCCCAGTGCCCCCTAGAACCTGCTCTTATTCAAACAGCCATTAGCATTTCCGCAGTGGTAATGATTGGAGCTGAGAAAACACCTCGGAAAAACTCACGGTTCACTTCCCACACACGCTTACTTAACTATCTTTATGGAGACATACCAGTGACTTCTATAGCAGATTTTGACATATTTATGATTGAATAAAGACATTTCTTTTTGTATTTTTGGAGCCATTTTTCATTCTTTGAGATGTTCCCAAAATGTATGTATCCCAGATATAGCCACCTCCAAGAAATTTTGTCCTCAAAGTACACCAAAATAAATCTCTAAATACAGCATCTGCTAAATGAACAAACATAAATGGATAAAGTTAGAAACACACCCACACTAATATACATCCTCTCTGGTGCTGTTGTCATGGGTAATGGTTTCTGCCTGTTTAGAGAGTAGACAGTGTGCTTCGAGTTCATCAAACCTTTGGAAAAGGAACGGGATATTACTATTTGATTTAGAAACGGACATGGCAAATCTACTCAACAGAAACTCTCATGACTAAAGCATAACCACCCCAATAACCCTCTGAAACGAACTGTTCTATTTGAGATTTGCTATGGCCCAGCGTATCTCTCCAGACCAGTCTAGACCTGCTGCAGTTTATAAAACCGACAACAGGTGTCACTGCAAATGCAGGTTTCTGAACCCAAAGCAGGGCTGATGCTTCGCAGGACAAAATTTTTAAACTTTATACTTAATGTCAAGATTGCCTTCTGTGGGAGTAGCATATCATTCACTGCTCGGATTGATGTGGCATCCACAGACACATTACTAAGAGTTATTACCTTAAGGCAAGTGTTTTAGTATTGGCTTTTATATGGACATTAAATTTACACATCCAGGAATAGAAAACAGTGCCGGGCGACCTGTAAGATTACAGACAGAAAGCACTCCAACGCTCCAAATACACATTTCTTAATCAACTGACGGCTCTTCAGTCAGCCATTTGTTGTTGAGCTATCTTCAGATGTCACTTTTTAATTATTACAGTGTCTGTTTTCACACTTAAGCCTTGCAGAGGTGATTGATGTACACTAGAGTGTGGGAAACTAATTAGGAGGTCACGGCCGTGTGTAGTGAAAGTCCTCCTACCTTTAATAAAAGATTCAAAATAGCAAAGACGAGATCTGTTCAAATCTTCCTTCAAAAACAGCGTCCTAAGTGAAACAAAACTTCACCAAAAAAAAGTGATTCACAGTAGATTCCAATGGAGTTTGATGTAGCATGTTGACAAAACTAATGACATAATAAAAATAAATTTTCTTCAACATAGTTTAAATTAATTAATGTATTGATTTAATTTTTGGAGAGAGAGGGGGGGGGGGGGGGGGGGGGGGGGATCCCGATAGGTCTATACTGGATATTTATTGTAGAAGCACATTATTTCACTGCTTTTCCATGTTCCACTGCTTGTTCATCATCCATTCTCTCTTAAAGTTCTCTTTAAACAGAACTATAAATGTATCTTTAGCAAATGGCACAAAGGAACATGTATTTTATACTGACATTATAATTCTTGATGTTATTCAGTATCCCAACAAATTTAATCACTATAAAATTGATTTAGTTTTAATGTTTTATTTTTAATTTATTTAGATATTTAGATTATATTCCACACGACTCCAGCCAATCAGTTAACTTCTTGTGAAGCAAAAAGCTGTGTTTTTGTAATAAACAAATCCATCAAGACATTTTAAGTTTAAACCATTGCTTTGGCTATACTGCTTTCTTAGTGGAAAACAGTTGTCTCGTCGCAAGGAGGGGAAAAGCACAGATCAAGCACCATTTTAACAACATGAAAAACAGTCAAAACCATTGTAAAACAAGTTATGTGATGTGAGAGGAGGCCTGGGGGACTTTTTCTTACAGATGTCAGTGTTTTTACAGATTATGGACTCATATTTTGACCAGAAGCAACAGTTTAAAAGTTAAAATACTGTAATGATGGATTGTTTCTTACAAACACTCATCTTTTCACAAGATGTCAATTGATGGACTGTTGTATGGATTAATTGTGGATTACTGTGATGTGTTTTATTAGCTGTTGGGACTATGGATCTATTGCTGAGCAAGTGACAAAGCTAAATTTCTCCAAATCTGTTCTGATGAAGAAACAAACTCATCTACATCTTAGATGGCCTGACGGAGACATTTCCAGCAAATATTAATTTTTGGGTGAACTATTCCTATAAAATGCTGTCTAGGTAGGCAGCACACTGGGCTTTGGAATAGAGCTACAATTCTGCAAGACACAATAAATCATGCTTACACACAAAGTGAACTCAAACTGACATTTTGCGAAGACTGAATGAAACATTGCATGGACATATGCTCAAAGGAATCAATAGGAACATGAGCACTCAACTAATGGGTCATATGTACATGATTAGAGAAATGTAATACTGCCCCAAGGGTTTCATGGCTTGAGTACATGAATGAAATGGAGAGTGTTAATGGTGTGAGATGGATGTGTGCAAGATGTGCTAGTGATATACTCACAAGCAGTGTATATAACAGCATCAAGGGGAGGACCATTGAGGACAGATGGTGCATTCACTCACACACACACTGGTGGCAGACAGGTCTAGGGCTACAGATGGTGACATCACAGAGGGGGTGTGAATGACAGAAGCCTTGCAATGAAGGAAAAATGAATAAGAGAGTGCTTTGGGAGCCATGTTCACATTTGATTCTGTTTCTATATTTATATGCTGACTAATACTGGTTAACAAAACTAGTTTGATATTGTCAAGCCAGACTGGATGTTATTAGGAAAAATTGGAATAATTAAATGAATAAAACAACTTTCCCTACACTTCATGGACAGCATTTCTACAACATTTCATTCTTGACATTTCTATGAATGGTCAAATAATGACAGTTCGGTTCACTATTGTTCAAAAGTTCGGGGTCAGTAAGATTTATTTTGTTGTATTTTATTTATATTTTTTCAACATTGATAATAATAAGAAATGTGTCTTCAGCACCAAATCAGCATATTAGAATGATTTCTGAAGGATCATGTGACAATGAAAACTGGAGTGATGGCTGCTTGAAAAATTCAGCTTTGCCATCACAGGAATCACATCACATTTTAAAATAATATCTCACAATATTACTTTACTATTACTATAACCTATGTCATTTATTTGATCTAAAATAGTTATGTATTTTAAATCAAATAAATGCAGCCTTGGTGAGCATAAGATACATCTTTAAAAACTTTTGAACAGTAGTGTACAATGCAAAGCATGCCATTTTCACACAAACCAAAACAATTTTTTTTTTTTTTTTACTAAAATCATACCATATATCCAAAATTCCATTACAAATTGTGTTATGTATACTTGAACACACAAATTTGAGATAATAGCTCAACTACATAAAAGCTGCATGTGTTATTATGCCGCACTTCCATGCCGATTTGCATGTTCTGTTCAATATTACGTGTGTGTCATTGTCTGTTCTGACTTCACTGTCAGTTCTCGGGTCCCTCCTTTTGTATGACTTCCTTTAAACCACAAAGGCCAGACTATTTTGGCACACACCTTCCTGAATCACTGCTCCCAACACAGGCTGACGCAAACACTTCTTGGGATTCTGTCCAGTTGTCATTATCATAACACTTTCCAAACACAATCACTCCCACGTGCACATACACACACATTAGATGCACATGAGACCAACTCCTAATGTCAGTTATAATTCAGATCATTTAATGAATCAACATAAGCCTTCCTGCAGCTCTAAGTAGAGCACAGCGCTAGCAACGCCATTGGTTCAATTCCGAGGGAAAGTAAGAACTGATCAAATGTGAATCTTGAATGCGATGTAACTCACTTTGGAGTAAAGCATCTGCCAAATGTATAAATGCAAATGTAAATTAACTCAAGTGTGATGCAGGCTATGCAGCAAACAAATGCCCCTAAAAATATGCAAATTGTGAACAAATTTTAGAGCTGACTGTGGTACTCATCGGCTGTGTCTCTGACTCTCTGTGATTATGCAAACCAGTTTCAGGGACTGCACATGTAGCTCATGGCTTTGTCATAAACTGTGTATGTAAAAAATAGGACAGTGGGTCTGGAGTGACGGTTGGTGTTGTGTGATGGGTGGGGAGGATATGTGTCGTTTGTGTGTGTGCTGGATGGACAGTGCATTTGTATTCTTTTTCCCACAGCCTTCTAAATCTGTGACTATTGTTCTGTGTGTGTATGCGTGTTAGAGAGTGAGTGTGTCGCCTCTCATGTGATGTAAAAGTGTGCACCCTTGTTGCTGACTCAGATTTTTTGCATGCATGTATTTTAATCAGTCTAATACTGTGTGCATGTTCATTATCATCACGTGACATCACACCACTCAAAACTCTCAAACTGTCTTTCTCCATTTGTCTTTTTGGCTTGTGTCCAGTAATTAAATAAGCACATGGGCCGTATGATGGTCGCACAGAATGACAGAAGTCTCTTTCCCTTCCTGTCATTTTTCCCCCACTCTCTATTCTACGTACAGGAGATTCCCACCATAAGACCCAAAGCAGCTGTAAACAATAGCAAAAAGAAAACAATAGATGAGAGCAAGTGTGTGTGTGTGTGTGTGTGTGTGTGTGTACCTGTTTTTCTATTCTGGTGGGGACTTAAACCTGAATACACACAGACTCATGGGCACTCGTGTCACGTGGGGACCTAAATTGAGGTCCCCATGGGTAAACAAGCTAATAAATCACCATCAAATTTAAGGTTTGAAATTGTAAAAATGCAGAAAGTTTCCTGTGAGGGGTAGGTTTAGGGGTAGGGTTGGTGTAGGGCAATAGAATATACGGTCTGAACAGTAGAAAAACCATTACGCCTATGGAGAGTCCCCACAAGATAGCGGACCAGACATGTATTGTGTGTGGGTGTGTGTGTGTTGTGTGTGTGTGTGTGTGTGTGTGTGTGTGTGTGTGTGTGTGAGAAAGCTTCTATCTAGCACTCATAAGGTTCTTAAGTTTGAGCGCTGGAGGAACCTTTAACAGGTGCTTGGTTAGGTCATTTATGAAGTTCTGAGTAGAAGCATCAAATGATGTTTTGCACACAGACCTATTCAGTGTGCATATTTTCATATGAAAAATATAAAAAAAAACCCGGCATTTTAAGATGTATATCAGATGTTTACACATTTCTAAATGACATCTTTAACAGATGTCTTAGCATATGTACTTACTTGGAAATAAGTATAAAATTGGGGAGGTTTAAAAATCTGACTGCAAAGTGCAAAAATAAACTGTTAAAACAGCTGTCTTCATATTTAAAAATCAGTAACCTAATAAAAATATGTATAAAACAAAAATAAATCAATTTGAACTGTAACTATAGATAAATTAAAAAATCCTGATAAAACGTCATACACTTGACAGAGGACTAATACCTAAATTTTACTTGTGCACAAAATACACACTCTATAATGACCATGTGTGTGTATTTGCCTGTGTGTGTTAGCCACCTTTGTGCAGGGGCTTTCCTTGTGATATCCAAGCAGAAAGACCGGAATTGCTGCCACAAAATAACCACTCACAACTGTTTAAGTGCTTACAGTAACTCACTAGATAGTACTGACACAACTATTTTAGACTGGACAGTTTCCTCAGGTCAGTAAAGTTCAGCAAGACTTTCAGTCTTCAGCCTTTCAGTCTCACATTGCTAACACAAATCAAATCAGATGTCGACTGAAAATAAAGCAGATGGTGCAATTCACGACTACAGTTATTTCTGAAATAAAGATCACAAAACAAATAATTTGCCACAGTGCTTGCGGTTCTTCTAATGTTTACATAGAAAAACTAGCTCAGTGGAATACAAAAACGCATTCTGTGTAAACAGCTTCTTAGAATGCTCAAAATGTAACCAACAAATGGCAGCAATGATGTCCGTTTGATATTTGTATCCCAAAATGCATTTGGTCTTCTTTATTGAAACTATTTTCATACTCAAATACAAATAGATTTTTCTTTCTTACATCAATTTTCCCATTTATAGCAGCCTTTATATTGTAAAACGTTGTGCTCAGTTTTTTTTTTGTTTGTTTTGGGTTTTTTGTGTAGCCGACAAGTAACAAGATGTTTGTTGAGTGCACTTAAATTTGCAGAAGAACATATCAATCAAGTATCTTCTTTTGTCCTATTTTAACCAACCAACATGCTACAGTGTAGCTATTGTACAATTTAATAATTTTTTTCCATTCCATCCTCAAGGCACTCTTGCTGAATATATGTGTGTGAATGATTGTCAGTGTATTGCCATTTCTGTACTTTGAATATCTTAGCAACTTTAACTGGTGGAAACAGATGGCAGAGATCACCTGTGATGAGAGTGTGTGACGGCCAGATGGGGAACGTGAGCAACTGACTGAGCTACAAACAACAGGCATGTCATCCATTAAAGATGAACCATAATTATCTTTAAAATGTATTTACAAAAATGCTTTTTGAGGATGTTAAGATACTGAGGGCAAGAGGAGACCCTGATAAACACACTCACACACACACAAAAAAACTCTCACTCTACCTGCAATGTGTGTGTGAATTTGTTTAAGCTCTATCACTGCTGTTGGTCAGAGGTGTCTCATTTTAGCATGGCACATTAGATTGAAAAGGTGTAGATGTAGTGTCTGTGTGTGTGTGTGTGTGTGTGTTGCACTGGAAGAGATAAAACCGTTATCTGCTGCAGATACGTGGGAACACTGGATGTGAGCATTCCATGCAAATGAGCCCAGTTTAGGGAGGAGAGAGTGACTGAGGGTCACATTCAGGTCAACATCAAGTCACCATTACCACCCACTTATTTCTAGTTTAGATGGATGTGTTTGTCCATCTATGTGTGTGTATCTGTGGTAGGGCTGGAATGCCAGAGTTGTATATGTAAGTTTGCAATAAAGAAATAAACACACACACACACACACACACACACAGAGGCAGCAGGCTGTCTCACCCCATGAATCGCCACCTACATACTGGAGATCTGGAAGGTCAGAGGTGCTCACACACT
Organism: Sinocyclocheilus anophthalmus; assembly: GCA_018155175.1. Lineage (NCBI taxonomy): Eukaryota > Metazoa > Chordata > Actinopteri > Cypriniformes > Cyprinidae > Sinocyclocheilus > Sinocyclocheilus anophthalmus. Next base: position 49,336 of record JADLZN010010096.1, read on the forward strand.
GAAACTACCCAAAAATATCAGCCAAAGTATCTCATGCCTTCTTATACCTGACCATGTTGTACTAATTCATTCCCTCGTTTGAATTCAGTTAAATTGTAACCATGAATCAAATAAATGGGGGAATAAATTATTAAGTTGTAGGGACAAATTCTTAATTTGAGGTCAAGATCTTCTGAGGTCTTTTTTCGCCCTTGCATGTCATGTGCAGAGCTCCGTAATGCAGTATAGTAGTATAAATAAATTCCCAGACATACTTCATCCATCATGTTGGCACTGTCCTTTGACCTGTGTGTTCTTTAATGCATGAACAAAATCTGTGAAAATAATTCACTGGTTTTGCTAAATAAGTCGACTTGAAAGAGCCATTCAGCCATTCAACAGTTCTTTGGCCTTTTTTTATTTTTCAGCTTTTTGAATCTGTCAGTTTCTCAGTTCATGTGGCCTTATTGAATAACATTGTGTCTCATATTGTACTATGTAGAATGATTCCTCTATCTTTAATTATTCTTTTTATAGATGTATTACTTATGGCTGATCTCTTGTTTTAGATCACGTATAATATGGACTTGACGACAGAGCTGTGGGTTAAAGGGCATCCTTTAAAGTGATCAAAAGACTGTCGCGGTGAGTGTCAGCACTAAGCAGCTCTGTGTCACTGTGCGGTGATAGAAGGTGAAACTTCTCACTCCTCCATTTAGAATGTAAGTGTCACATGGACTCTCTGTCTTAATAGAGCTGTCAATCACACCTGACCTCACGGTCAATAACTAGACCACAGCATGAACGGCTCACTCAGGGACCAGTTGAGATTGCATGCAGACAAACAGTCATGAGAATTTAGTTTCAAGATAAGTAAAAAGATTAGAAAGATGAATCACTTTTTCAAAGTCAAAAAAGAAGATTGTGTACCTAGTCTAAATATACTAAATTACCCATACAAATGTTGTATTACTGTTAGTATTATTATATATTTCTTGATCAATTAATTGTTTCAGCAATGCTTTCAACATTGATAATAATACAAAATGAGCACTAAATCAGCATATTATACTGATTTCTAAAGATCAGGACATGAAAACTGACGTTAATACATGCTGAAAATTCAGCTTTGCATCACAGCAATAAATTACATTTTATCATATTAAAATGTTAAAATTGTAATAATATTTATAATATTTCACAATACTGTTTTACTGTATTTTTGATTAAACAAATGCAGCCTTGGCGAGCAAAAGATACTTCTTTCAAAAACAATAAGTAGTGTAAATTAGCTCTTATTGTCTTAATCAGCACTTTTAAGTCTTCTAAAACACCCCCCCCACACACACACACACACACACAATTTGCTTGAACAGAAATCAAGATCACAATTAAAATATGATTCATTGTGCAGCCCTATCTGAACAGAACCAACACTGAACTGACTTGAGCTAAATGCGAACACTATTGTCTTTAGCGATGCTTTTCGTCTCTATAGTTGGGTTTCCAAATTACATTCTGCTATTTTCTTGTTTATTACTGTGAAGCTGCTTTGAAAGAATCTCTATTGTATAATGTGCTATAGAAATAAAGGTGACTTGACTAAACAAAACACATTAATGATATGTACATATATATATTCATTTGTTACTTGCTGCAAAACAACTTTCCATCGTATTACATACAACATTACTGTTAGTGGTTGACCGATATTGTTTTTTTTTGACAGCCGATGCCGATATCTTAGAAAGCAGGGGGCTGATGGCTGATATAAAGCCGATATAATTTTATTTATTTTAAATTAATATTTAAGAAATTTGAAATCATTTGAAAATGGATTAAAAAAAATAATTTGTAAAATAAAACCATGCTTATACTTTAGATGACAAAGTATTTCTCATAAATAAATATTTTAATAAAAATATAATTAAAAAGGAAATAAACACTGTAACCAACAGGACACTCAGTATTCTGGGAAGTTTGTGTGCACTGGGATTTGGGGAATCATATTTTTAAATAAAGCCAAGGTAACACTCATTTTACATACAGCACATAGTGAAAATGACATTAATATGGCAGTTGGCAAATGCATAAAGCGCAGCATAATTTGAAATCACAAAGATAATGTTTAAAGCATTCAATTTGCACAGACCGAAAGTCACGCAGAGAACACGCAAACATGCAGGTCACATGAACACTTCACAAGATCTCACAACTGAGTTCGACTAAGCTAGCAAGGTTTGTGAAATTACATTTTCATTAGCCATTCAAAGATTTGTTTAAATGATGTAAATGCGTATTTGCTGAACGCTAACGGTAAACGAGAAAGTATTATAATGTTTGCCTTTCTATTACTAATAATATAAAAGCAATCCATATAATACTTTTTGTATACGTTTTAATTCCTTCGTTTAACAGTTCTATCCATATTAGACAGAACTGTTAACAACGACGGCGATCAAGAGGGAGAATGTGAGCATTGTGTGTTCAGGCGCTGCCGTTTTCAGCGCCGTCAAAATAAAAGTCCCGCCTTGAATGCATCGGCCAAACATATGATGCCGATATTTGAAAAATGCCAAATATCCACTAATTACAGTACCACTCTGTTTCAAATTGTACTGTAATTCAGTGCTAACCTGCTCTGCTTCTTATCATCATTTCATTTATCATACTTTTATGTAGCAGTGTGGTTCTGTTTGTTTGTACATCGTGTGTTACTTCAGATAACGTAAATACTTATCACAATTTTGTTACATGTAAGAAATTGAATTGCATTTTAATGCTAAGCTAAAAGAGCCAAATATTTTTCCATCAGTTTTTAGAATATAAACTTTCCCAGAAAAGACACACATACAGATACCTGATTGTCACTGAGATATGAACAGACAAATTATTTTTGTATATTGATCGGATCTTAACCTGAAATCTAAAAATGAAAGAAAAAAGAATGTATATATGATAAAACTACTTTAAATGTTCCGATAATGTTTTGCAAATGTAAGCAATACGATTAGCCCCAAATCTTTCATTCTTTTCTATCCTAGTATGCTCCTCCCTGAGCAAATTCAGAAAAACTGTTATCTTCAGAGAGGAGAAAGTGTTTCAGTGACGTTCCTGTCTGTTTCCACCTTAACCTCCAATAGAAAGCTTGTGATGACTGATATCACCTCAAGACAGAAAGCAACCGTGCTAAACGAGAACATACACCTACAGATACACAGCCTTAAACAGCTTCTCAGATCATAACGATATTCATATGAGTGTTTGACGAGCAGATATGCATGTCCAAATGCAAAGCCCAGCCCACTTTAAAAGCTTGATTCATGGAGCGTCAGTGAGATGGACGAGGAGAGAAACAAAAGAGCGGTAAGTGACAGTGACATGCACACGCCGCATGAAAATGGGAGTGGAAACTAAGAGGGTAACGGCAAACTGTGCTCCGGACAGCAGGGGTGATGGATATAACGGATCAATCACATCTAACTGTGCAACATAACATCAGTCAAACATGAGGGACTTTCATTGTGCATGTGTGTTTGTTGTATAAAGAGGGTGGCGGGGTCCTGTGGGGTCTTTAGGAATGCAGGGAATGAGGCTAACAGGCATTTAAAAAGAGTTTAGTATTGTGTAATGGTATTCATTGTCCACATCCAGTTTTCTAATGTTCAGAGACCTTTACAATCTTCTTCAGCGATAACTATCACCTTTATTATATGTATAATCTGATGTGTGTACATTTGAATAGTTACTGTGAAACACACACACATAGTTTTCTTGTGGAACACGACTAACTCCTTTTCATTGATCAAAAGAGGCACAATGACATTTACCAGCCAATTTCAACCCACCAACATCAACCACCCGACATGACTATGGCAAATATATGATCTTTCCAGTCATTTGCATGGAGCCTCTAAAATGACACTAAAAAACTGACACTTTTATAAAAATGTTTGCAAATGCAAGACAAACTTCTGTGTGTTCATGTGTTACTGTTATCTGGTTTATGTATGTCTATTTTTTTCCCCATGGTAACGCAGGCATTTTTCACATGCAAAAGTTTCTTGTGCACTCTTACTTCCCACATAAGTACACTTACTTGTTTCATGAAAGTTTTAGATTATTTTTTTTTTCCCTGCAAGTGTCACTTTAGTGGGAATCTCTGCGATATTCCATGTGTGATTATGGAGACTGAGGAACTTGTAGAAATAACTGTAATCAAGAATGGCCGCCATAAGTGGTCCCTCCATCACCCTTATGTGCATCGGCCCCCCCCCCCCCCCCAGGAATTAGACTGTAAATTATCTCTGCCAGCAGGAGGTGCTTGTAGAGCGGAAGATATCAAGGTTTCCCCTATACCGGCTGTACACAAAGCACAAACGCTGCTTTATCAGACATTACATGCAAGATGAAATGAAAATGACATCCAAAATTTTCTGAAGACAGTCAGAGTCCTTCAGAAAAATAAAATGATATAAAAACACCCGCACCATGTTTCGATTTTGAAATGCAGTGAAAAGCAGTGCTCATGTTTATTCAACAAAGTCAAAGCCTTTTGGAAAATATATTTGTGGCGGTCAGTTTTGATATTGTGGCAGGCAGCCACAAATAAATGTGGGAAACACTGCAATAGAATCATCTAAACAGAGTTGTAAATCAGTTCAATAGATTCATTCAAACAACTTAAACACTCAAACACTCACAAACCAGCCATCATTACAGCATGTGAGCAAGTTTACTCTATAAGACCTAGCCAATGAAATATGTTAGAGCAGAGAATAAATAGGAAAATATACCTTTGTGTTTTAAGTGTCTTTCATAGCCATACAAAGCTTAGGATCTGTCCAGAAACCCATACAAATGAGCAATGATTTTCACTGTGTGGTCTGTCATGATGATGTTTGTACAGTTCTGTTAATAAATTATTCTGACCATCAAAACAGATGCAAGTAATGCACGCTCACACACAAAGGTGACGTCAACTTTAGGGCCTCTTGCTTCTTTCAACAATAGGCAGAAAGTACAGGAAGTGCTAAGATCAGAGGAGCTCTCGATTGATACTATAATCTCACACATGATGTAGGATTCCCTCTGGTTACATTCCGCTTCACAAGTCTGAACGAATCAGTAGCAGGGAAAATGAAAGAGGCGACGAGATGGAGCACAAAGTTGTTATTAGAGGTCAATGTAAGGAAGAAGCAATGTGCGACGAGGAAGTGAGATGAGGACGGAGGAGGGTCTGGAGCCATGTGTGTGGCTCTTTTCCACTCACTGCAGCGAAAGTTATAAAAGGGCCTATTTTTCCGTGGTGATTGTAACGATAGGGGCCTCTGATGCCATCCCTCTTTTTTTGTCAAAAAGGAATTCTAGTAGTAGAGATTAAACAGCGTGGCTAGTAAGATAGCAAAGGAGGAGAGGGAGAAAAACAGGAAGGAGTAAATAACGTGGTTTTTTTTTTTTTTTGGTAGACAAGAAATGTTTTCCTTTTCACCAAACGAAGAATGTAATGAGACAGACCTGTACATTTCATCTGTGTCTGATCAGCTTTCAGGTCAATCCAATATTGCAAAAATGACCTTTCACCTCTGCTTGGCCTGTCACAGATATCCTTCGTATATAGGCTGTTTATTATGAAAGGGGGCCAGAGCTAAAAGGCTCTTTGGAAAGAGCCACTTAATATTTTTCTACAAATGAACGAGAGGCCTTGGTTCCACAATCTAAGGAATGTGGTAACAGAATCAGATGGGATCCGCATTTAAACTTTTAAGCATTATGAAAAAAGGTGAAAACAGGATGATAAAAGGACATTAAGTGGCATGACACCAAGAACAGCGAAGATGGAGCAAGGAATACTGTGTGTGGTTGGAGAGGAAGACCGATATAGACAACAATTGGGCTACACCAGTGGAACGTGGGCGGGACAAACCCACACAATGGGAGGATGTAAAAGAAACAGATAGATGCGATATTTGTGTGCTGCTGCCGATAGTGGTTGAGAAGCAGATTTTTTAATTTGTTAAGATATAACTTTGCAGGCTCTCTTACAGCAAAACTCACTGTCAAAGTTAGGCTGTGGGGGGTGGTTTTTATGCAGTTGCCTAGTGACTTTAATGTGTTGCTATAGGGCCCGTAAGGGTTTGTTGTGGTCTGGATAGTTGCTTACTGGCAAAATTCAAATGATCCATGATCTCCCTGTATGTGGCCACCGAAATATTTTAATATAAACATTGAAACAACACCCATTATACAACACCCCCTACCATCGCAACCAAGTCTACCGTCGGCCCCCGCCCCTTGATAGTTTTTTTAAGGTTTTGAAAGGACGTGTTCATATGCTCACCAAGGCACTTTATATTTGGTATAATTACTACAATTTAAAAATTTAGTTTCCTATATTAAATATATAAGTGGGATTTCTGTGATGGGAAATTTCAGCGGCCATTAATCCAGTCTTCAGTGTCACATGATTTCTTCAGAAATCATTTCGAATATGCGATTGGTGCTCGAAGGAAATTTTTTTTTTATTATTAACACGCTGCTTAATATTTTTGTGGAAACAGTTATACATTTTTTGTGGGATTCTAGAAATTTCAAAATAACAGCATATGTATCTGTATGTGATATAGACAGATAATTTATATTATGCAAGCCAAACATTATACATTATAACTGACATATGCTCAAAGGAATAAGAACCTAATCTAATAAAATCAGAATTTACTCTCAGAAAGAGAGCTTGCAAACTGGATTCACATCAGTAAATCGATACCCTGCCCTATACCCATAGCCCCCCTTCAACCCAAAACGTCAAATAAGGTCAGATTCCACATGAAACAACCTCCACAAGACCAAAAGTACACATCAAATGTACCATTTGGGACAATACTTATCATTTTGTCACCTATATGGATGTGTTATTTGATGATAGTTTAATAGTGTGAGAAATTTGGGGAATAGTACGATAAAAGCGATGAAAAGCCTAACGCAATCTATGTCAGGTACACCATTTTAAATGGTGCCTAAAGGAAATATATACAGAGTTAACAAGCAACTGAAGCATGTCGGAGTGAAAAGCTTCTTGAATTTCCATGAAACCTCACACACACAGTAAGGTGACCCCAGGAGACTTTAAGAAGTCGGTGACCAGGATCAGTCCAGTGACCAACAACACTGGAGCTATAGCCGGCATATGACCCTCCCCCGCTCAACACACACACACACTGCAGGACGGGTTAAAGAAACTCCTCCTGAGAGCCTTGTTCTCCTTTTCTCTGTCTCAGGTCTTTCTCTCCTTTCCTCTCAATGGCCTTTTGTGTAGGGGCCCCTGGGACATCAACATGACAATGTGCCCCAGTGGTGGGATCCTGTGTTTGTTAAGTGCCCTCACCCTCAAGAGACAGAGACTACGGCCAACTGAGAGGAGAGGTTAGCCAGAGAGGAGTGGCCATCTTTGATCAAACGAGTAAAAAGGGGGAAAGAAAGAGTGCAGTGACTTTTCATTAACTCGAGTAGCATGAAGGCCATTCTTGTCAGAAGAGAGGGAAAAAGCAGCTGTATTATACTGCTCAACTAATCATTTAAAGTTAAAGATAAGGTTAACTTTTGAGAATTGTAAAATGGCTCGATTGAAAGCAAGTGATCTGGCCTAAGGTAGCGGTGACGTCTGTCTTTTGTGTGACATTACTCCACTGGAAGGAAATGCAGTTCTTATTGTAGCAGCTGGGAAGTAAGTCATTTAGTTTGATGCTTATTGATCAGGTCAGACACATACTGTTTACTTCCTGAAACAATGAGAACAGTTTATTAGTGTTCAGGAATTTAACACGAAAAACCGCTAAAATATCCTTCCTCAGATGAAAATAAATCGCTAACATCTACAGCATCCCAAAAATTAAAATTAGCCCATAAATTACTCACCCTAAATTACAGTCATCCTAGGTGTATATGACTTTCTTCATTCAGACGAATCCAATCGGAGTTATATTAAAAATGGTCTTTCATCTTTCAAGCTGTTTAATGGCACTCAGCGGGTGTTGCAGTGCATCAGTCCAAAAGATATGAAATCAAAAGCGCCCATCCTTAATAAAAAGTGTCTCACACAGCTCCGGGGGGTGAACAAAGGCGTTCTGTAGCGAATCGATGCGTTTTTGTAAGAAAAATAACCATATTTAAAATGTAATAATCAATTTAATCTAGCTTGCGCTCACTGTTGCACACGGAAGCAGTTCCGGGCGGATGAAGTATGAGGTCAGCTTTGCGAATGCGCCGCTCAAGTACAAAACGAGGAATTGTAAAGAAGAATGTCGGAGGATTTCGATATAAGCCAAGAGGAGACTGGTTTTCCTTTGCTAAAAAGAACGAAAACGTTGCTTGTCCTTTGATCTGTAATAAACGTTGGTTTTCACGAGACGATGAGCCAGCGCATGCGCACCGCGGACCTCATACGTCTCCGCACGGAGCTGCTTACGGCTTTAAAGGAAAAAGATGCGAAGGTATCACAAGTGACTAAGGGTTGATGTTCTGAGGCATATGATACGGTTTGATAAAAAAAATATAAAATTAGTATTTTGCAAAAACTCCTGAAATATGGCCCATTTTAGCCATTGGTAAAAAAGGCTTTCGTTTTCCACAGAAAGTATGTAAAGTCATAGGGGATGACATAACACAGACAGTATCTACTGAGACCTACATCAACATGTTTTTCTATTTGTGTGACAATTCAGCGAATACATTTGAATGATCAGAATTCCAACATTAATTTTCGTGCATGACAAAATCAAAAAAAGAAAGTCCTCTCTCCGATTATCTAGGGACCAGCTTCCCAGGTGTTAAAACGAGACACTATGGCTTTGCTCATTGTGTGTTTTAAAACGCCCTGGCTGACTATTTTTAGCCTGTAGTTTTCAGAATAAGCAACTTGCCGTCAATGCTCCCCTGGAGTCGAATGGGCTTGGACATAATTATAGAATGACCGTTTGTAAGAAAATGCCTTAAAAAATAGCGTAAAGTTATGAATTAGTCTCATATGGAGTACGGATAAAGGTTATCTCTCGAGGGAGGAAACCACAAAATGTGCTAACACAGGACCAAGAATGGAAATAAGCGGTCTTGAGAAATGAATTATATTGTAATAATGATTCTGGGATTATAAGCATGGCTAACGACTGTACCAACACAGAACGTGGCCAAACTAAGATGTAGGTAAAGGTATCTGACTCATTGCACAGACTGCACAATTACATTCTTACGTTCCAGTAATCAGCTTAGCAGGTCCAAACAGAATCTGTAATCAAAGATAGTGGTCGACAGCTTATTGTTTGGCAGTTTTAATCTCCGGCAGCGATAGATAAGCTTTCTGTTTGGCAGATGCATTCATGGTGGGACTTTTATTTTGACGGTGCTGACTGCGGCAGCACTTGAGCACAGTGCTCACATTCTCCCTCATGTTCACCGTCGTCGTTAACAGTTCTGTCTAAATACAGATAGAAGTCTGTCTAATAATCAAATAGAACAGTTAAACAAAGGAATTAAAATGTATACAAAAAAGTATTATAACGATTGCTTTTGGGCCTGTTCCCAGTATATTTTAAGTAGTAATAGTATGTTGGTTACAGTGTTTACTTACTTTTCAATTTTATTTTTTTTTATATTTATTTATTTGTGAAAAATACTATGTCATCTAAAGTATAAGTATGTTTATTTAACACATTCACTTTTTAATCCATTTTCAAATTATTTCAAATTTCTTAAACATTAATCAAAATAAATAAAATTATATCGGCTTTATATCGGCCACCCTGCTTTCCAAGATATCGGCATCGGCTGTCAAAAAAACCCAATATCGGTCGACCACTACCCAAAGAACTCTGTACACAAAAAGCTCTGCATTCCTGTCATTCACAAAGTTCCACACATTGCACACAACTTTGCCCACTGTTTTCTGGTTCTGGGCTAATGTTATTATTTTAGCTACCAATAAGAGAGTGAAACTCTCAGCTCCATTTTACACATTTTGTAATATTTATCTACACATAAACCCCAAAAATCAATGTAGACAATGCAAAAACGTTTGCAAATTTTGTCTGGACCTGCCCATTAGATAATAGCTTGTTATCCAGCTTGGCTTTCTTTTTTTTCTGCCTGGAGTGTAACATACTGTCATACTACTCTAACTACATTTGCCAAAATGTGTAGTATACTACATAGGTTCATGTGTGGAATACTGTATCTCACAATGCAATCTACTTGACTTATCCTATCATCTCCAATGTGATGGATGAACTGTTAGTAAACAGTTCTCGAAATTCTCTCTTCTTGAGTAGGTACTTTTTTTGAATAAGTAATTACTTTGCAACCACAAAAAGAGTACATTCTATATAGCATGAATGTGTGTAGTATGAATGTAATCAGGGCTGTATTCCAGAAAGCAAGGTTAACATACCGTCACATAAACCCTGAACTCTCGGTTGATTAACCCAAACATTACGTACTTGAGGTATGTTGGTTCTAAAATGCTTTCCCCCCCCCCCCTCTCCCCCCGAGTGTAAGCTCAGTCAACTCAGATTATGTTCACAGTTAACACACAAGACATTCTCAACAGAGCCAGGAATCAACAAGTCACCATGGAAACCGTCGTTAGTGCATATGGCCACCTAATTGTTGGTAGTGCAATAATTTTTCATTTTTTTTCGTTTACTCTTTTAATCACTAATAAGAATGATATTGTTTGTTTGATGCTAATTATATAATAAGAAATATCACATATGTATTTTATTATAGAAATACATTATAGAAAACGCAGGAATTCAAGAATTGTGAGGAGGGCAATAAAATATAAGAAATACTCACAGAACCCACCCCCCCCTAAACAGCAAACATTACCATTTTATAATAGTGTTTTATAAATTAATGTAGGCTGTATCGATAAAAAAAAGTTATTACATATGACAAAGAAAATAAAATAGAACATAGTAGAAATTAATATACAGTACCTTATATAGGGACTGAATAGTGCGTTATAATAACATATCAGAACTAGAATATACTCTAGTTATATACTTTATACTAATATAAGATAGGGTATATTTGATAAAATATTATAATAAGCTAAATAATTATTGTGTCGCACTGGACGTTCTCAGCAACTAAGGAAACTATTCCTGAAGTAAAACTTATACCTGAAAAAGACCTGCTCACTGGAAACAGAGGATGTTCATAGAATAAGTTGCAATGACTTACATACCTCTGAGGCGGTACCTCTGTTACAGGAGAGCGGAAAACAAATACCTCCCGGATGGTACTCCTTCACCATGTTGTCCACTGGTATGTGACACCTACCAGGCGTCAACATAACACCTGGCCATTCATAAATCCGTTATAAGTAACAGAGGGGGCTCCATCATATGCACACTTCAGAATCACGCCGGAAGCAGTAGGTTATCCAGGTATTTTTTGCCTACTCTTTTGTAAGTTTTTTTAAATGATTTTTAATTGTATATGCTGAACAATTAACATTCAAAAGTATAACAAAAGGTTACAAACATGGTGTTCACCACTCTTTTGTAAGTACTGTGAATTTTAACATAATTCTTTCGTCACATACTGTAGTAGGGAAGTATGCTATTTTGGATGCAGCCTGAGTTTTACCATCTCTTTCTTAGCTTATTTCATCAGCCTGCCAAATGTCCAAAGACATTTTACATTAAATTTATAAATGCCCTATTTATTTCCAGAATGGTAACTGATATGTCACTCATTAAATACGCAATATGATGAGATTATATGAATAGCATATACTGTTTAGTGTGGAATTTCACTTACTACTTAAAAAAAAAATAAACATCAGTATATAGCCTACTACCCGTATTCAATAAATAAGAGCAATATTCCACTCAATGGCATAAAGAAATAATGTTCATACTATTGCTGTTGCATACAGTATATGGACAGTATATAGGCTAATGCGAACAGTGACCATTTTCTTTCTGGATGACCTTTGAATTTGCCAAAAAGATGCCGTTGTCTCCACAACCACGACTGTATACCGTGTATAATGCATTGTGCAGTACTAAAATACTGTGAGGTATGCAGTTGTTTGAAATAAATGGCTGCTGCTTTGCAGTCATCGACAGTGTTTTGTGTGAAGATACCTCAAAGTAGCTGTCAGTGAGCTTTTAATTAGTGCCTTCACGCTTCCGCAGACTCCAGCGTCCTCATGTAGCTCACTCGGCATCAGCCCGGAAATATCCGAAAAGAGCCGAGCCCGTTGCATTCTGGGAAAAGGAAGACTGGAGGCTGTCGCCATATTGTTTGATTCCGCAGATTCACTGGAGTAGGAAACAACAAACACTCTCATTAAACAGGCTAATATTGAACAATTACACAGGTAACCGTCATATAAGATTACATGAGGTCGTTGCAGACCGTACTGCATTCTTAAGACCATCTTTAGCGGTGTCAGTCGGATTTATTCGTGCAGAATATGGGTCGCTCCCGGAGCCGCAGCGCGTCCCGATCCAAACACCATAAACACAGCCGCAAACGGAGTCGCTCCAGATCCAAATCCAGCAAGAAAAGGAGCAGGTCAAAGGAACCGAAGAGGAGCAGAAGGTCCCGCTCGAGGTCAGGCAGCAGGAGGGACAGAGGTGGCTCACCCCCCGGCCGAACGGACATGTTCGGCCGGACACTGGGCAAGAGGAACACCGACGAGAAACAGAAGAGAGAGGAGGAGGAGAGGAGAGCAGAGATAGAGAGACAAAGGAAGATGTAAGATATCTTTATGTCGTACTATATTTATGGAGAGGCCGCTTTACTCAGTCACTTATGTCTCTATGAAGTATCACTTAGTCTGGACAACACCATCACTTCTGTTACATACTTCAAGATCAACTCTTTGTTGTTTAATATTGATAAGAACCTAATATACTTAGCTAGTGTGCAAGAAGTGACATGTTTCATGTTACCAATCTGTATTCAGTGAACCTTCACCACTCTTTGGACTCTCATTGACAGCTGTCACACATCAGGTCATCTCAACACTGAGATCTGCTGGCCATGTTAGATGATACGTCTTTGTATCTATCACAGATTGTTGACATCTCTCTTTTGTGATTGGAGACCACCGGTATATTGTTAAGAGGGTCGGGGAAGAGAAGGAAAGGGGGTTTCTAGTGAAAGAACAGGAAGAGAAGTGCTGCAGCTCCAGGCTTGAGCTTCACCCCGAGTACATTGTAACCGCATTCAGGGTGTTTTAAAACTCAAAGAGAGGCCCTGGATCAAGTTTCGTGGCACTGAAATCAAATCAAAAGATGGCTGCTGTTGTTAGATTTTTGTTTTGGCTCTGGGCAATGTTATGGTCACTTGGTTCAGTATTGTGTCTGTGTTTTTGTGTTCCTCCTTAAGGCCAGGTGTGACAGCTTGCTCTCCTCTAATGGTTTAGTCATGCTTAAAGTGTAAATAAAGTTGCTTTTGTAATCATGGCCTCCCTTTGAGTGGCATATTTTCCTGTGGGTTTATGATGTCACAGTGTGTTTTGTTTTAGAATTGTGCAGATCACAGGTGGAGCCTATCAGTATCATCTGCCTCTTTTTCAAGGATCAGCAAAGCATTTTTGTGCAATACAAAATGTAGCCTAACATTTGGCTTTCTGTGACAACTGGGGTCCATTCTTCGTACGTCGCTAACTCAGATAGCTGGATTTGATTGTTGACGATTTAGCATGAACTTGGATTGGTTGGTTCTTCGAAGCTCATCCTGGAGTTGCTGTCATAGCAACAGGTCCGTACATTTAAACCTGCTCGGGAACAGGCTTATTTCATGTAAACAGGATTAGATCGCATCTTTTTAAGTGGAATTGATACTTAAAATCTGTCCCAGCCACTGCTACTCTATTACAATAGTAGCCTACTAATCCAGGCACAATAATTTAAAATAATAATAATTTAAAACTGTATTTGAAAAGAACATTATGATGTTTGTTGTAATTAGGGCTGAACGATTAATTGCAATTGCGATAATATCGCGATATGACTGCGATTACATTCTCGTCACATGACTCGCGAGTGTAAAGCAGTCTGCAGAGGAAGCATCAACACTACGCATATGCCTGGCCTACAGAAAAGCACACTTTGTTTAATCTATCTAATATTGTGTTGGTCATACTATACCATGAGAGGGAGGGAAAAATTCTGAGCTTAGTTTTTAACCACAGATGCGCGATGGCGCTGCATGTGCTTTAGAAACTCATCCTGCTTGCTTCCAGTTGCTTGCTTCTCTCTCTCTCTCTCTCTCTCTCTCTCTCTCTCTCTCTCTCTCTCAAACACACACACAAACACACACACTCGGAACCCTCCCACCAAACCTTTAATAAAGTTCGTGTTTTCCTTACAAATGCTCTACGAACACCACCTCAGTTATGTTCGTTATGTCAATTTCAAATGCTGACGCATGCTTTGTGAAGAGTGCTCGGTCATGCGGCTGTGCGCGACTCCTTTTAAGTGGTTAAATATACTTACATTTCAAAATGCTTTTATGACACGAAATTAATGTAAACCCAGTCAGTTATGTCTTAAAGGATCAAACAGACAGGACAAACCACATCTTATATTTCATAAGAGATCTGTGCATTAGTGTGAATGCAGCTTATTAGATTTGCTGCTCTCTATGATGTCATCATAATAATCAACAACAGTAAAGCTGATAAAGAGAAAAATCACAAACAGCTCTTGAAAGGAAAACGTTCAGATACTCTTAAATACTGAAAGCACTCTTTGTTTATGGCTTGTCTGCCTAGTCCAGGACTAAAATAAATGTTTGAGCTGGTCTTAACGGAAAGCAAACTGCACTGACGTCTAAAATATACAGTGCCATGTTTGTCTCAAGATACCACCCAGTATGTTTTTTTAAGGACGTAAGGACGTAAATACTAATAAAACTAGGGCCTAATCGGGCTTACCCTAAGCCCCGGTTTGTAGTAGTTTATTTAAATATGAACATGGCATTGTTTTTTTTTTTTTTTCAACGAATTTTTTTAAGAACATAGTTTCCAACCAAAAAAAAAAAAATGTATAATAAGTTAATCCAATAGAAAAAACTGTGACTCCCAGAATCGGAATCGAGTCGTGAGGTGCCTAAAGATTCCCACCCCTACAATGATTTATTGCTGGTCTTTGTTGAATAATACAGAACATAAAGAGCTTTAAAAATTTTTTTTGCATATTAAATCGTAATCGCAATATTGGTAAAAATAAATCGCCATTAGATTATTTTCCAAAATCGTTCAGCCCTATTGTGTAATCTATAATACTGTATAGACACAGCCAGGTTACTCATTTAAAGATTTATTGTGATAAAATAATTACTTTATAATTGTATTAGAGTCTTACACACATGCTATACAGATGATGTAGAGTCCTGCATTCATTTGAGTGGTGACCACTATTGTGGGCGTGGCTTGGTGGAGCGCAGGAGATGCAGATAACATAATCTTGACCCTTAAGAAACTTTAATTAATGCTGTCACATAACAAATCTGTTCAAAAATAAAATTAAATGAATTGCTAATTACAACATTGAAATAAAAATGTAAAGCCTGTACAAATACTAGAAATCGTGAATATAAAAAATTGGGAATCATGTAAAAAAATGTATTAAATAAAAACAGTGCACATTTCATTGATCTATTATAACATTTATGTAGTTTTGTTCACTTGGCCGTTTCCAGAAATGTGTCAAGTTTTTCGTCAGGTGTCTTTTTTAATTATATGATGTCATTACGTTGCTGTCTTGCCGCCAGCTAATCGCTGCTTTGCTGATCGTGGTTTCGAGTATCGATAAATCTGCCCTTTTCGGGGAACAAAAGAACGTGCAGTAATCTTAGACAACTTAATCCAGATATTTTAATCAAATCCGCAAATTCGTTTGAAGAACCAAATTAGCCAGAGATCAGTTTAGATCTCTGAGAAGATCTGGCATCTTTCAAGTGATCTCAGATGTGTTAAGCGAAGCATGAAGAACGGGCCCCAGGTTTGCAAAATTAAGCACCTTTCGCAAACCAAATTCCACAGAAATCCATGTTTTCTTTTGTTTTTATGTTAGCTTTTTAAACACGTTAGCAAAGGTTATCAAACTGGCTAACATAAATGAGCCTTTGGTTAAATTGCATTGATGATTTGATAGCAAGTGCTGGTTTTTATGACTATCTTGGCGTTTCCTTCTATGATTATATCTATAATTTATGGCTATAATTGCACATTTTCTTTGTAAAAAACACATTTGTTAAAAATGTTCATTTAAAATGTGAAAAATAATTTCATACATTTAAAGGAAACTAAATATGTTTTCCAAATCATTAACAAATAGCTAAATACAAAATTGTAATCCTACAGTAACTTTTTCTGACAAAATAATTAACAAATACACAAAAATAGTATTACATTTAAATATTAAATACAATATTTTTAAATAGTATCTAATTTTAATTATTATTTAAAAATGAGAAAATTTAAATTTATTAAAAAATAAAAAAGTGATTAACATTTTGCTTTCAATTTTAAATGGGGGGCCTTAAAGTTGTCCAAGGCAGTAGGAGGGAACTCTGTCCTGATTGTGCAAACACAATCATTTACTGTTAGCCCTGATTATGAGGAGTTATTTACTCTATTTTTTTTTATCATTGTGTATAATTTAAGGGCTTGCTGATGCAAAAAAAACCCTGCAATGTTTGATCCTTTCTTTCTTGTGTCCTCCGCAGCCGTCAGCAGGAGATTGAGGAGCGTCTGATTGAGGAGGAAACGGCAAGGCGTGTGGAGGAGCTCGTGGCACGGCGTGTAGAGGAGGAGCTTGAGAAGCGGCGTGACGAGATCGAACATGAGGTCTTGCGGCGGGTAGAGGAGGCGAAGCGCATCATGGAGGCACAGCTTTTGCAGGAGCTAGAGAGGCAGAGGCAGGCCGAACTGAACGCCCAGAAAACCAGAGAGGTAACGCTCGGTCGTTCGGAACACAGCGGAGCTCAGCCGCAAACAGCACACGCGCAGCTGTGGCACAACTTAACAATCGTTTCCCCCCGAGATATAGCAGTGGATGCAGGGTAGCTCGATTGATTGGGTGGGGAATAAAATTAATTACAAAATGCAACTTTTTCAAGGTGTGATATAATGCTTGGAGCACTTCAGTTGAGCTGCTGTCTAGGGAACGCTTATATTTAAGGACATTGGATGATGGAGTCTTCATTTACTCTGTTGACAGACAAGCTCTGCACTTTTTCTGTAATACATCAACAATTTTATTGAATCGCACACACCTCTAGTGCACTCTTGGGGGTTTCAAGTGAACGTTTTGCCACGGCTGTGATGGACCAATATTAGGCTTCCCATCTTTTCTCTCCCCTTTTATTTTCCACCCCTACCCTGCTCTCTTTACTTTACTGTCACCAGTGTATGAAACTGTTTGTCTTCAATAAAATGCTTTTCTTAAAAAGGTCACTCGGCATTCAAACCATGCCTGTTTTTGTTCTTGAGCTTTCAGTGTGAACATCCACCATTATACACTTTGATAGGTCAAGACGTAATGCTCTTTTGGAGGTTACAAACACATAAGACCTTTTGTAGCCGCACTTTAACTAGTTAATTTGCTAAATCTGTATCTTGTAATTCCACCCATACCATAAAGGAGGGTTACTGTGCTCTAATTGTAAAGACACAATGAGTTATGAACGAGAAACTAATTCCATTCCACAAGCACACACAAAATCCAGCGGCTCAGCACTAATAGGGTTAGTTATGTGCCCTCCTTCTGTACATTTTAGATTTATGCCCATCATCTGTAGCCCTGGTACTGAACCATTAAATGAATCTGTATTGTTGTAGATTTAGCATTTGCACATAGGATGATCTTGTCTTCATTTGCACCATCGATCACAAAACACTCTACCCTTCCCTTTATTGCTCATCCATTTCTGTCGTATGTGTTTTATATTTATTAATTGCCGATTTGTTTCTTAGATTTCTAACATTTTTCCTTTGACTCTTCTGTTTTGACGTCATTAAAGTGCAGTGATTTAAATGTACTTTTGTGTCCTCACAATTTGCTTTCCCTCAGGAGTGCTGCTGTATGGGTTCACACACATACGCAAAACCACACAGACACACTACAACATCCACACTCAACGCTACTGTACCATTGAGCTTAGACGCCAACACATCACTGTTTTTGTTTTCAAACAAACGCATCTAATGAATGATCCCACCTTTGTGTTTTTGCAGTCTTTAACATCGTTTAACGTT
The DNA here is from genome assembly GCA_018155175.1 of Sinocyclocheilus anophthalmus. Classification (NCBI taxonomy): domain Eukaryota; kingdom Metazoa; phylum Chordata; class Actinopteri; order Cypriniformes; family Cyprinidae; genus Sinocyclocheilus; species Sinocyclocheilus anophthalmus. Next base: position 67,595 of record JADLZN010010096.1, read on the forward strand.
AATAGCCTGACGTCCCCACACGGTAATGTTGTATGATTAACATAATTCATTTTCCTGGACTGTGCTATATACTGCATGTGGTGTTGCTGTGTAAGAGCACTAGCTCGTGCTAGCAGCTCAGAAATTTTTAAAGGGGAGGTGCTGCGCTGTCCAGGACGGGACACGGGACCAGGCAGTAAATACTCACCCCTTTAATCAGCAGTTGTGTAGGTACAGTACACAGTCAAAGGAGAAAGGCGTAGGTATACGAGCATTGGTGAGCCACTACTATTCACTCTCTCCTTTGTTTAAGTTAATCTTTCTTTGTCTCTCTCATTTTCTTTTGAAGCTTTTTGCTTATGGATGCTGATCAAGTATAAAGAGAGAGAGAGAGAGAACGAGCTGATTGATTTTTTTTTTTTCCTTTTTCATCTGCAAACGAATGAGATTCTTCGTTAGTTGTCGATGTGTTGTCTTTACATACCTGTTCTGTATGGATGTTAATGAATGCGTAAATGGATGTTTGGATGTGTATTTACATATAACGTGGTGGGGATTAAAGGTGTGACTGAATACATACATCCATGGGTGGGTTTTTTTCCTCATTGTTGCATACATAGAGGTTAGCTTCAGACATTTGATGCTGCAGATCGGAATGTGAAATGTGGCAAGCGTGTGAAAGCGAGTGAGAGAGACTGTGTGAGTGTCGCTGGCTGGTACCTGTTTGTGCGAGTGTAGACGTGTTTGACTGTGCAACTGGGGGACTTATTTCAGTGGATTTGTCTCCCCACCCTAACGTGTCACCGTGTCACTCCTTTAGGAGGAAGAAAAATCCAAACGAGAGGAGCTGGAGAGAATTTTGGAAGAAAACAACCGAAAGATTGCTGATGCTCAGGCTAAGCTGGTATGTATTTCTCTTTTATTTTGTCAACAAAACAAGAAACAAAAGCCAAACATAACAAAATGTGAATGTACAAAAAACAAATGAGAAATATATGTACACAAAACAAAATGAAATGTAATAGTCAATGAGTATGCTTCTACATCATGCTCTCTCAGTGGGGGGTATTTAGATTTGTCTGCACGAAAAGTGTCTTTATGCATGACAAGGTTCCCATAATTATAGAAAAACAGAAATTAGGGTCACAATATAAAATTTGAACTGCACTAGTATTGTGGTCAAAAGAATTAACAATTATGATATTATTGTAATATCTAGAAATTTTGGAAAAAAAAAAAAAATTTATGAATGGTGTCAACAAGTTATTGCCATGTACTATATTGGAGTGTCAACCATATAGTGGCTGTTGAATTATTTATGATGTAATTGTATGTGTAGTATTAACATGATATCACGACCTTAATTTTGTTTTTTTTTTTTTTTTTTCAAAAAAAAGTATTACGGTTTTCTCAAGGAAATGTTGATAGACAGACTGAAAAACCTAGGAACTGGCAAATCTAAACGTCTTAGAAAGTTCTATAGGGAATAATAATATAATTTTAAATATTTAATTGGAAGTAGAATATTTGTGAGTGCAGTCTATAAGAAATTGTTTAAAAAGTATATCCAATGATAAGGCTCATCTGGAATAGATGGAAATTCATTGATCAAAAAGGGGTGGGAACCCTGATATACACTGTTCCATGCAGAGATCAAGCCAGTGGATTAATATGGAATCCTAAGTACAATGATAATTAAAAGCTCTGTTAGTTTTGACAACACATTTGTAGCTATACTTTGGTGTTTGTGTTTATACGTTTCAAGGTCATTAGAATTGTGGCATTTTGTATTACTATAAAGTCGCTCTTCCTCAAAATGGCCAGAAAATGTTTACCCTCACGGTTTTGATTTGAAGTGTTTTGATGGTTTTTACTGTGTCAAGTCATTGTGAAATGTTTAGTCTGAACTTACAAAATGAATGCTTGTCAATGCCCCCATATTATGTATATGGTAGTACTGAATACAGTGAGCATTGTTTTTTTTTTTCATTAGTACATACTGTTCTGATAATTAAGGTACATTTTTAATGTATTAGTGTATCAAAAGATCTAAAGTGTACCTGTTTGTCTTGGCTGATTGAAAAAGTCACTTTTGCTCATGTGTTTGTTTGATTGTTTCAGGCTGAGGATCAGCTACGTATAGTGGAAGAACAAAGGAAGATCCACGAGGAACGCATGAAGCTAGAGCAGGAGAGGCAGAAACAACAGAAAGAGGAACAAAGGATGATTTTGGGGAAGGGCAAGTCCCGACCTCGCCTCTCCTTCACTCTCAAAGCTACAGAGTGACTCTTATCTTTTCTTTTCTTTTTTCTCTTCTCTTCTCTTCTCTTCTCTCTTTGGATGTGTGCTTCATGTTGAAGTGAATGGGAGTCTCAAAGAGAGGTCTGCCCTGTGCGCTCTGCCCACATAAATTACTCTTCGAAAACCCAGGAAAATCTCACGCTTCAAAACCGGACTTGCAGGCACCACCACAGACTTGCAGATCAGCTGCCATCTTCTGCTTTTTTTCAGTGTGTCGTATTGATATTTGACACCGTTATGCTGGATGCACCTTTAGAAACAGGCCTTTTTTTTCTTTCCCTTTTTAATGGCAAGCAAATAAGAATGATTAAGTGTAAATATCTGTGTATATGAGTGTGCATTGCTGGTTGGTCAATATATATCAGTGGTTTGGGAGCTCTGTTGGTACAAGCTCAGTTTAACTACTGTTCTTGCGTTCAAAGCATAGGGGGAAGTACAGAAAAATGTTTTGAAAAATGTAAATTGGCAAACTTTGTTTTGTGCTTATTAGTGAATGTATGTGCAGGAGTGTGTGAGAGCATTTCGTATTTTTTAGATCCCGGACTGAACACCTCAAAACATTAAGATTCTAAAATGCTGCTTAACACATTGTTCCCATAATCACCTGATATGAGCTGCGTTTATAGCATTGTAACCTAGATCACATTTGTCCTCTTTGATACACCTTACTTAAAAATCGCTCATTTTTGAAACGTAGAACATATGTGTGACCAGAACTTAATTAGCATTCACAATACAAACATTTTAGTGAAAAAAAGGTTACAATGTTACGAAGTCTTGTAATGTGCCTAGTGTTCTGTTGGTACCTTAAGGAAATCGGGAATCACAGGTAAGACTAGTTAGGGTGTGTATGTGAGCGAGTTTGTGTGGGTGTATGAGTGTATGCTAGAGGGTGTTCTTGTCTTGTGGTAAATTACCCCTTTCCTTGTGAACTGGGACATTTAGTGTAGTGACCAATAAATCCCATCAACACAACATTGCCTGAATCATGTTTCTTGAGCTCTCTGCAAACCACAAAGGAGTTTGTTTAGAGCCTCAGTGTTCTCTTCTGGGAATTGTAACTGCTCTCTTGCTTAATTCGACCCATTATTTTAATTCTGCATATATTCTGCAACACACCAGACATTTGTTGTTTTATAGGATAGTTACAGTAAAATCTACTCTTGGGAAAAAAAAAACTACTGCCTTTGTGGTTTTATAGGTATTTTAGGTAAGATTGTAATTTTGCAAGATTCTAACTAAAGTTGAATGAATTAATATTTGAACCGTCTTACAATACATCTGAAGTGCAGAATCAGTGTTAGACCAACATAATCGTAAGAAACTGCCCTCATTAAAAGGTATAGTGAGGTCATTCCATGAAAAAGGGTGTCTTTTGTGTTTCTCGTAAACCATTACCATTCATTCCTTTTAATTAAGATGAAAAACCACCATTCTTTCAGGTTGTGAACTCGTCAAGCACAAGTATTTTTTTTAAACAATTGTATCATACTTTATAGTTAATAACGGACATGTTACCATGATTTTGTACAGAAAGCAATTTATAGAAATATCCCTTTATTTTTCTAATGAACACCATGTAGTCTTGTGATCTTTTTTGAAGTTAGTTATATTCCAAATAATTAAATAAAGTTGACATTTAGTTTAATGGCACAATATTCTTTAAAAGGCTAACAAAAAAGGCTATTCTACATGATCTAGTAGAATATTTAAAAGAATTTTCTAGTAGAATTTACTTTTAAAATCACCTTTTCCAACCCATTTCGGGGAATGGCCCAGTAATTGATTTATTTCTGAATGTAACCTTTCTTATGAGTTGAAGACCTGTAACCTAATCTGCCTTTCCGTTTTATTTCTGATTCCTCTGATCATAGATTCAGCTCGGTGGCCTCACTGGCCTGCGTGAGAAGCTAATGGAAATGCTGGCAAACTCTTGTGACACAGACGTTTGATTTTTTTGACGATCCAGCATGATGTAGTCTTGTGTTTATTAGTCACTGTCAGCTTTAACAATGCCGCACTGATTAACGACTGTGTAACGCCGAAACTGTGCTCGTATGCTATTCCTGTGCTATTATGATCTGTTGAGAAGCAATGCGTAGAGTTTGAGGGGGAATGCCCATACTTTGCTGTTGTTTGTGCGTGTAGGGAGGCCAGCATGAGTGTTTTCTCCTAAGTGTAGCCTACTGTGTTTAATCACGCTCCGAGGGACCCGTGGACGGTGGGATTATTCACGAGCAACCGAATAAACATCGATCTGACCCTGTGATTTCAAAGACCTGAGAAGTTGCTCAGAGTTGATCTTGAATGTGTCAAGCATTTTTGTTTTTCATTTACGGAGCGTCATGAGACTTTGGGCACATTTGGGCTGAGATGTTCAAACTGATAGTGAAAATACATTTAAAAATGAAATGTTAATCAGAAGAAGAAAAAAACGCAATTCGTTATAAATAGCCCAAAGAAGCTAGAGGAAATAGTTTAATGTGTTTCCATTGAATAGATATGTATTTATAATATGTATTCCCGTGCACGTGGATTAAGGTTATTATTCATTTAATTAGAAATGTTGTTAAAATTAATTAACGGTGTTTGTTCTAATAGAAATGTTCTAACGAAGAATTCAAGAAAGAATATGCTAAAAAAGCGCACGTTTACGTCTTTACCAGGACACGTTGATATCTTAACATCTCATCTGCATTGGTTATTTTTAAGATAGTTCAGGAAATCGCCGTTTCCTTGTTTTCCCGTTGGGGTGACTTCTTGAATTGTGTTAGCTCGTCCTTTTGTTTGCTTTTGTTTGGTAGTGTGGGAGCATTTTCAGAAACAGACTATTGCATAAAGTAAATCATTTATAACCTTTGGAGCTCTTTGTAGGCTAAGTATAGTGCTTGAAAAACAATTATAAGATTGCCTCTTTAATTTTGCACTTGCAATTTAGGGCTTGTATTGACAAAATATGAGTTTACGTAGCGCAATAACAAAAGTGTAATCTAGCCTATTAGATAGACAGATAGGCGTCATAATCAGGCAATTGGCCTTTGCTGTAACACGTTAATAAACAGCTCCATTAATGCACAGCAATCATTCGGTCTGTGTATTCAGCATGTGTAGTGTGTTAATTTTTGCTTCGTTGTGTAATCTGCGCGTTTGATGGTCTCTTAAACCAGCAGAGCAACACTGCACAGCGATAACAGTAAATATACGACGATTCAATTACAGCCTTCACAGGAAAGTGTGAATGCTTTTCACACCGGCTTTTCTTCACACTTGCGCCCTAATTTAGTTTTAGGCTGCTTCCTTAAGGCTGGACATGGCGAAAATACACTTCATTAAGTTGTTTATTTCTCCAGAACTTAATAGTTAAACTTAAACAGTCTGTAGCCTACATAATATAATATTATAATATAATAATAAAACATTAGGCCTATTACTTAATTTGTATACTGATTTATGACTGTTTACTTTAATAGTGATTTTTTATTAAATTATTTTATAGTTAAATTTGTGCGTTTGTGATAACAGTACATAACAGTGCATTTAACAAGTAAAACTGAACTACATTAACTTTAGGCTATATAAGAGTAATGTAGGCTATATACCCTGAATTAAATTAAATTCAATTAATGATTTAATATTTTGTCAGTGTAAAATACAAAAATGGTGCTAAATTGTTGTAATGAACCTGTTATTGAGTTCATACACAAATTTAAGAAGAGTCAAATGTAGGCTACTCACACATTCAGTTGGTTGTTCAGTTGGCCGCTAGTGGGCGCTGTTGACTGCGGAATGAATCCCTCACGCATTCAGCAGGCGGCTTTCTGTCAAAGACTGTCTGTCGACCTCAACCTAAATAAATGCCTTTATTTTAAGATTATTGGCGGCCATATGGGAATTAAAATCGACCATTGTGCATGCCGTGGAACACGACAATAACAATACAATTAATTATTTAAATGAACAATGATATAAGATAGAATAAAGAAAAAGAGTAGTGATTAAACATTAGCCCAAGTACTAATGATTAGGATGCATACAGGATATTATGTACTTATTACTACGATTTGCTGTTTTTCGGTGTAGTTATGTTAACAGCTGCGATTATACACATTCTACCACGAGTTCTCTTTGAAATGCAGAAATGGCATTAATCCCTACGAACCGAAATCTGGGTTGGCGACCTGAAGTCCGATATATTCTCTCATAGCTCGACCAGTCGCCGGGCGACCGCTTGATTGACAGGTTTCTCTCCACGGCTACCTGTCCAATGAGAGAGCAGGTGGGAGGAGTCAGCGAAAAACTCGCTTTGACAAATATTCCGTGTTGCATACGCTCGGTAGCTACTTGCAGTAGAGCCTCGCGCAGAGGACCGAGCATCCCGCAACTCACGCGCACAGCATTTCAATCTGGACCCGCAGGGCTCGAGCCGCAGCTGTTCTCTGCTACTGTGCGGGTTCCACGACGACCCATGAGAACTTTCATTTGACTTCATCGTTTCATTTTATTTTTATTTTCATTCATTAATTATTCTTATTTCTTGTTTCATCCAATAGGCTGCAATTAATTCATTCTTGCTCATCTTTTCCAAACTGCCTCATTCGTTTTTGGGGAACTGCAGTGGTTTTTCCCCTCATTTGCCTGCCTGAACGGAATACCTCGCATTTGGAATTGGTAACGTTACCTGCTTGCCTTTTTATCCACACCGGGGGGATTAACTTCCATGTCTCCACGGACATCCAGCACTTCGGCGGCGACGACACTGTGAGGAATGTACGAGCTCCCCACGGCCGGTTGATAGGAGAGTGCTCCACTCAGTTCGTAGCTATAGTTTACGAATGGAGAAACTGCATGCTGTCCGCGGTGGCTGCTATCCATATCGACGAGCAGGACTAATAGTGGAGTAAGCTCTTCCCATCGGGATGGTTCAATTTCTAACCGAGGCTCCTATTCAGCATTTTTACTTTTTTTCCCGGAACGGGGGTTATTGAGTTTGGATTGTCACAAGCAGCACTCCAAACAAGACACTTTCTGTCTTTTTTTCGAATTAGAAATTCCCGCGAAACGGAATTTGACCGTAACGGTCGTAACGGACCATGGGCGACTCTCTGTGGAGATATTACTTTGGAGTTTTAGTCATCGCGTGCAAGGTGAACCTGTCCCGCGCGCTCATCCTGGACTCCATATACTGGAACACGACGAATACCAAGTAAGTGCTGGAGGCGGCAACGCTCCGTCACATCTTACCCTCTCTCACTCCTTCAGAGCAGCGATGTTGAAAGTGGGCGATGTTGGTCAAATCACGTTCAGTAAAGCAGGTTAAATGGCTTTGTACGGTGTTAAGGCGTTCATTCTGTACTGTAAATGAAAATGAATAGCAGGTGATGTGGATCGTCGAGCTGAGGCGAGTGGCGTTGTTTCCACTCGCAGGGGTTTTGAACATTGATTTTAAAAAACTGTCATTTCACAGTAATTAATAATTCCTCGTGCTAACTTGTAAATTTGAGGCAGAAAGGAAGAAGAAATAATACTCGTTTTGAATGGCCCCACAGGACCTCGGGTCATAACTCTGAGAGCATTTTTTTACCCACAGTGATCTGAGCTGTTTCATGACACACAATTATTTTGTCAAAACAATTAAGGGAAATCACAGGAGAGTAATTTCATGTGTAACGTTACATAGACAAATATGAAACGTTCTTTTTACAAATGTTGGTTACATTTCCAGCTGAGGCCTAATGTTTTATTGAACGGCGTAGGCCCCAAGTCTTTTAAGGTAGACTAAGTTAACGTTACCTCAGAAAATGTAGCCTATATGTGTATAGGCCATTCTCACCATCGCAATCATCAGACATTCAACCTGCAAATTATCCTTTTCATTGTTTTTATGATTTCTCCTGGTCGTGGTATAGGCATTTTTTTCTAATGTATTCAAATTTCAGACGTGAGGAAGCATTTTTTAGGGCATTCACGTGTATAATTCTCTAAAATATTCACTTGAAGGACGTTTTTTCCCCCTGAAATGTAAAAGTAGTCGCTTGTTGTTGCTTTGTTTTATTTTTTTCTCCTCAGCGACTGCGAAGATGAGCGCACGCGTAGCACTTCGGCGCTGAGTCGTGCGTTAAAACAAGGAAACATCAAGTAACGTTAATGCTTAAATCCGAAGGGGTCTCGAGCGCTTCGTAGAGAAATGTCATGCTCGTTCAGCAGTTCAGCTTTCGCTCTCGGCCTGTTTTTATAGCGAAAGACTTCTCTCTTTTACCCCTGCATGTAGCCCATAGGGCAAGGGACAGCATGGGTAGACCGCAGCACAGGTGTCCCGTGTTGATAATTACGGTCTTTAGTGCACACAGGTAAAAGAGCGGCTGTCTTAAATCCGTTGGCGGTGTCGCAAGCGTCCTTAAGTACGTGAATTAATTAATAAGAGTGTAATTGATCTAAAAGGCTTGGCTCTGCACAGGACTCGCTAGGATTGAGTTGTTGACAGGAACTTCGGTCTATTGTACAGAGCGATATATTTGTTTGTTTAAACGGCGCAAAGCTATTGTAACTTAAAAAAAAACAATGCCAAATTTGCGGTGTCTATGTCTTGAGAGAAAAAGGTAGTTTGGGATGCAGGATGCAGAATAGGCGGACTGTTCGTCGCTTGTATTTGTTGTAAATTCTGCCCGTGAGGGGACTATAAAACAAATATTTTATAGATATATATATATATATATAAAAATTGAGGAGGATGACGTTGTGCACTGGATTCAATTTTGCTGAATGCGCTCGCGACCATTGGCCCACTCCACTTAACCTACTTTTACATTGTTCTTATATAAGACCTTCTTTTAGTTTAGTTTTTTTTTATACTCTAGGGAACTTGAACAATTAAAATTACTATGTTGTCAGATTTGCAATATGCCAATTTAAATGATGAAAAATCACGGAGTGATGAAAAGTAATGGAAAAGTTGTGGCCTTCTCTTATAGTGAATATAGGTTACATTTTTATAGCTTAAATTAAATATGTATATTTCCTCAAATATTGCATGCAGTGCTCTTAAGTAAAATTATTTTAATTCAAAGATTAGTATTTGGAATACAAATGGTAATAATCTGTCTTAACGATTTCTAAAATATCCAATTTTGAACAATGATGGAAATTCTTTGGTCAAAAACTGTGGGAGTAGTTTAGATTCCTCACAGTTTGTTACAGTTCTAAGCGAGCCATGTTCATTACACTTTAGCGTTTATGTTTCTGGGTGATTACAAATCTAAGTACTGCGTAATTGTACTTAGTATGTAATGATGTTTTTGTGGAGTAGTTTGTAATTGTAATTTCAAATTATTTTAATTAATACAATTTTTATATATAACTTATACTGAATGTGAAGTGTCACCACCATGTCGGTAACTATTGTGACATCTTCATTGATGGAGACCCAGAGTGACCATGAAGTGACCTCCAGCGGCGTGTTTCTCTATTGTGTGTGTGTCACTGTAAAGATGCAGGCCTCATTCTTCCCAGGCAAGCCAGCGTTCCATGGAATTGTTCAATGCGCACATTCCTGCTATTCTGTTGGGGCAGTTCAGTGTATAGTTCTTTGTAGCACTGCACAGGACTAAATGGTGATGGCACTGATATCATTGTTAGCGTTGGCTGCATTTTAACCATGTGACAAGATAAGCAGAGCAAAACGTTGGGACATGGCAGGAATCTTGTTACATTCAAATATATTTGCATTCGCTTGCTTTCTTTCTTTCTTTCTTTCTCTTTTACTTGGCAGTAAATATTTCATAATGAATTCATTTTCTAATAGGTGAACTGAGAAGAATCTGACTCCCGTCTTGCATCGACTCCAGTTTCATTTTAGAAACACGAATACCCAATAAACACAAAGTACAACTTACTATCTGAAGATTAGAGAGGAATCCCATAGGTATAATGTTTGTGAATATGTGAATAGCAGCGCTATGGGACATGCCTTTATCTAAAGTATCAGTGCCGCATAATGGGAGATTTGTGCTTAATATCCATACTCTACTCCCTATGGCCTTCTGTACATGAGACAACCGTCACCAACTCCCACAATGCTCAATCACTGAGCGAGTGTGTGTGTGTGATAGCTGGGTTTTCCCCTCCCATTGCAAAAATGTGTGTCAATCTAGTGTGCAGTGTTTTTTACCCCTTCACTGCTTTACCTCTGATGTATCAGTGTAAAGACTCCTTTCCCCTCTCTCTCTCTTCTCTCCCTCTCTTTCTTGTTCCTTCTGGTAATCCATTTTGTCGGAGGTGGAGAAACAAAAGCAGTCTGCTCTACACGTTTTCAGTCAAAGGAGGTTCCCCCTTCTCTTCATTAGGAGATTACATCGCTTAGCAGGGTTCTGATGGGGGCACATGCATGGCTACATACACATGCAGATACAGCATGAATGAACGAGGGGCGAGTGGGCCATGAACTTCATGATAGACTGCTAGCGAAAGGCTGTTATGATTAGATGCTGAGTTAATCATTTTCCAAATTTATCGTCATCATATTAGCAGATGGGAGAGATTGTTTTGCCGCTGGGAGAGAGCGAGGAGAAGAAAGGGGCCTGAGGGAAAAGTGTGATGTCTAGTCATTACCTCACAGAGAATAAAAGTTCATTATTAAATGGCATTTGTGTTGCTTTAAAATTTGAGGGGAGAGCAGACAGGGTCTTTCGGGATTATGGAGTGAATAGATGAGAAAAACAGGAAAGAATGAAGGGATATAGGCTGACAAAGGGAAAAGTCGCCTGTCTGGTCGATTTGCCCTCTCACCCAATGCAGGTCTCGATTGCAAAGCATGATGGAGCAATTAAACCGTGAGATGTCTGTTGATTTCTTTTGTCCCCTGCTTTCTATGGCCAATGAACCTCCATATTGGTCTGATGATTGAAAGTCAAACAGCTGAAGTTCCCCTCCACCCATATGTGTCCGTCGCCCAGTGTTGCTTCAGATCTTCGGGTTAAAGCGCTGTGTTCCTATTGGGGCAGGATTAGGCTACTGCTGTCACTGTGTCATGGCTCGGCCCACACAACTAGAGATTAACACAGGAAAAGAAAGAAAGAGGAAAGCTGATGGACAAACATTCATATACAAAAGCACCATTTGAAGAAAGTGAAATATATGAAAACATTAGGGGGGAATGTTAAGCAGAGTTTCAGGAACACATGTGTTGGTTTTAGTTTTATCAAATGAATCTGTATTTTAACCCCTAAGAAGTCCTCCAAAAAAAAAAAAATGTGATGGGCAATAGAGCCCCCCCAATAAAAAAACAGATGTCTTATCCTTTACTCTTTAACACCTTTCAGACGTCCATCCAGCCCAGCTGTTTCTCAACTTCAGTTTTATCGTTTATATCATGCCTAAGTTGCCAGAGAGAGTCCTGAAAGTCTTATACTAATTTCTTTTGCTTTAATGTATATGAGCAAGTTTATTTAAACGACTTGCTTTTGAAGTGCTTTTAGAAAGGCTGCCAAAAATGAATATTTCAGTCTGAGCACAAGTGAATGAGTCAGTGGGAAGAAGACAAAAAGAAAAGATAAAACAGATGCCTTGTGAGTATAAAAAACAGAGATATAAGAGGGACAAATGTGGATCACAAATTAAATTATGGAGAAACGTCCTCAAGTGGCACAGCCATGTCTCCTTAGATGTACTGCACATGTCCTGACCGTTTGCTCTTACACATGCATACCTTTTCCGACTTAATGGCTTCTCTGTGTGCAGCTGCAGTCTTGTTAACAGAATGAGCGGTCTGTGTTAAACGTGTGCAAATCCTTATTCTGTCATCCTTTTTTTTTCACATTCACATGTCGCAGAATATTTACGACCACTGTGAGAATCACCAAGGCTAAGGTTGGGGGTTAAAGTGTGTCTTTTAGACAAGGATTAAAGCCATTTACAAACATGAGTGTGACCTCTGGCTTTATTTGTTCAAATACCCCCCACTTATATGTCCCGCTCCCTACTCAAAACTAAAACTAGACAGTTTTAACAGTGGCTCATGTAAAATATAGACACGTAAAACACCCTTTTAATAGCGGAATGTGTGCGTATAGGCTGCGGGGTGAACTTGTATACCCTGTGGTTTAGGATAATGACTGACTGGGCTGCAACAATGTGTATAGCAACTAGCATGCTGCATTTGGCCTATCTCTCCGGTTCACTGCTCAGTTGTGTTTGCCCATTAAATGCAACAAAACAGAGGTTAATAGAATTAGCATGTGGTATATATGAATGTACACTCTTATAAGTAAAGATGATTTATTCGTGTTGATAGTTCCTTGAAGAACCTTTAACGTTTCTAAATGCACAAAAGGTTCTTTATATTAGAAGAAATGTTCTTCAGATTATTCAAATGTTCTTTCATACTAAGAAAAACGGTTCACTGAAAGTTTCACTGAACCAAGAATTGTTCTTCATTGGGATTGCTGTAAAACCCCCCTTTTGAAACCTGTATATTTAAGAGAGGAAAGGTATTCTGTTGCAAATGCAAATTTTTTCTATTTGAGAAAAATAGCAGATTTGTGGTTTTGTAGGTGTGTGTATGTAAACTTTTAAGGTGTGAACATGTTTTACTCTGGGAATTTACGAGTCTCACCCGCTTCTTTTGAACGATCCCAAAGCAAATATTTGAGCACATCATACACATATGCAGGCAAACTGTTCTTGGCTTTTCAAATAAGCTCGTGTAGCGATAAGACATGAGCGAGATAGCAATCCAGTGTTTGGCTCGAGAGGATTTGCGTGGCTAGATCTGTCGTGCAGATAGTCCTGACAGCTACCCTGCTGCACGTCAAACGCACGCACACACAGCAGAGCAGTTTTCCCAGCTACTCCTGTTTTAGTCCCTCGAGGCAGATGGCTGGGAGCGTCGCCTGATGCGAGCTGCTGCACTTTTCCTTCTTATTTCTCATGACATCATTTTCTTTTCACAGCGCTGCTGTTTAAGTGCTTGGCATCTGAGAGACTATTTGTCTGTTTTCTAAAGTATGAGCCATGAGTCAACACCTTTGTCTCATTCTAGCTGCTCTGTTTTCTTTTCTGGTTTCTCATAAAGGAAGTTAAAGAGTTAGTTCACCCAAAAAAATAAAATTCTGTCATTAATTACTCACACTTGTGGTTGTTCAAAACCCGTAAGACCTTTGTTCATTTTTGGAACACAATTTAAGATATTTTTTGATTAAATCTGAGGGCTCTCTGACCCTCCCATAGACAGCAAGGTAACTACCACGTTCAAAGTCCAGAAAAGTACCAAGATAATTGACAAAGTAGTCCATGTGACCACATCCGTGGTTACTGATTACTTTTTTGCGGCAAAAGAGAAAACAAAAATAACAACTTTATTCCACATTTTCGTCTCTACTGCATCACTTGTGGACGCGCGTTCACGACAGTACCATGACAAGCGTGTGGCGGCGTTGACCCTGATCCGGTGTAATGACGTCATCATGCCGGATCTGGGTCAGCGCCGGATCTGGTCAGTATTCTCGTAGCTTCGTAACTTTACAGTTGAACCACTGATGTCACACGGACTACTTTGTCGATCATCTTGGTACTTTTCTGGAACTTGAACATAGTAGTACCTTGCTGTCTACTGAGGAGGGTCAGAGAGCCTAAGATTTCATCAAAAATTAATTAAATTGTGTTCGAAGATGAACGAAGGTCTTACGGATTTCGAACAACATGAGGGTGAGTAATTAATGCAGAATTTTCATTTTTGGGTGAACCAACCCTTTAAAACACTCAGGATGCAGTTTAGGATCGTTTGACAGTTATCTACTAAGTTTTATGATCGTAGTTCTTTAGAACCCGTTTTATCATTTATAATCACTGCTAAATAATTAATCATCCTCTTTTTTAATTATTGATCAACACTATGCTTCACGATCCAGCATATTTTTGATCCTGAGCAGTTCGAATATTATTTATCATCTATGATGTGTCTCACTCTCTCTCCTTCTCTCTTTCTCTCAAAGGTTCGTGCCAGGACAGGGTCTGGTGCTGTATCCACAGATCGGGGATAAGATGGACATAGTTTGCCCACGCGTGGAGGGCGGCTCTACGGAAGGAGTGGAGTATTATAAACTCTATATGGTTCCTCTGGAACAACTAAAGTCCTGTCAGGTCACAAAGGCAGACACGCCTCTACTCAACTGCGTCAAACCGGACCAGGACGTCAAATTCACCCTCAAATTCCAGGAGTTCAGCCCAAACCTTTGGGGCCTGGAGTTCTTTAGGGGGAAAGACTATTACATTATATGTGAGTATGTCAGCGGATATCTGTAAACCACCCTTACCGCACCGTTCTGGTCAATTACGTTAGCTTGGGTTTGTTTATGTGGTTTTGAGTATCGGGAAAGGTTGACGTTGTGGCGTGAACTACATTAGCAATGTTTTAGTGAGTCATGGTGCAAATAATGACACGTTTATATCACATTTGCTAGTGTTTGTTTATGTTGGCTGGAGTAGTTGTTAGTTACAGAGATGGAAGGTTTCTGTTTGTGAGTGGCATTTGACCATGAACGCGTATGTACACAAACACAAATTACTTCTCGTATTCGCTTTGTATCATTTTGCATGTGGGTTGAATTTTCACATTTGCGAAAACAATAACTGCTCACCTGGCCTCAACACACAACACACTTCAGGCTCAAAGCAAGCTGCTTAAACAGCGGGTGAGGTGGAAGAGAAATGCAGGGATCTAGCAAATGGAATAACGCGCATACACACAAACAGAGACTGCTTTGATACACAGCATAAATCTCATTGCCCAGACCTGAGCCGTTCTCTCGCTGTCCCTCACAATGAGAGTTCACTTCCAGCATAAGGAGAAAATCCAATTTTGCAGTTCTGGGAAAATTCTCTCCTCCTTTATTTTGCTCTCTCTCAGTTTCTCTTAAGCAACTCTAATTTGTAGAAAGAAAAGGGAAAGAGAGAAAAAGGAGGTGAAGAAAGAGAAATTAGTTCATTTTGCTGCATTGTGGATGATAATTGCCCTGGTGTACAGCTGGAGTCGTTTGTGTGCGTGTGTGTGTGTGTGTCAGTGTTATGAAGCGCAGAGACGTATGACTGTGTGTGTGGTGGGGGGTTTATTCAAAGTCATTAATTAAAAAGTTTAATCCTAATAGCTCAGTTTAATCACTCTGTCTTTATCAATGGATTGTCAGAAAACAATCAGGGATTTTCAATCCGTATAAATGTGGTCGTAAGCCAAACGTCTGTTGTGCGGTGTGTGTGTGCAGGACTAACAATGAGAATTTTTTCTTTAGGTCAGTAGTATAGATTTTTACTTAGCCTTACAACTTTTTTACATAAATACGATAAAAACATATTTAATATGTGTCAAAAAAATGATTATACAGATATTTTACATTGTTCACATATTTATATACTATGGTTCAAAAGGTTGGGCCTCATTATTTTTTACTTTTAGCAAAACACGGACACATTAAACTGATCAAAAAGTTGACAGTAAAGACCACCCCCAAAACTTGGGTACAAAAACAAAAAATTATTTCAAAAGATTTATTTTCTATTCACAAAAGCTGTTGTATTATAAATATTAAAAAAAATATATATTAAAACAATGGTATTATAAATATAGCATCCACAACAGTTTTTAACATTAATAATAATGTTTCTTGAGCACCAAATGACATATTAGAATCATTTCTGAAGGATCATGTGACACTGAATACTGGAGAAATGGCTGCTGAAAATTAGTTTTCAGTACAGGAATGCATTTCATTAAAGTAGAAAATATTTAATTTAAATTGTAACAATATTTCACAAAATTACTGTTTTACTGTTTTGATTGCAGCCTTGGTGAGCTTAAGAGATTTCTTTCAAAAACATTAAAAAAAAAATATATATATAAGGCCGCTAAACATTTTTCATACATCATGACAGATGTATGTGTGTAAACACACTTTTGCTTATGTACGTGATAAAAGCATGCAGTTGGTCACTCAAGCTCACTCAAACTGACCCCGGGTCATTGTCCATTTTTATTGCTTTATTGTTGAACCCTGGTGTGTGTTGGTGTGCGCTGGCCAAACTATTAAATGGCTCTTCTATTGTTCATATGCAGCCTGATGCTGATGACTAGGGATGTAACGGTCCTGGCAACATGGCTATCACGATTATAGTGACCAAAGTTATCACATTTATCAATATTATCATGGTTTTGTTCAAATTAGATTAAAATGTTCAAAAAGAACAAATACACACACTGAAAACATTTCAATAAAGTTTTATATTTGAAAATCAACAAAAAACAAATACAATTAGCAGCTATATGCACTTTTTTTAGCATAAACATTAAATTAACATTAACATGAAGCCCTAATAATAATAATAATAATAATAATAAATCACTTGAAGATCATGTGATCTTCGGTTAGGAGATCTTGTGATGCTTTTTAAAGAAAAGTTGGGGTTGATTTCGAGTTCACATACAAACATAAATAGAACAGGCTAATTAAATTTGTCTATTTTAATGTAAGACAACATATTTTCGTCAGTGATAGAAATATGATTCAAGACGGTAGTGTAAGCAAGTTTAGTTTGAAAACGATTAATAGTAAATAAGACACAATTAGAAAATATTTGAATAAAACAATAATAATAATAATAAATATTTATTAGCAACAACTGATGGAGTACTGAATGCTGCACGCACGCGCAGCGTTGTCAAGGTAACATTTGGTCAGTCATTCCCTTCGCCAAGAGAGTTTCAAGCGCTTATACGAGACAGTAATACCCTGCACCCTTCAAAGAACACACTTCAAGGGCTCTGCCCTTCGAAGGGAGTAGGGCATAAGTTCGGAATTCGCCGCATGTCTCTTGTATCACCGCAGAGGCGCGGACGTGCTCTCTCATTTCATTCAAATGCAGCTTGCCATCTCAGTTTTTGATTGTATTGAAAATGAAATCAGAGGAATTTAGTATTAATACTACTATAATTTTGCTGTAGTGATCATATTGTCCTGACGATTGTTTTGTACACTGTTCATAATGGATTTATAAAACAGGTTGGTTAAGATTTCAAAAATTATCTCAATCATATTGATTCCCGTATTTATAATTATTTTAGGTAAACAAAAAAAATCTGTGTAATAAGTTAACTATGAATATACAATACATTATCCCTTAAATGTCAACCTTATAGTTTGAACGTTCGTTTGTCTTGGCTCAAAGCCACTTGCTGCAATCTTTTCTTTGCGGAAGCTTTGCGTTAATTACAAGTGAGATAACGAAATATTTAATCTCTAATCAATATTTTTTGTCCAATTATTTGCCCAGTTAGTTTTGGTATTGAGGTAAAAGTTACCTTGCATTCGCTATATAACAGTGGGTGGTGGTCACGAAGATGACGGAGCAAAATTGATGCGTTTCCACCTTTTGCAGCGACTTTCTTCTTGCAAGATCGGCAGACAGGGTGACCGTCCTCGATTAAATTGCCTTCAGGACTCTTGTAAAAGCCAAAATACGACCAGACCACCGATTTGGTCCTCTTAGATGGCTGAAAAATCTCCCGAGCGCTGTCACTGCCTTCCGCCATTTCGTCTCGTGCAAAAAAAAAACAACAACAACACTGCATGCTGCTTCTGCGTCAGACTGATGCTGGCTGGACAGGATTTACCGCGAGTTTTCAAAATCGCAATAATCAAACACGGTTTTGATGATAATTAAATTTTAAACGGTAATACTAACCGTCAGGGCATTTTATCGTGATTTAATGTGAAACCGGTAATCGTTACATCCCTACTGATGACTCTGATATGATTGTGTGTGTGAATATGAGTTTGATGTGATCTGGTCTGACAGACTGCCCTCGAGCTGGGAGCCAGAAGAGAGATACATGATCTAAATATGGCAAGAGAAAGAGAGTTAGAGAGAGCTAGAGAGAGCAGGAATGTTTCATAAAAAAAGAATACAATCTGTAGAAAGATGTGATAATTGAATAAAGCACAGACAAACTATGTCTATGTAAATCTTAAAGGTGTGTTCAGTAATTTATTCCCTTAAGAATAGAATAATAGTTCATTAGTAACAAAAAAAGCCAGTAGTGCTTAAAAAGCTGAATGTAACAGGTTTACGTTTGCAGTTTTAATTATCGTTTCATCAGTTTTAATTAGGACAGTGTCTGTAACTGGTTATTCTTCAAGTCAGTCTATTTTCCGAAGTTATAATTTGCCGGTTCAGGGCCTGAAACAGAGAGAGACAATTTCACTTTCTTTGAATTAGTTTTCAGACTTCCTCACTGACAGATGATGAAAAATTAAAACAATGCTCCTTAGCAACTAGTTATGTAACAGCATGCCATTGCCTGAGGGCGAGCATGTCAGTAGAAACCAACGATGAGCATTTATTACTGATAAGTGATTTCTAACATTAAATCATATATTTAGTATAAAGTCTTTTCTATTTTTATTATATTTTCAACCTTCATTCCTTTTCGTTTCGTTGTTTTATTTGTTGTAATTTCTGTTTTTTTATATGCTTTGACAATACTATTAATGTTAACAATCATGCCAATGAAGCATTGTTGACTTAAAGAGAGAAACATGTTGTTTGGCTTTGTTCAAAGCCAGTGAGGGCTTTTTGAGGTGCAGTGCCATATCTCATTAGAGTAGATGTACAATGTTTGTGTGTGTGTATTGTTGTGTGTCAGCTCTCATTATTGGCCTGAGTGCTGTTCACCACTCTGTGACCCTGACGCCATGTTGATCAGGTCAAACTCCACAACGACAGCTACAGCTCATCATCACAACTCGCATTCACATTCAAGTACCTGTATTGCTAAATCATTAGTCAAGTTATTAATAGACAAAATATTTTTTAAAATATAAGTATATTATAATAACAAGAAGAGATTAATGAATAAGAATAATTTTATTATTTTAAAAATAATTTTATGTTTAAATATAATACTACGCAAAAGTTTCTGAGCATTTAATGCCTGCTGCATGGTGTCATTTTCCAGTCCTGTCCCACTGGTTGCCCTATTGTCATGGCAGAACTTTACATATCTCGCAGTCTGTTTGAGCTTGATAGGGTTTCACCAAACAGTATTGGGTTTTTGTGTCCACATGTAGTGCACAGACACATTTATCTAGCTGGGAGCATAACCTAGTCAACTGTTGTTTTTATATATGACACATACAATACATACTGCAGACTAAGCCAAAACCCACATGTACTGCTAAAAGAAAACCTTTCCATTTTAGAATAAAAATAGTTTTCTATTATGTTGGGCACTTTTCATTGTTTTTGTACTGCTCTAATGATTTTTTTTTAATTATTTTATCAATGCACAACATTTTCAGCCTTATTTTTCAGTTAAAGTATTTAGCTTATTTATTAAACCTTTTTTTTTTACTTCATTGAGCCCTCTTGCTGCTCTCCACAATGTAGGTTTCAGGTTTTTACTATCCATTTGGGGAAATTTGGCTTTCACAATGTAGGCCAAACCTGTCCCACACACAAATACTCTTTGCCAGCTGGGCTGTCAGTTCAAAGTCAAACACTCTAATTTAACTTAAACTCATCTACGAAGAAGTGCTTTAAAAGTATATTTGTATACTAATCAACTTGTCACTTCAACTAAAATTAAATAAACTGTATGTGTCATGTGATGGTATACTGTTGACCTGGAATGTGAGATCATCATGTGATTATTGTTTAAGCAATGTGTTTGCTTTAATGTGTGCGTTTTTAGGCTCATTTGCCAGATTAATGAAATGAACACACTGAAAGGAACCCAAGCTTTTAAGGAGCTTTACATGTAATGAGCTTGTGTTCTTCTCAACACTAAAAAGCTACAGGTCAAAGAAGCAGCAGAGAGAGTCAGATGGTGTCATGCTGCAGTGCAGTCCTTACAAACAAATAAAGAAGAAACGCAGAATCAGAAAGATCCATCACATGGCACACACAAAACTCACTCACACTCCATCCACTTCATCAAAGTGGCAGCATTGGAAAAAAAAGTGATGATGGGGGGACAGGCGCCTCATAGACTCCCACATCCCTCCCGTCTCTTTCTCTCTCTGAATGCAGGCCACATTGTTCTGGACGCTGACCAGACGTTAAGCCCTTGGCAGCTCGTTAGCTCTGTGTTACTGACCCAATAGACCGCAAGCCTGCCGGGCGTGGACACACACGCACACACACGTACATGACATAGCTACATTGTTCGGGTAAAAGCCCACATAGGACACGTGGGACCAGTGGCCAGAATACTGCTGATAGTTTGTTTAGCAAAAGATAAAGATGTCAAACGGCTTAATTCAGTTCAAATTGATGTTATTGTAAAGTCAAATTGCATGTAGAAAACTTTACAAAAAAGTCTATTTTGTTCTTGCTCACTTGTTTCTTGACAAACATCTGCTGTGGCTAAAGCGTTACACGCTCTTAAACACGCTCCGAACCTCACATTCATTAATAGCACTCTCTCTCTGTGCCTTATTCGTTAAATTATTAACAACCACTCATGGTGCTAGAGTCCTTCGCCTCACTGGTAAACAACATTTGTATTATTCCTTTAATCCTTCTTATTTCCTATTGAATTGTTGAAGAGCAAAGGCACACTTTCTGACCATTTCATCTTTCAACACCAATACAAACACAATTTTAGCCTGTGCAAAAAAAAAAATCATAAATGGCACAGCTAGGACTACTAAAAGTTTGGTTACATGATTTATGAATGCTCTGCACAGATATTTGACTGTATGAATATTCATTAGTTGTGTTAATGTTGCAGTTACATCATCAAAATAGCTTGTAACTTCTTTGATCAATCTCAGTTATGTATTTACAATACACATGTTGATATCATGTTGCTAAAGTTCTTGTTTTTGTCATTGTGTTTCAGCTACATCTAATGGAACGATGGAAGGACTGGATAATCAGGAAGGAGGGGTGTGTAAAACCAAGTCGATGAAAATCATCATGAAGGTTGGACAAAGTGAGTAATCGTTTCGCGTTCATGTGTGTATGTGGGTGTCTAATAGGTGTTTTACTGTGGGCACGAGGGTGTAGAACAATAGGAAAGCCCTTCGAACCTGCTGCAGACCCTGCACTGTAATTAATGACGATTATTCATAAATCACCTCACCAGTGAAATCTGTGGTAATTACCATAGGCCACACCCACCAACATAAGCGACTGAATTTCTCGCTCTCACACAAACATACAGACACAAGCTGAAGGTCACTAGATTAATCATGGCTGCTTGTGTTTTAATGATGAACACACACACTCACTCTCTCATGGTCGCTATCAGTCACGCACACACACTTTTATTTCGCTGAGCAGCATGAAAGTAATAGCTCTCCACATGAAAATGCATACATATATCAGAGTGATGAATGTGTTTCTTATCTATAATTTGCAGACCCCTCCGATCCCTTTTCCCCCAAAGAATACCCCACCAGTTACCCTCCCAAACACCCCGACGCAGGGGGCAAGGAGACCAAATCGAATGAAGTACTTGACAAGCCCGGTACGTCGCACACTTTATCACCTCAAACATCTGTAAGGGGACGCTCACTGATTCATCATTCTCTCTGCTTTTTAATCCGTTTTTTGCTGAGCAAGTACCAGTCCTCTGTCACAACAATATGCACACTGATTTGTTCTCATAAAATCCTTCTGACAAGTAAATCGTTAATGTGACAGAGCAAGACGGACTTGCTGGAACGCATTCATTGTAGAATTCAGCATATCTCCTTCTACGTACAAGCATATGGACATCAAAGTCATTTGAGTGGAGTGTCTTAGGTACAATAATCCACTTGTAAAACAGCCTGAGTGTGAGTGTTAGCAGCTCATCTGTTTCACCAGACTCATCTGGGCCGCTCCAAACAAACTCACTGGAGTCCAAAGCCGTGCGAGGTCACTCTGTCCACAGCTTTCCAGGATCACGGAGTGTTTCTTAGACGTTATCTATCCTAATACACATTTTTGAGTTCAAAATGTCTTTCAGTAAACCTACGGCTTCCACAAGTACATAACTAAATCATTTAAACCATTTAGATAAAGGCAATTCTTATTAAAAAATTATATTTATTTTCCTCTACAGCACTTACGCTACTACTCAAGCTTTGTACTCTGGTTTCTTCTTGAAATTTGTTTTCACTGCACTTCTAATACCGTCGGCTCTTTTATGATCAATCGCTTGTGTTTTCTCTCCTTTGGAAGTTGCTTTGGATAAAAGCGTCTGCTAAATAAATACATGTAAATTTATTTCACCATACATAAAAGACGTTTCATTTAGTGTCAAGGCATCTTTTTAATTGCTTATGAGTGGGCCACTTCCTTTATAGTCAGAAAGCCTGTTCACACCAAGAACGATAACTAAAAAATAACTATAACTATATTAGCATCCAGACCAATGGACGATTGTTAAACTATATTGTAGTTATCATTATTGTTATAGTTGTCGTCATTGGTGTGAACAGTCCTTAATACTAGTTGCTCATTGCTTTTTTTGCTAAGTTCATGTTGTTGTTTTTCCCTCTTAGATGCATCTCAACAAGGAGAAGAGAAGGGAGATGGAAATAAATCATCCTCAGTCATCGGCTCAGAGGTTGCCCTGTTCGCCTGCATCGCCTCAGCCAGCGTCATTGTCATCATCATCATCATCATGCTAGTATTCCTCCTGCTGAAGTATCGACGACGCCATCGCAAACACTCACCTCAGCACGCCACCACGCTGTCACTCAGTACATTAGCCACGCCCAAGAGGGGCGGCAGCGGAGGCAACAACAACGGTTCGGAGCCGAGTGACATCATCATCCCGCTGCGGACTGCTGACAGCGTCTTCTGCCCGCATTACGAGAAAGTGAGTGGCGATTACGGACACCCCGTTTACATCGTACAGGAAATGCCGCCTCAAAGCCCAGCAAACATCTATTATAAAGTGTGAAAATGGACACGCTTCTTTTGGACGTTTTAACTCTAACCCCCCACATGCCCCTCGATGAACCCCCCGTGGGCGGAATCAACATCTGAGCTCACCCTCTTCCTACCCCCTCTTATTTTTTTGTTGTTCTTGTTTATTTTACAATATTGCTGATTATTACTCTCGGTATAGATGTTGCTGATGGTGGAGTGACTCTCCTGATTCGCTGCTCTTGCACCTGCAAAAATGAAACAAACAAATAGAAAATGACAAAAAAGACAACAGAAACCCTCCGGGAGATTGAGGTGCACTACAACGGATACTATAGCATTTGTATGAGGGAGTGTGTGTGAATCAGACGAGCAGGGGAGAGGGGGTTTGAGGGGGTGGCTGTGAAAAGAGAGGTCAAGACAATGATTCTTCCTCTTTTTTCCACTACATCATCTCCCTTAAAGACACAACACACGGAGATGGAGAAGAGAAGTGACGTGACCGTATCACACAGCAAGAAATATGAACTTGAGCTGATTATTTAGCTTGGCCGATTAGCTGATCCGTCTCAAAACAGGAAGTGAATGCAGCCTATTGGCCAGAGCTACAGGAAGTGGATTTATCGAGGAAGCAGGAAGCTCTCCGGAGCCTACTGTTGGACATTTGAATGGACATCATCTGTTTTTGCACGTTCACTCGTACTGTTTTCATTCACATTAGCTCTCCTCATTTGTTCACCTCTACAAAATGACTCACGATGTTTACTTGAAGTCTTTTTGTATGGTCATGCGTCTCACGTGCATTTCTTTTTGTCATTCCCAGTGCAGTCCACTTGCAGATTTGTTTGGTAGAAGACTAATATGTATCATCATAGAGATCCTTTTGTGCTGGTTTATGTGCTGTTTAGTAGTGTGGAAGACACATACACACATTTCATTTCATATACATCTGCTGCCAGGGCTGGAAAAATGAGACAAACAGAGAAAGAAAAAAGGAAGGAAGGAAGGAAAGATCGTCGATATTTGGTACAGTTGTTGTCCTAATGCCTGCTGGGAAGGTGGAGGACCCACATGAACACTTTAGCAGCACTTTGAAAGCCTCACCACTTTTCCCACGTGGAGTACAAACTCAAGAAAACACATTAAGACAGATTGCAGGGAGCGAATCACTCAAGGCTCAATAGGAAAATCTGTCATCTCTGACACAAAATGGCCGCCTTCCCCAGGCATGTCACTGCAAAAGTTCCTGTTATTCTAGTATTTCTGCCATCACACACACACACACACCGCATTCTCTTTCACCAGTGGCCTGTGCAGATTGTGGAAAAGAGGAATTGGTGCTCTACGTTTTTGCTCAAAAGCACAGGGACATCAAGATATAATTGTTTAGTTTTGAATGAAACAAAAGATTTAATTAGCATTTGTTTAGCTGTAGATGAAAACGGTTGGAAAGAGTGCACATAGTCTTTATTTATGATATATGAAAAATAAAGGTGCTTCACGATGCCATAGAAGAACCTTTTTGTCTAAATGGTTCCATAAAGAACCTTTAACATCTGAAGAACCTTTCTGTTTCACAAAAGGTTCTTTGTGGCGAAAGAAGGTTCTTCAGATTATAAAAAGGTAAGAAAGAGATGGTTCTTTAAAGAACCTTTGACTGAATGGTTCTTTGTGGAACCAAAAATGGTTCTTCTGTGGCATCGCTTGAAGAACCTTTTGAAGCACCTTTATTTTTAAGAGTGTACCAATACAGACAGGTTAGCGTGAAACAGCAAGAACATGAATAATTTATGGAGAATCTGCACATTATGCAAGCTTCGAGTTTTCCTTTTCGTTAACAGATATTTCTGTTTGCTTTTTTCCATTGATCTCTACACGAATAGCTGCCTTTTGACCACAAACACACACACATACCCGCACAAAAAGCACATGCGCTCATGGCCAGGGAAGGGGCGGCTTTGGAAGGAGCCCTCAGGGAAAACAGCATGTTGGGTTTTAAAATAGCCGAAAGGAATGAGAGGGAAGGGCCAGAAACGGACCAAAGGAAGGGCACGTCTAACATAATCCCGACTAAACCAACTTCTCCGGCCTGCCTGCCTCTGTTGATGAAGCTCAGATGTGCTCTGGGTCGAAATTAGGCCCCTTAATCTGGAAGGAAAGCAGTAGATGTGGGTTAGTGAACATACCAGATGAGAATGAGCACAGGCTAAATGTAGTAAATTGCATGAAATGGGATCTTTCAGGCTCAAATTGTGGGAGGTTTCTGGAGGGGGGAAAAACACATTATGATCGATGGAGGTCACAAGTGGACTTAGCGTGCATTTTAGAGAGGAAGTCGCCAAGCAGAGGCCAGAGTATCCCACAACCCGCAGCTCCCAGAGGATTTGGGAACCGCTTACGTGTGTGTCGTCATTCGTGCGAAACCCTTCGTGAGCAATGCCAGCCTGCAGACAGTTATCTTCATTTGTTTCTTACATTGAAATCAAAATCATTCACCAAAGGTGGACTTTGAGAGTTGAAAATGTCCACAAACTGACTGGATTGCCATAGTCGCACATTAACTGTTCATCCGTTTTGTTTTCACTTGTTCATGGAGGTTCTTGAATCTCACCGAGAAGCCAAGCCTTGTGTGATCAGAAGCTTTGTGCCTCTGTAAGAGGCTACAAAATCTGCAAATATGCAATTTTTATTTATTTTTATAACAATTGAGAAAAAAATATGATATACGTTCACCTATGGAAAAGTGTTCTTAACCACTGAAAATTAAATGAAATCATACAGCATACGAAAACACTACAACCCGGTGTGTTATTATTATTATTTTATTTTTTACTTTGTGCTGTAGGTTCGAGGTAAACTGTGAAACATGAACGCTTACACACACAAATACATATTGAAGACTGAGCAGTTGTTTGAAACTATAGAAGACACACATACCACAAAAACCACAACCATATTGCTGTTCGGTTGCTGTCCCATATGGGCTAAATATGACAATCTCCTTAGTTTCTTTGAATCCGAAGACACTGTCCTGGCAAGCAGGTTGTAAACGTTCCCGTAACATTTTAGGAGCGGTAGGACTTAACTAGTAGCGTAAGATGTTGCACCGATGTGGGCGGAAGGTTTGCGAAACGCTGGGAGAGGTGTCTTCGGGCCACTGTAAAATGCCTTGCTTGTATGGTCACCCTGAGTTCACGAGACTCGAGACTCACGAGAGTTTTTGCACCGTACATCTGTAGTTGAGAGGCTGTATATACCTTATTGTTTGTATTGTATATGGATCCCCGGTTGTTACAATAGCCTTATTCTCACATTTCTAGCAAATAAAAAAGTTAAGAAAAAAAAAATACATGAATCACTTCAGTTAAAAGAGAGCATACTAATTTTTTTGGTAAATAACTTGTGTAAATATTGACGACGAACCCAATAAATTGTTTTTTTATAAACTCTTTAAGTAAGATGTTTTGTATAGAAGTGGAATTTTTTGCTATGTATTTTAGCTAGCACTCGTCAGACCCCTCCCACTCAACCTTTTTGCACTGCTCCCATGGTGATCTGGTTTAAAGATGAAAATGAGATAGAGAATTGCCAAACTGACTGCTTGCTGCATATTTGTGCCATACGTGTGTACCATAGATATTTATTTAATTAGTTCTTTGTTTTTGCTTTTTTTTTCTACCCAGTTTGTACACAACCTCAGTATTATCACTTGAGTTTTCCCCTAACTTCTCCGCTTCCTGTTATCTTTCTGTTGCTATCGTTTCCCGATGACCCAATGTGCCCATCCTTCTCTCGCAGTAAGATCTGGTCAGGACGTGCAACCTTATAAAGTCATAGTAATGAAATGGCACACATTCCACCAGTCTGTTACAAACTGAAAATGTTTTTCAATAAAATGTTTTTCCTATGGAACTTTCGGTTCTCTTTTATGTTTATTCGATGTGGCTTGACACGTTGTGTCAGGTGGAGTTCAGCCATTTATAATTAGACAAAATTTTTCACCATCTTTCCTGAAAGGAATAAACTCTCTCTGATATTCATGAATGAAAACCCCAGACACATTTGAGGTTGGTTCATAAGCTGTTAACAATATTGTGGTGCAACCTCTGATCATTCTGCTTAACCACAAACATATTAAGTAAACAAAAGGTTCAAGAAGTTAAGAGGTCTTCATAATCTTCTAAAGAAAAAGGATCAGTTTAGGGCAGGCTATCGATCCATTTGGGCATATTTTAGTTGTGTAAATGTGTACAGTCAGAGGCACCGCTAGCAATTTTGGGCCCTATGAAAGAAAACGAGGTTGGGCACCAGAGCCAGACAGTAACTAAGTACATTTACTTGAGTATTGTACTTAAGTACACTTTTTGAGTATCTGTACTTTATTTGAGTATTATTTTTTCTGGGAACTTATGACTTTAACTTCACTACATTTGAAAGACAAATATTGTACTTTTCACTCCACTACATTTCTATCAAGGTCCTCGAAGTAGAAAGCCATTACTATGTAGCAGCTTTGAAAGTCAGTGGGTGATTTTCTTCTTCTCTATAACGTGACTTTCAGACAGTTTATCAGTAATCACTCTTGTAGGGCTACATGAAGTGATTTCCCAGCATTTTTTGAACACTGACCAATTGCAAATGTGATATTTATTTACAACAATTCAATACTACGAAGTTAATATTGTGGTATATACAGTGGGTACGTAAAGTATTCAGACCCCCTTAAATTTTTCACTCTTTGTTATATTGCAGCAATTTGCTAAAATCATTTAAGTTAATTTTTTTTCCTCATTAATGTACACACAGCACCCCATATTGACAGAAAAACACAGAATTGTTGACATTTTTGCAAATTTTTAAAAAAAAAAAACGAAATATCACATGGTCCTAAGGTATTCAGACCCTTTGCTGTGACAACTCATATATTTACACTCAGGTGCTGTCCATTTCTTCTGATCATCCTGAGATGGTTCTACACCTTCATTTGAGAGTCCAGCTGTGTTTGATTATACTGATTGACTTGATTAGGAAAGCCACACACCTGTCTATATAAGACTTTACAGCTCACAGTGCATGTCAGAGCGAATGAGAATAATGAGGTCAAAGGAACTGCCTGAATAGCTCAGAGACAGAATTGTGGCAAGGCACAGATCTGGCCAAGGTTACAAAAACATGTCTGCTGCACTTAAGGTTCCTAAAAGCACATTGGCCTCCATAATCCTTAAATGGAAGAACCCTTCCTAGAGCTGGCCGTCCAGCCAAACTGAGCTATCGTGGGAGAAGAGCGTTGGTGAGAGAGGTAAAGAAGAACCCAAAGATCATTGTGGCTGAGCTTCAGAGATGCAGTCGGGAGATGGGAGATAGTTGTAGAAAGTCAACCATCACTGCCGCCCTCCACCAGTCGGGGCTTTATGGCAAGAGTGGCCTGACGGAAGCCTCTCCTCAGCGCAAGACACATGAAAGCCCGGCATGTAGTTGTGAGATGGTGAGAAATAAGATTATCTGGTTTGATGAGACCAAGATAGAACTTTTTTGCCTTAATTCTAAAGCGTTAAAAAAAAAAAAAAAAAAAAAACAATGTGTGGAGAAACCAGGCACTTGCTCATCACCTGTCCAATACAGTCCCAACAGTGAAAGCATGGTGGTGGCAGCATCATGCTATGGAGGTGTTTTTCAGCTGCAGGGACAGGACGACTGTTTGCAATCGAGGGAAAGATTAATGCGGCCAAGTACAGGGATATCCTTGATGAAAACCTTCTCCAGAGTGCTCATGACCTCAGACTGGGCCGAAGGTTTACCTTCCATCAAGACAATGACCCTAAGCACACAGCTATAACGAAGTGAGTTGCTTCACAACAACTCTGTGACTGTTCTTTGTTCTTGAATGGCCCAGCCAGAGCCTTGACTTAAATCCAATTGAGCATCTCTGGAGAGACCTGAAAATGGCTGTTCACCAACGTTTACCATCCAACCTGACGAACTGGAGAGGATCTGCAAGGAGGAATGCAGAGGATCCCCAAATCCAGGTGTGAAAAGCTTGTTGCATCTTTCCCAAAAAGATTCATGGCTGTATTAGATCAAAATGGTGTTTCTACTAAATACTGAGCAAAGTGTCTGAATACTTAGGACCATGTGATATTTCAGTTTTTCTTTTTTAATAAATCTGCAAAAATGTCAACAATTCTGTGTTTTTCTGTCAATATGGGGTGCTGTGTGTACATTAATGAGGGAAAAAAAATAACTGAAATGATTTTAGCAAATGGCTGCAATATCACAAAGAGTGAAAAATTTAAGGGGGTCTGAATACTTTCCGTACCCACTGTATTAGACACAATACTGTCTGATTTTGCTAAATTGTGTACGTGAAAATATTACCTTAAAAGCAACAGAAGAACTGTTGTGCATCTCCTAATAAAACACAATAGGTGTTTGACTGAAGCAGCACTGCAGACCATTCTGTGTGTGACATTAAAGTACAGTGAGAGTGATTAGACAGCATTTTTAAAATGCTTGTTTTGATCTCAAATAAGTCTTGCTGTTTTGCTTTTTTGTTAAAGCAGTGTTGCTGTTGTAAAGTTGTACAGCTACAGTTGTGTTGCTGGGTTTTAAAGCAGGATTGATTTTTTTTCTTCCTTATCAGTCTGTATTTACAGGATTTCACTGTCCACTCTGTTCAAATGTGGAGAGCTGTGTGAGATCACTACCATACTGCGGGGTGGGTAGGGGTGGAGTTATAAACTCCAAAAAGAACACTAGAGTAAGCTACAGAAAGTAAAATGTCTATAAAAAGTCTTTTTGAATGATTCAGTAAAAGAACTGTCTCATTAGAGTCAATTGTTCATAAAGGGCACACAGTATATTTTTGACTCACTAACAAGAACTGTCTAAAAAGAGTTTGTGAATCACTTCATTAAATTCACTAAAAATAATTGGCTCATATACAAGTGTTCATAAATCTGACTACACTGGCTGCACAGTAAGTTCCCCGAAGGGAACTCGAGCTGCGTCTGAGAACGCTTTGGGAACGTCTTTCAGCATGACCGGCTCTGAATCACATGTGTAATCAGTCCAATGGAAGGGCAAGACGTCATAGGCGGGTGACGTAGCGACCAGGAAGCTATAAAAGCACGTGAGGTGGAACCGGCGTCAGCTTTCTGTCATTCAGCAAGAGCTCTGTGTGTGTGTCAGTCGCATTTTATGTTCTGTGAGTCTTATTTACTGTTGTCTGTCAAAGTAAGCACAATCAGCAACATATAAGCTCCAACTATGTCAAAAAAGGCTGAGTAAAACAAAGCATCTGGGCGAAAGTAGATCACGTTATAGATTGTGTGTTCCTCCCTGCCCACACTACATCACGGGCGGGGATACACAGTCTGTGCGTGGTCTGCTTGGGAGCGAAGTCCCTATCTTCTTCCTCACCCACCAGGTCTGCCCGCTCTCTGGGATCGGAAGCCCGTTCTGTGGTTTCTTCTCCCCGGGGAGCGGGCTCGGTGCTCCGCCTATCTTCCTCCAAGGAGATTTCGCCCCTCAGTCAAAAGATAGATGATTCGCCCCCTCAGTCACCCCAGTATGAGGAGTTGTTGGAGGTGGTTACTTGTGCAGTAGCTAAGTTAAACATCGATTGGCCCTCCGAGAAACAGGCTGAACCACAGAAAAGGGTGTCGAGGTCGTGGGCGAAACCATTCTCGGCCCGCTTATTCATCCCCGCCTCTGATTATTATGGCAATGTGGCGGGGTTGGGTGAACGCGGTCATAGATCGATGCCCTAGGTAGAACAGACGTTCGCAAACTATCTGTCTCCCAACGCGGCATCGTCTTTAAACGCTCCGGTCTTGCCCTCCAAGCTGCTGCGAACCACTTCAGCGCTGGTGGGCAAGGAGTACATGGCAGCAGGTCAGGCTAGTGCGTCTGCACACAATGGCTGTGTTGCAGGCATACCAAGCCGACTTGCTTAAAGAGCTAGATGAAGGTGAAGAAGTTCAAACAGAGGATGTTTCAGAACTGAGGAGAACCGCTGATTTATCTCTCTGCGCTACCAAGGAGACCACCTGTGCCATCGGCAGGTCCATGGCAGCTCTGGTGGCAGCGGAGAGACATTTATGGTTGACCCTGTCTGATATGAAGGAGAAAGACAGGGTCTTCCTCATGGATGCCCCGCTTGCGCCTTCTGGTCTGTTCAGCGATGCAGTCAACTCCGTCATCGACAGATACCAGGAGGCTTGCAAACAGGCGGTGGCGTTCCAGCGGTTTCTCCTTGCCATTCTCTAGCTCTGGGGGCTGCTGGGTGGGAGTAGCCCTGGCCGTGTACAAGCTCCTCATACAGGGAGGTTCAAAAGTTGAGTGTCGCCTCTTGTACTCCCCCGCAACGGGACTGAGGTCGGCGGCGCTCTAAGCCGGGGGCTGCTAAGGCGAGGCCCGATCTGAGGGTCGTGCTTCAGTCGAGGAAGCCCTCGACGAAGCAGTCCTGACAGGTATAAAGCCAGGATTGCTGAGGGCGGCCCCTACTGGGGAGGAGTGGGGTGCACCGCATTACACGGTGTCCGTCTCTCCTCAGAGCCCTCAGGAGATCAGTCTGCTAACCCTGCCAGAGTTCCAGGGCGCAGCAGTCTCCAGCAAGCACACATCTCAGTGTCTTCCGCCCGGAAACGTAGCGGAGCTGAGATGATCGCCACCCCCTCGGGGGTCTCTAGAGCAGTTAGTTTGATCATCTCCTGCCGTTCCTCCACTTCAGGGCACCGAGCTAGCAGCTCCAAGTACATCAGAGGCCAGTCTCGAGAGACTGGTTCCGTTAGTAGATTATTTAGCAGCGTGGAATCTACTGCCAAATGTGTCTCGTTGGGTTCTGCATACTGTAGAAAAAGGCTATCGCATTCATTCCGCCGCCGCCATTCAACGGGGTCTTTCCCACATCGGTGGGCCACGGGCAGGCTCTGATTTTGGAACAGGAAGTAAACACCCTCTTGAGGAAGGAGGCCATCGAGGTTGTCCCTCCTCACAACAGAGAGTCCAGGTTCTACAGCCGGTACTTAATCGTTCCAAAGAAGGATGGAGGGTTGCGTCCCATTTTAGATCTGTGTCAGTTAAACCGCTTAGTCATGCGGCTGAAGTTCAAGATGCTCACTATCAAACAAGTCGTGTCTCAGATCAGGACCGAGGACTGGTTTGTCACGATCGATCTAAAAGACGCATACTTCCATATCTCCATCCTCACACTCACAGGAATTTCCTGAGGTTTGCTTTCGGGGGCGAAGCATACCAATATATCGAGTTCTTCCTTTCGGCCTAGCACTCTCACCCCGCACTTTCACGAAGTGAGTGGATGCTGCTCTAGCTCCACTGCGACTACAGGGCATCCGCATACTAAATTATATCGACGATTGGTTGATTTTAGCTCAATCAGAGCAGATGGATCGAGATGTTGTTCTCGCTCATATGGGAAAGTTGGGTTAAGACTAAACACCAAGAAAGGTGTGCTTTAATGCTTTTCACTTCTGGTGCGGGAGATTGCCAGCTTGACCCAGTTAACTGCCCAGGCGGTACAGTGCTGGAGTTTCTGCAGGCCCGTTTCTCCGCAGGACTAACCCACTCCACCCTGAAGGTCTACATGGCAGCCATTGCGGCCTACCACGCCTCTCTCGAGCAAATAGCCTATAGGGCTATAGCCCTGCGAGCATGGACACATCATCCACAGAGCGCCTGTGGAGAAGGGCGGACCAATGCTTGTATGCTATGGTCCCCCAAGCTGGGATACTTCCGTACGAATCAGGCCCCAGTCGGGTATAGTGTGCCTTACATTTTCACGAGCCTTGAATCTCCCTCGCCTCTGGGGGTCAAGGCTCATTCGACCCGAGGTATGGCGGCCTCCAAGGCCTTCTTGGCAGGTGTGTCCATGCAGAACATCTGCAACGGAGCGGGATGGTCCACGCCCCTCCATTTGTCGGTCTATGGCCTAGATATGCCGGAGCCCCCTCCTGCTCTTTTCTTTCTCTCGTCGCCCTAGTTGTGTCTCTTCCACACTAGTCAGGGAGTTGCAAGTCTGCTGGCCGGCGTGGGGGGCCCCCCAAAATTTTTTTTTAACTCGGTCCCCAAATGCGTTAATCTTACCGCAGCTCGGTTCCTGAAGGCAAACTCTCCAGGTTATGTATGTAACCATGGTTCCCCGAAGGGAATGAGACGCTGCGTCTCGGAGCCATACTTCCGGCATCCCTGTCAGCGCTTGCTTCATTCCTAGAAGCTGACGCCAGTTCCACCTCACATGCTTTTATAGCTTCCTGGTCACTACGTCACCCGCCTATGACGTCTCGCCCTTCCATTGGACTGATTACACATGTGATTCAGAGCCGGTCACGCTGAAAGGCGTTCCCAAAGCGTTCTCCGACTCAGTGTCTCGTTCCCTTCGGGGAAACATAGTTACATACGTAACCTGGAGACGTTTTTGATTCATTAAAAGAAACAGTTCAAAAATGTTTGTGAATCAGACCACACTGGTTAAGCTTTATATTTTAAATTCACTAAAAATGATCACTCATGAGTCATGTGTTCATTAACTGGAGGATGCGCTGTATGTTTATGATTCACAAAAAAGAACTGATATAAAAGTCATTTAATGGTGATTCAGACCAAGCTGTGATTATTTAGCAGAGTACCTAAAATTTTTATCACATTCAATTTAGACTTCCAATTTGAGTTAACATATATCTTTTATGCCATGAAGTTTAGAAGTTGTAGGTTGTGCCACCATTCAAAAGAGTATGAGAAACACAGAGTAAACAGTAAAATATCTTGAGATTTTTAAGAATCAAAATCATTCAAATGAAGATCACGATTATTCTGTAAATCAGTATTCTTACCCAGCCATAATTATTCTGTCGTTTTTAGTGGCAGTTGTCAAATGTCAACGCCTAATGGAAGAACGTTAAGCAGACCTATTTTCCCATGTCTTTTGTTGTCATTATTTAAGGCAAAGTTCAGCTGATGTGTACCATCTGCATGCTTTACCACTTGAGGGGAAACAAAAGAGGAAGTGAGGAATTATACTCAGTGTGTTCCTTCTCTCTCCTCAAGTTTATCTGAAGATCATCTCTCAGGCTGTAAAAACATTCGCTTCTTTGAATGCACGCTGAGTTTTGTGGTCCTGTGCTCTTTCTTGTTTTTCCATGTTGCGAAGCACTAGAGTATCTACACGGTGGTCTCCACAGAGCACTTCCTTCCATCACACAGGAGAGCTTCTTCACCACTTTTCTGTCTCTCTACACATTCTTCCATATCTTCTCCCCTTTTTGAAGTGAAAATAAAGAATCGAAGAGGTCTTTATAAGGTGTTTTTCTTACTTTTGTGAAGAATAAAGGAATATTTTCAAGAGGTTATGAGTTTAAGGTTCATATATAGTTAGTACCTCAAATCAATGACTAGTTGAAGCTTCTGGAAATCACATATGTGTGTCACAAACAAGATGAAACGTGTTTTAACTATCTTGATCTTGGGTGAAACTGTTCCTGTTAAACCACGTTACACATTTCATTCATTTAGCATACCTCTGAATGTATACTGATATGCCTGGATAAGTGAAAAAATGAAGCTGTGGCTTTGAGAGAGCTTGAAGTCCCTAGAGATCCACGCGAAAATAATCTGTGCCGATTACTGCGACTGGCTCTCTTTTAGAGGAGCCACATTTCGCAGTTGAAGTCTTTGTTCCAGAAAAGTCTCAGATGGGGAAGAATACATAGAACAAACATCAAACTGAGGGAAAGATAATAATGTTTCAAATGTTGTTTCAAAACGTTGATTCTTTCTTTGAATTGGATTAATACCAGAGGTCTTCTGATTTGTCATTCAGGGACTGACTGATTAGTTCTCTTATCACTGAATGTGTTGATAGTTCAGGACTTAAATGAAGGCCCGGATGGATGTGAATTGGGAAACAATGACTGTATTGTCTCAGAAAGGACCAGAAGTGAGGAGTGGACAGCATTACACCAAAACACAATATTTGTAATACGCTGATTCAAATAGAAATATTGTTACATACACATATGGTTAATGACAAAACAATTTGTCAGTGTTTACACTAAACACATGTAGGCAATGTCAAAATTCCCCACTTGACAAGAGTCATCATTGCATGAATAATCAAAAACAGAGAGAAGAATCAATGGAGCGGTTTGGGATAATAAACTGAGTTTCATGTCCAGAATGTGGACGTCACAATGTTCAGTTCTGTCTTTATTTATAGCCATTCACCTCACTCTGAATCCTGAGCCCGTTTAACCGCTATTGTGCGCCTGGACATGACAACACACACACATATACACCCTCTTCTAGAAAAGACAAATGTAGAGTGTGTTAAAACACACGACCTGTGTGAGAGGTGCGCTGGGTGTGTTTGGGTGTGTGTGGATCAGTATTTGCTTTCAGCAAGTGCAGTTTCAGGTTGGCCAATGTGAAAATGATTGTCTGTCACTAAAATATGCTGGCACATGAATGTCTGTAAATATGACTAAACAAATACAAAACCAAAATCAATCCCATAGGATCAGAAGAACAGCCCATTATTTGTCAAATTTGAAACTTTGTGCAATTGCACCATGCCCTTAAAAGATTAGCACTGGTGAATGCTAATGCCAACGCCAATGAGCTATTTTATGATAACAACACTGGAAAAAAAAACTTCACTCAGAAATGTATAGTCTATTTGATATTTAATTACAAAGGAACAGCAAGTTAAACAATGAGTTAATGTGAAATTTAAGTAGAAAGTGAAACAGTATTTTCTTGTAAAACCTGATCAAATAATCTTTGCTTTATTTATTTACTTTAAATTTTTTTTTTTTTAACAGTGGAGAAGCTTATAGGAGGCCCATGCCATTATTCTACATGATTCCAATATGCATGATTTATTTTTATTTATTTACTTTGTTTTTATATGATTTTTTGTAAGTATAACACTATATCACCAGATTCAGATTATACATATTATACATAATTTCATATTTTCAAATATTTCTTTTCAAATATTTTACAGCCGTTCAAATTTGGGACCAGGGATTGGGAAATTAATGCTTTCATTCAACAAGGATTAACTAAATTGATCAAAAGTGATGGTAAAGACATAGTATAACATTATAATGTTGCAAAAGATTTCTGTTGCAAATAAATGATTCTTTTGAACATCAAAATTTAATGAACTTATCTATCCTCAAGATCCTGAAATAAATGTATCATGGTTTCCACAAAAATATGAAGTAGCACTACTGTTGTCAACATTGATAATAATAAATGTTTCTTGAGCAGCAAATCAGCATATTAGAATGATTTCTGAAGGATCAAGTAATACTGAAGACTGGAGTGATGACTGCTGAAAATTCAGCTTTACCATCATTGAATCTTATTTTGAAATATCTTACAATAAAACGTTATTTTAAATTGTAATAATATTTCACTATAATAGTGCTTTTCCTGTATTTTTTATCGAATAAATGCAGCCATTGGGAGCATTATTTCAAAAACATTAAAACATGTTACTAACCCCAAACTATTGAATGATAGTGTATATATTTAAAACTTTAAAAAACATGAATACTTTAATGGCTCTTGGTGATTTATGTCTGTAAAAAATGTCTCAGAATACATCCTTTTAAATCAGATTTCCCCCAAAGCCAGCATAGAAAATGTGAAAAGCTCCACAGACTCCGTCTGGGCTTATTAGTAAACAACACTGTTTATTGTCCTCATTCCTACAGTGGCTCCACTTCCACTGTCATGGACTGTCAAATGGCCAAACTTCTAGAGAGCTTCAGCTCCTGAGGCCCCCCCCCCCCCCCCCTACCAATCAATGTGATTGACAGCTCTCAGGAGGCGTGTCACAATAGATACCCCACCCTCTGTCACTACCACATGTCACTGAAGAAGCTTTGAGCTGTCCATCAAAAGCATTGTCATAGCAATCACACCATTTTGGCTTGATGTGACGGAACTTTAGCTGATGCATGAACACACACACACACACACAACAATAATCATAAAACTGGATTCTAAAACCCCGTGAGACCGACCTACTGCTCGAATAGCGCATAGGACATGCTCTGCCTGTCTGTTCCCCAGTGCGCACATATTCAGCCAGAATTATGCATTAATTTAAATCATTTTTATTTCTAGAACTCCCTCATGTGTGACTAAAGCTGAGGTCGGGATTCAAGGCCACACTGGGGTTTGAGTGTAAAAGATCTGAATTAACACGCTGATTCTCCGCTCATTTGCATTATTGGAATAACGGCGGTGGATCTTTGCATATATAAATATAAATTAATGAATTAGCTCCTTGCCTCTGTGATTAAATAGTATTAAAGTCTTTGATCATGTGGTCTCTATGTTAAAAGTGACCTGTTGGATTCTCAATTGTCAATTTGTGTATGTATGAACTCTTCACACAGTACTATAGACTATTTATCATATGAAAGAGTATTTTTGTGAATATCTTCTATACTTTTTTTGTCCGCCCCTCATTTTAAGCACATAATTCATTAACAAAACTGTATCAATTCATCTAAATACAGTTTCAGTAAACTGTCTGTGAGATATGTTTGACGTGTTTTTCCATGTGCTCCACAGAGAGCTGTGAATCTTCAAATCTATGATACATAATATTGTGTTTGTGTTTGATACCCGTGTCACATCAGCAAGTCTGAACATGAGACTAATGATTTACTAATCAACGATACAATAAAGCAAAACATAATCTCTATTCAGATGAGATTAGTTTACCAAATTATGTTTGAGTAACCATATGAACAGAGGACATCTGTGATTTCATGCACTGATTCAGATGGGACTGGGATCTCTGGTTTTTACTAAGATGGGAGTGTCTCTCTGGATGTGTGTCATGGAAGCTCATGTAAAGGTCATCTAAATTTACAACTTATGTATGTGATATAATTATACCATTATGTATATAATAATGGATGGGATTCATTGAGATCACATGGGCCTTTCTGAGCAGCTTACGTGATCAGATTCTCCTTACTGATTTAATTTTCTTTTTATGTGGGATGCGATGCCAGCAGTACTTGAACCACCATCTGGTACTTTACCCCGAAACTTGGTGAAAAGGTCTAAATTTATAATGAAGGTGCACCAGGCAGCTCAACGAGAAATTTCAGTTTAGTCACGGTATTCAATAAAGGTCAAAACAAATGAGAAGACATGTTGTAAATATATATCACTAATCCTATTCACTAATTTCAGCCAATACACCTGCATAATAAAAATAAAAAATATCACTTTAGAGCATAATGTAAATGTATATAGAGCATATACATTTAATAATAATCATATTATCATATATTGTATGTATATACATAAAATAAATAAACATATATATTAAAAACAATTATAACCCAGTATACACATATAGAAAAAAAATCATTCATTCAAAACAACAAAATTGTTGTTAGTTGGAGTTTCCAGCTAAATACACAAATAAGTCATGTTTCAGATCATGTTTCATAAAGTCTAATGTGACAGTTTCTGAACAGTATCATGCTTCTTAGATATTAATGATGCTCTGCCATACAGGTAGAAGCACACTTTGAGCACTTTTTTGTTCTCAGCTCTACTTTTATCAACCATGTTACTATTGTCTGTCAATGACTGCATCTTCTGCCTCTAGAGTGAGCGTGAGAAAGTTTTCTGTTGATTCATTTGTATTTCTTACAAAAAGAATGACACCTGGTTTGTTCATGGTCATCTAAAATTGAGTTAATTTGAAACTTTCTGTCTCAATGTGTTTCTAGTTATGGTTCCTCCTGTCTTTAACAGTTGAGTCATGTTCAGACACCTTCAAAATGTGGCATTGGTCATGACAGAGCCAAAGTAATAACACTTAAAATGATGAATGATGATTTTTTTATTTTATTTTATTTTTGAAAAATAGACTCGGTTTTCAGATCTTTCATCAAGTCTCCATTTATTATATATTTTTAGTTTAACTTTTAGTCTACTACTAACCAGCATTGTTATGTTTGAAGCTGGTACTTTGAACCATTAACTTACATTTTCTCATATTCTTGTTGTCATGGACATCACTATCATACTCCTGTCACACTTCTGTCAGTCTGTCATCTCATGGCAGGTCATCTGAAGACAATCAGAGACAGAGAGGGGAACGGAGCGAGGGAATGCAGTGAAAGATGAGTGTGAGAGGAGGAGAGGAGAGGAGAACAATGTGAGGGCTGTTGGGTAAAGAATCATAACAGGACATTAGCCAGAAAAAGACAGACTGAGAGAGAGAGAATTCTGAAGATGATGGTACTAGATTACACTCTAATGGAATGAGAGGACACCTGTGGAAGATCGAATCTGAATGTGGGAATCCAAGGGCACAGTATTAAATTAAAATGCTGTGTTATATTACATCTAATTAAATTATTCTAGAAGTAAAAATCTATAATGTAGAAAGGTTTTTATATTTCAAAATTAATTAAGCTACATTTTTGTAAAATTACCTCACATCAAAGTCACATAATTCATATCCGCATCAAAATGTATTAAAAAATTTAAGGAAAAGTAACACTTATTTTATATTATATAACATTATATAAAATGCAGTTAAATTACATTTCAAATGTTAATTAATTATTAATGTCCCCTGACTCTTTCTGCAGGTTATGTCATTACGCCAGTAAGTGACGACATGTGAATGTCTGAAGTCAATGAATAATTCATTCAACTGATTCATTCAGGAATGAAGCAAGTGATGGGTTGCATCTGAATATGCATTCTTCCCCACTACATAGTAGGTGAATAATAGCATGTGAAAAATGTAGTATGTCCGAATTCACAGCGAATTCGCAAAACAAAACTGACTCTGGTATGTCACATGACAATGGCAACAGGGTGTATGTAGTATGTCCAGATTAAATTCAAACTAGACACATAAAACATACTTTTTTAGCCATCCTGAAGTGAATAATTAATCAAAAGAATTACCCACGCAGAGTGTATGTGATTTCGGACACAGCCACAGTCTTTACTAGCAAGTCATTGAATCATTTAATCAAGCGATTTGTTCAACTGAAACACTGCTGTTGTTAGAAGACGCAACAGATAAAACCGCGGTCATACTAAACGTTAAGCATACAAAATTTCTTCAGACACTGCAACTGTCGTGATATGACATCACACTCTGCAGCGTCTTTTTAAAAACGTTTTAAACAAAACAACACAATAATAATAAATCCAAAACCTAAAAATATTCAATCTACTCCACTTGTTAAAATGTATGCTCTTTTAATTCTGCTATGAGGTCACACCATGACGTGTCAATCTTCTTTTGGTTACACTGCTTCCGGTGATACGAAGAGTTCACCAAACTTGAACTTCGGAACACAGCAAAATGCGAAACTTCTTCGCATGAACTTGCCTTTCCACTTTCTCACATGTGCATGTGTATAAATAGAAGTCAATGGATTGAAAATTGTAGTGTGACCGGTCCTTAATTGACCCCTCGCCGGGAGCTTGATTGACAGGCGATCTGACTAATCATAACACAGAATCTGCCATTATGTCCTACAAACAAACCAGACAGGAGAGTAGATCAATGTCGTGGACTTGAACTTGAAAAATGATGTGTATTGACATATTTCTTTGACTTTGCGAAGGGCCAATTCTACTGTGGTTCGTTTTTGATGGTGGAGGAAAAATACAGAAAGTAACTAATACTGTGTCTAAAATGAAGGTTAGTATTAACTCTTTTATTGAACTTTTGTATAAAATAACAGCACATTCACAGGCCTACAACAACACTTCCTCATAGCTTTAATTACTTTATTTCTTGTAATAAGTTTAATATTGCTCCTTTTCAGAACATTATATTTTTGTTTGATTGTTTCTCTCTTGGTTCATAGATAATTGCTGATGTTTTTTGTACGTTGTGTATGTGGGCCTCTAGATACCAGTTTTCCAATGGCATCATTGTTACGATACAACACATGCACAACACACACACACACACACACACACACACACACACACACACACACACTAATATGTATGCAAACCGGAAGTGAAATGGATAAGATGGAGAAAAAAGGGGGAATTATGAATCAACTTTAAGTAAATGAAGCCGTAATACTCCCATCTTAGCTTACATTTCAGTGCTTAGAATAGCATCTCAAAAAGCTCTGAGTTAATCTATAGGGTCGTAATACTTTTCCTTTTATTTTCTATCCTCTCCAGCATATAAATTCGGCTGGGAGAAACGCCACTAATAATAGCTAAACGGTGTTATCTATATACACGAGACTTGAGCCGTAAACTGAAGCGCTTTGCTTTTAAATTGGCCTTAATTTGACACCGTTACTGCTTTGTGCTGGGAGCCCTGACACGCAACCCTGCACACACACCACACACACACACACACACACTAATAAATACATTTAGAAGATGGCTCAAATTTTCTCATAATGTCAGGGGTTTTGCTTCAAAATTGATTTATGAATTTTGCACCAAACTCACAATAATCATACCATGTTCACAGTGCTCTCTTGCATGTTTAGAGTCAGGCACACACAAATGAGACCCTCGGCTATGTTTTAGCAGTGGGTCTTACACCTCTCTTGTTGCCATGGGTACACTCAGGACTGTGGAATCCACCCCCGGCGAAGTGTGCTGTGTGTGTGTGTGTGTGTGGTTGTATTTGTGCACCCCCAGAACCCACCAGAGATAAAAATGTCACTCATCAAGTTTAAGATCGTATCTTTACCCCCCCACTTTTTCTGAACTTCTACACTTCATCATACACAGACACACACTCACACACAGATGAATATTGTGCATGCAGCTTGTGAGGACTTAGACTTAACACAAGGACAAAGACTGTTGTCATGAAAATGAAATAATAAGGAAAGAGAGAAGAAACTGGATTGGTGTAATTGCAATTTATTTCCACTTCAGAGCCTGTAGGGTAAAAGAGAGAGAGCGAGAAATAAAATAGGGAAATCCTTTAATATTCACAGCCTTGAGATGAGATGAGAGAATGCAGCCCTACCTTCAGGTCATAACATAATGAGCTTTTTATTTCACCCTGTGTGAGTGTGTGTGTGTGTGAGAGAGAGAGCGCTTTGTGGTCAGGAATTAGGATCATCCACGTCTGAATGCGTTGCACAGTAATTTATGTGTTCATGAAAGCATCTGCCTTGCGCTCTGTTTCTGTGTAGAAAATCTCAAGTCCTAGCTCTTCATTTACAGTATGAGAGTGAAAGAGCTGATGTCACGAAACCTGCAGTCTGAAAAAACCTTATTCACTGGCGGATTCTATGAAAATTCAACACATTTCTAAAGAACAGCTCATTCAACATTGACATATGAATTAAGAATATCTCTTGAAGATGTTACTGAAACGTTGACCCTTATGATATATGATCCTGGCAAATAAATATTAACAAATTTCAACAGAGAGAAAGAGAGAGTCTAGTCATAATAATTGTTTTATGCTTTTAAAAGTATCTTATGCATTTCTTTGCTCAAAAATACAATACAACTACTTAATAACCTACAAATCTTTAAAATGAATAATCCAAGCTGAATTTTTAGCAAAAATTATTCCAGTCTTCAGTGTCACATGATCCTTCAGAAATTATGCGGATTTGCTATTGGTCTGTTGAGATTTTTCTTTCGCGGGACTACCGTACTTTGCACTGCAGACATAAAAATCAAGCAAATGACAAATGTTCTCAAAATTCATCGTGGCTGGTTAGAACAAAACTCAAGGAACTTACATGAAAGAGAGCTGTTATTGCTTGTCACTTAATCATGTCTGTAAAGGACAGCTGTGTACCAAGCAATTATGAACATATAAATGATGCCCCTGTCTCTCATCTGTCTGTCTCTTCTCCCCATGACATTCACAACATGATTCATATCTCTGGGGCGTTTGTAAATCAATGGAGCAGCATGTAATATCTCTGACTGCGAATGATCGATCACTGAGGCCTTGTTATGTTGCATTAGTGTGAGACCAACCGCTGACAGGCGCTTTTAAACTAATCGGGCTAACTGGAGGTCTTCTCCTTTCAACTTCAATCTCATCGATCGGGCCAATTTAAACGCACATGCGTTCATAGTGAAAACGTACTCAACTTGTGAATATATCTCTCATTCACGTATTATTTATGTATTTATCCTCCATTATGTACTTAACAACATTATACCAAAAGAGATATATGATGTCACTTACCGATTAATAAGAATGGTACAATTATTGGCTTTATTTGCATAAAATAATTGTATATTACCTAGTTATACATAGATAGTCAAACATGCTTTGTGAATGTGAGTTACACTGGTTTTGTCAAGTCAAGTCACCTTTATTTTTTATAGTGCTTTATACAGTACAGATTGTGTCGAAGCAGCTTCACAGAGATAAACAAGAAAACTGCAGAATTAATTATGGAAACTCAACTATAGAGACAGTTCAGATTCAGCTGTAAAGCATTTTAAAAACATTTTCCATTTAAGGGGGTTTAATAGCAGCTGATATACGACATTGGCTCTGTGCTTAAAAAAAAAAAGAAACAAGAAAACAATAAAGTGGGTAAAAAAAAAAGGTCAGCTATGGTTTCGGTTAGAGTTTTAAACTCTATTGTGCTGCCAAGCTGTCAGTTCTCTGAATGGAGAGCTATACAGAAAACTGTCACTCTATTAATCTACAGTCACTCTATTCATTTTACTTGTGTGTATCGTAAAATAGTCCTCCTCATGTAAAGCGCATGGGACTGACTTTGAATTCTACTCGTGACAGTTTGCATGTGCTAAGCTAAACCACACACAAGGCAGCTCACCAGGTTTTAGAACAGAGCCATTGTGTAGAGTGCGCCCTCTATAAATGTTTCAACATTGTTTTGCTCTCATGTGCTCTTTATGCAAACTCAATGAAATCACCACTCAAACAAAGAATGAAAAGCAGATAGACAAAAAGTTAATAATGAGGGTTTCTCTCTCTCTCTCTCTCTCACTGTTATCCAATTATCATTTATCTAATAGCAATGTCCCTATCACATCTATCTATCTATCTATCTATCCTATCTATCATCTATCTACTATCTATCTATCTATCTATCTATCTATCTATCGTATTCTATCGCTATCTACAGTCATTCAGTGTAAGATGGCAAGATAAAAATATATAACATTACTGGACTCTCTCTCTCTCTCTCTTTCTTTGTCCGTCTCTGTTCGGCAGCAGCCCTACACCACACTTGTCTGTTTTATACTACATGTGGATGGGCTGATCTCATCCTAATATACATTCATCAGTGGTTGTGTGTGTGTTGGAGATAGCAATCTCCTCTCATAACAAAGAGAACAAGTCTCCATTGTCTTTTTCGTATGGATCGGCTATAGGCTTTTATATGTGAAATAAACGTGTGTGTATGTGGTGTGTGTGTGTGAGAGTGTTTGTTTGGGGGGGGGTTTGTGATACTTAGCTGGTTTATTCTAGCGCACTCAGCTGATGC
Organism: Sinocyclocheilus anophthalmus; assembly: GCA_018155175.1. Classification (NCBI taxonomy): domain Eukaryota; kingdom Metazoa; phylum Chordata; class Actinopteri; order Cypriniformes; family Cyprinidae; genus Sinocyclocheilus; species Sinocyclocheilus anophthalmus. Next base: position 112,288 of record JADLZN010010096.1, read on the forward strand.
AAACTATTTTTCTCTTCCTCTGACTTCCCATCTTTCACTCACTCACACACACATGCAGGTATATGATGACAACAGGACAATGCAAAATGTGTGTGTGGAGTTAAACAGCCTGTAGCTGTAAGATAGGACGACATATCTGCTGTCCGACCCAGAACATTCCTGTAATGTAAGAATGACGTTGAACTAGGACACTTCACACATACACAGTCAAACCTCAGTTTAAGCTACATATTTGTAGTGTGTATGTGTGTGTATGTGGGGGAGAGGGATACTTGGGTGTGTGAGACTCATCAAACTGGTGGGAGTGTGTGGGAACCTGTCACAATAATCGGAAGAGCGGTGTAACGTTACACCTAAGTGCTGTGTCCAGTAACACACACACTTTCTTTCTCTCTGTCCCGCAAATGCACCGTCACTCAAAACCCCAAACATACACTTTCACCCCGAACCCTTCAGGTAGAGCGCCAGTGTCACATTACGGTGTCTGTGAGAAAACACTCATAAAGCTGTTTACAGTCCTGAGCTCTGCTTTACTGCGGTAAAAAGACTGATATAACTCCCATCTGATACAATCACAGAAGGGTGTAGAGTATCCGAAAAATACACTGGATTTTTACAGATGATAAATGTTTTGTTTAAATTCAGTTTAAGTACTTTTAGTCAATATATTTGGCCTCTAAATATAAAGTATAAAAGTAAAGAAAAAATCTATCTAGCTATCTATCTTGACAAATTTTATCTATATGAATTTGAAAATGTGTATGTTTCATTTATGTCATGCCAGAATGCACCACAGTTTTCACACGTTGTACTATTCACTTATTTACACTCTGTTTGAAAACCACTGCCCTACAGAACATATAGAGCAACATCCTCTGAGGCTGCATGCTGTCTGCAGAGGTTAACATCAAAGTGAATACAGCAAACATAAAGAAGTCCACTGGCGCACAGTCACATGCAAGACTCTAGTAAATGTTAATTCAGATAGAAAAATAAAATACTTTAATATTGTGATTGAAAAAATGACAGATAAACATACACTATTTACATTATATTCAATACTTACATAATCGTAATCACTAGAAATATTGGTAGGCATTATTTAAAAGTCTAAACCCAAGCATGCCTATGCATTTACACTTGCCTTGACTCAGTGACTGTACTTCAGTCCAGTAACTAAATACTTGCATTTTTGGATGTTTGGGGTAAAATGAGATGTGTGAATGATTATCTATCTTCATTTGTTGGGTTTAGATGATGTGCCTGACATATTCTTGACTTTTGCACAAAATATCTTTGTTATTTCTTATACTGTAAACAGGGCTTAAAACGTTAAGAGTTCATTTTGACCGACAGCTCTATTAAATGTGTTTATATTTGAGTGACTATAAACATGAGGGTTTAGGTGTGTTGTAGTGGCCAGGTTGATTATATTCCCTATAGAAATACACAGACATATAATGTTATGCTGATACATAATGCACATATACCATATACAAACACCTGTGGTTAGTATGGTAACCATCTCCGCATTTTTTGTGTTTATATGACCTCTGATCTCAGAAAAAGACCAAATATGACATATGACTTATGTGCAGCTATCGTGTTAAAAATATCAGAAAATGGAGCATGTGTGTGTGTACATTTATGGAACTGCTGAGACTGTTAAAGTAACGGCACTACAAAAGTCTCACTGGCCACATATATACACACACTACAGATATATGCAGTTTTCACTCACGGAGTTTGGATATTTGGTGACAACTTCATTCTACAATCAAACTGACTCCAAAAATTCATGTAGTGTCAACTAAACGTTCATAGTGTGAATGCAGTAACTACACCGACATTTGAACTAAGAAATATGGCATCAAAGTTTATTAATTTAAAATTTCATAAATAAAATAATACCTCCAAAAATTACAAAAATAAATAAATAAATCAAGGCTGTGATGTCTCCGTTCCAAGTACACAAAGTTTTAGGTTTGCATAACAATGGCACCTTAAATACAGCTAATTCAGCTCTAGTTCAGTTTAAATGAGATGAATTCTTTATACCGATACATTATAAACTGCTGTTTCAACTTCGGCCTCATATTTTGATTAATGAGTTTTATAGCTGAGCCAAGCCTATCTGTCACAGGTTTAGATCATGAGAGATCAAAACGTTGCTATATTACTATCACCCATTGAGACTCCTGTGTTCTTTACACACACAGAATGATAATTTTATGTGATTCACTCCCATTTTTAAATGCGTTTGTCATTGTCTTTGCAGAGTGCATGCACTGTTTGTTACTACTGTCTCTACTTCTGTCTACAACACACACCCACACACACATTTGCATTTGCTATTGTGTAGCTTCCATCATCTCTCTGTCTAAAGCTGACTGAAGTGTGACTAAACACATTTCCATAAGTCTCATCTCTCCACGGCACGTAATCTTCCTCTGTCTCTCTGGCTTTCAGTTCACTTTAGCTTTAGTTTGTGAATGTTCAGTATTCATTGTCTTCAAAATATGAAGATCTTCACACAGTATGGGATCTATCAGACTTTTATGGCAGTGGTCCTCGGAGCTTTAATTGTTTACGATGGTGGAGAAGAGTGTATGTGGATCAGGAACCGTTTACATAGTGTCTCATAGTACGGCTAGAATTTTCATAAAATATGCATGTGTGCTAAAGACTCAAACACACCATATATTATGGTGCATGATGGAGGCGACAGGAGCGTATGTGCATTTTCCTGATTGAGTAGTACATAGAGCCCTCTTAAAGGGATAATTCACCCAAAAAAAAAAAGTAATCATTTACTCCTTCTAACTGTCATTCCAAACATGTATGGCGCTCTTCTTTCTGTGGAACATAAAAGAAAATAATCTGAAGATGTTGGCAACCAGTTTCAGTTATTGGTTACTTCTACTTTAGGGACAAAAAATTAATACATTTTCAAATATCGTGCTTTCTGTTCCACATAAAACTTCTGTGGTTTGGAATGACATGAGTGAACTATCCTTTAAAGCTAAAGTGTGTAATTTCTTAGTCGCAAGTGGCACCAAAAACAAAGGCTGCATCTGAAATCACATACCCTCTTAGTAGGTACTTCTTTTGAATAAGTAATTGCTTAGTGACTGTTAAGAAAGTATGTTCTGTGTAGTATGAATGTGTGTAGTATGAATGTGATCAGAGAACTTCATCCGTCATGTTGTCATTGTCATGTAAGCTACAGCATCAATAGCGTCACTTCACTGCCATTCACAAGGCATCATGGGATAGATAGGTGTCCTTTGGATGCACATTTCAACATCTAACCAGAAGTATAGATCATCTGGGTACTTCTCGTGTACTGTTTTATGAATACTGTGAATTTGGTCATGCTACTGTTTTCACATACTGTTTTTCACCTACTACAGTTAAGTATGCAGACCCCATGATGACTGTTTTGATTTGATTTTGAACAAGATTGTTTCTGTTCTAGACTGTTTTGGACATTCTCTATGATCCTACACCAACAGGACAAACAGACAGAAGGATCCTCTTACAAGACAGCCTGTCACTTAACAGCAAGATTTACCATTAATCTACCAGAAAACAAGCCCAACCCCAAGTTTAAAGAGATTAAACAACATCTGTAGTACCTCTGTCAAGTACCGATAAAAGGAATGAACAGAAAGATGACTGGAGAACCTGAAGAGATGAAACATGTCTAGAAAGAAAAGACCATGATTCAAAGTATAAAACGGAAAATATACCATTATGACATTACCACCATTATTTGTGTTATGTTAAGAGCAAAAGTACTCCCTCATACACATTTATCATGGAACGGATCAAGACCAGATCATACCATTCATAAATATTTAATAAATAAGTAAATATAAAACTTTTTCCAAGACTGTCTCCCTTCCAATTACCCAAGTTTTTAGGTTTGCATAACCTTATAACTATATTTTTTATTTTATTATAATTTATAAATTTATTTCTGTTTTATTTTTTAGTATTTTAGTGCTTCACTTAAATGTATTTTATTTCCACTTTGTTGCAAAGGCAATCATTTATATTTTTTAATATTTCCAGTTAGTTCAGTATTTTCAGCTTTCAGTTCAATTAACAAACGTTTTTTAGCTTAGTTCAAGAACACGCTGTAAAAGCGATCACAAACTCCTCTGTCGTCCCGTCCTGAGGCTTAGCAAATAACGCATGCCCAACACATATTTTAAAACTCCACCCTACTAATACCATTACCCACCTTGAATGTTTGGATGACATGAGGACTATCCTTAAAGCTAAAGTGTGAATTTCTTAGTCGCAGTGGCACCAAAAACAAAAGGCTTCATCTGAAATCACATACCCTCGTAGTAGTACTTCGTTGAAAAAATTATTACCTTTGCAATGTTCAAAAGTCTATTCTATATATAATATGAATGTGTGTAGTATGAATGTGATCAGAGAACTTCATCCGTCATGTTGTCATTGTCATGTAAGCTACAGCATCAATAGCGTCACTTCACTGCCATTCACAAGGCATCATGGGATAGATAGGTGTCCTTTGGATGCACATTTCAACATCTAACCAGAAGTATAGATCATCTGGGTACTTCTCGTGTACTGTTTTATGAATACTGTGAATTTGGTCATGCTACTGTTTTCACATACTGTTTTTCACCTACTACAGTTAAGTATGCAGACCCCATGATGACTGTTTTGATTTGATTTTGAACAAGATTGTTTCTGTTCTAGACTGTTTTGGACATTCTCTATGATCCTACACCAACAGGACAAACAGACAGAAGGATCCTCTTACAAGACAGCCTGTCACTTAACAGCAAGATTTACCATTAATCTACCAGAAAACAAGCCCAACCCCAAGTTTAAAGAGATTAAACAACATCTGTAGTACCTCTGTCAAGTACCGATAAAAGGAATGAACAGAAAGATGACTGGAGAACCTGAAGAGATGAAACATGTATGAAGAGAAGAAAAAGACTCAGGATTCAAGTATAAACGGAAAATATAACATGTATGAAATTACCCACCATTATGATTTTGTTATGTTAAGAGCAAAAGTACTCCTCATACACATGTTATCAGTGGAACGGATCAAGACAGATCATACACATTCAATAAAATAATTAAATAAATAAAGTAAAATATTAACTTTTTCAAGACTGTCTCCCTCCCAATTACCCCCAAGTTTTAGGTTTGCATAACATTTAGTACCTATATTTTTTTATTTATAGTAATTTAATAAATTTTTTTCTGTTTTGTTTTGTAATTTTAGTGCTTCAACTTAAATGTATTTTATTTCACTTTGTTGCAAAGGCAACATTTATATTTTTTAATTTTCCAAGTTAAGTTCAAGTATTTCAGCTTTCAGTTCAATTAACAAAAAGTTTTAGCTTTAGTTAACAAGAACAACGCTGTAGAAAGCGAATCACAAACTCCTCTTTCGTCACGTCTGAGGCTGTAGCAAATAAAGCATGCACAAACACATATTTTAAAACTCCACCAGAAATAATACACCAACCTGGAACTTTTTCATACAGTTTTCAGCGTACTCTCAGTTGTTACATACTCTAATCTCTGTTTGTCTTCAGTACATATTTTTTTTTCACTTTTGCCTTCCTGTGATTCTTTAGAAAAAGGGTTTTAAGAAAAAAAAAATCTTCATACTGGTTAACAGAATTTGTTGTAACTGTTTGCATCTGTTTTAGGCGGCATCAAAGGTTAGTTGCGGATGTTGTACTCACAGCACACAAACACAAAACTGACATGTTTATGGACCAGAGAAATCGACACAGTAACGGAGCTCAGAACAGAGGACCCTGGGAAAGGTCAGAGGTCACCGACATCTTTCTCCCTTCACATTAACACCTTGAGATGTAAGGAAGATTCTGATCAGACACGGTGGTCCCCTGGGGCACAGGTACAGGAAGAGAGAGAAGGTCTGTCAGCAGGTAGGTCAACTGTACAACAGAGACGAGCCTGAAGACAGTTAGTAATGTGACGTCTGACTCATTTCCGCAAATTGGTTCTTTGAACAGTTTGTGTCAACAAACCTGTCACAAAAAATGTTTCAACAGTTCTTTTAAGTCATCAGCAACATGTAAAAGCCATATTTGCAAAAATTTTTACTACTTAATTTTCATAAAGTTTTATATTAATACGGCTGTTAATTGTATAAAAAAATGTACTAATAATAAATTAATAATAAGACATATTTCAAGTTTAAACCAAAATATATTTATGATGGGAAAAAATTCTCAAGAATTTCATTCTTTTAACAAGGCTTTTTCGTCGCAAAAAACCAGAGAGGGACCCCCCCCCCGAGCCCCCCCACAACCCAAAGGACAGTTGCATCACCCTGCATTTTTTTTACTTCATGTGCCCATAAAAATTACCAGTATTTAAAACTAAAACTAATGTGATATTAAAATTAATTTTTAAAAACATCTTACATAGAAGATGCATATTCAATTTAATAGCATTGCTGAATTGCATATATATATATATATATATATTATATATATATATATTTAGACATTTAGCAGATGCTTATCACACACCACAACACACACACACACATATATATATATAGATGCATCATATATATATATTAGATAATTAATATATCTCTATATTTATATTTGTGTGTGTGTGTATATGTGTGTGTGTATGTATGTATAAGCGTCTGCTAAATGTCTATATATATATACAAAAAGTGGTGGTACGGAAAGTATTCAGACCCCCTTACTTTTTTCACTCTTTGTTATATTGCAGCCATTTGCTAGAATCATTTAAGTAAATTTTTTTTTCCACATTAATGTACACACAGCACACCATAATGACAGAAAAACACAGATTTTTTGACATTTTTGCAGATTTATTAAAAAAGTAAAACTGAAATATCACATGGTCCTAAATTCAGACCCTTTGCTGTGACACTCATGTATCATATATTTAACTCAGGTGCTGTCAATTTCTTCTAATCATCCTTGAGATGGTTCTACACCTTCATTTGAGTCACGCGTGGGTATTGTGTACTGATTTGGACTTGATTAGGAAAGCCACACATCTGTTTATATAAGACCTTACAGCTCACAGTGCGTGTCAGAGCAAAATGAGAATCATGAGGTCAAAGGACTGCCTGAAGAGCTCAGAGACAGAAATGTGGCAAGGCACAGATCTGGCCAAGAAAATTTCTGCTGCACTTAAGGTTCCTAAAGAGCACAGTGGCCTCCATTATCCTTAAATGGAAGACGTTTGGGACGACTAAAACCCTTCCTAGAGCTGGCCGTCCGGGCAAACTGAGCTATCGGGGAGAAGAGCCTTGATGAGAGAGGAAAAGAAGAACCCAAAGAACACTGTGGCTGAGCTCCAGAGGTAGTGTGCGGTCCTTAATGAGATGGGAAAAGTGTAGAAATCACCATCATTGCAGAAAACACAAATCCACCATCGGGCTTTATGGGCAGAGTGTGGCCAACGACGAGCCTCAATCCTCAGGTGCAAAATACACAATGAAACCCGCATAGAAAAATTTTTACTAAAAAACGCTGAAGGAACTCCAATATGGTGAGGAAATAATATTCTATGGTCTGATGAACCAGATGACTTTTTGGCCTTAAAGATTTCTAAGCGGTATGTGGTGGAAAACCAGTCACTAGCTCATAAAACCGTAACTCATACAGTCACCACATGACAAGCCATGTTGGTAGGGTGCAAGCATACATTCTATTGGGGGTGTTTTTCAGGTGCAGGGACAGGGCGACTGGTTGCAATTGAGGGAAAGATTAATGCGGCCAAGTACAGGGATATCCTTGATGAAAACCTTCTCCAGAGTGCTCAGGACCTCAGACTGGGCGAAGGTTTACCTTCCAACAAGACAATGACCTAAGCACACAGCTAAAATAACGAAGGTGTGGCTTCACAACAACTCTGTGACTGTTCTTTGTTCTTGAATGGCCCAGCCAGAGCCCCTGACTTAAACCCAATTGAGCATCACTGGAGAGACCTAAAAATGGCTGTCCACCAACGTTACCATCCAACCTGACAGAACTGGAGAGGATTTGCAAGGAGGAATGGCAGAGGATCCCAAATCCAGGTGTGAAAAACTTGTTGCATCTTTGCCAAAAAGACTCGTATTGGCTGTATTAGATCAAAAGGGTGCTTTTAGTAAATATTGAGCAAAGGGTCTGAATACTTAGGACATGTGATATTTCAGTTTTTCTTTTTTAATAATCTGCAAAAATGTCAAAAATTCTGTGTTTTTCTGTCAATATGGTTTTTCTGTGTGTACATTAATGAGGGGGAAAAAATTAACTTAAATTATTTTAGCGAATGGCTGCAATATAACAAAGATTGAAAAATTGAAGGGGGTCTGAATACTTGCCGTACCCACTGTATATATATATATAGCATACAAAACACACACACACACCCAACACACACAAACACACACACACACAACCCAACCACCACACACACACACACACACCACCCCACACAGCAAACCCCTCACACACACACACAACACACACACCACACACACACCACCACACACACACACACACACAGTAGTCGCTTTTTTACACTGAGCTGTAAAATCATAAGTTCCTTTGTTAAACTCAGTCCACTACTGCATGATCACACACACACACACAAATGCACTCACACTGTTGGGTCACATTGCCCCTATTCAGACAGGAAATGACAGAAATATTTCTGAAAACGGGAAAAAATTAAATACAATGTCAATCAATTTGACAAGACTGTGACAGAATGCAAATGAAAGAGGCTGTCCTCACATTCTTACTTGTGTGTGTGTGTTTGTGGTGCATTTGGGCCATTGGCAAACCCCACCCAAAGCTGAGTCAGTGTTTGTAATTGTGTTTGTGTTTAAATTGATATTGAGCGAGATGTTCTCTTACAGAGGCTTAAACAACATGATGCTCAGCTTTCAGTATCTGAACTCATCTCAAGACAAAAAGAAAGATAAAGCTATTGAGGTGAGCCCACTGCAGACACTCGGAGAGAGAGAGAGACAGAACAGAAAGGTTAATGATAAAAAACACACAGGGACTGAAAGAAGCTGAGAGAAGCAAAAAATGGACAGGCGCTGTAAAATAAGTGAACATGAAGAATCAAATTGAACAAAAAATGTTCAATCTTCCCCTCATTTTCTCTCTCTCTGTATTGATCTTTTTCTTTTGACTGATGAAGTCAAGCAGAGATGATAAACAGATGCTGATGGGTTTCTCTATTAGCACAGCACTGACACACTGCGATGCTAACTCACTTCACACAGCAGAATAAGAGCTCTGACGGAGTGTTTGATGGAGAAGAATGCTTAAAGATGTGTTTTAAGGGTTTGCAAAGAATCAGACCATCCTGAAAATTCTGGCAATTGGATTTCCAAAAACTAGACCCCTCTCTCTCACATTCTCACTGATCAGAGTTTTCAACATTTGCATCAAATTAAAATACGTTTTTTTAGTCTAAGGAATGAATATTTATGATACTGTGTCAAATTTTCAAGCAGAAAGGAGCTGTACGTGCAGGTATCAAGTTTTGGTTATAAAAAAAATGTGAGAACATTGTTTTGAAATGTTTCAAAAATTTTGAAATGTCCAGTTTTGTTGTCGTGATTATAACGTTATTCAAAGATTACAAAAATGTTTCTTACAATGTTCTACTAACTTGTATTTTCACTCAAAATATAACATTATTTCAATGTTTATTTTTAATATTCTAAGAACGTCAAAATGTCCATGCTTATGTAGTGATTAAAATATTAATTAAAGGTTACAGAAAACATTTCTTAGAACGTCCATCAAGTACAAATAACATCATAATGATGTTCCGAGAATATTGTTTTAAGAACGTTTGCTCTCAGTGTTTTTATAATGTATGAATAAAGTTATAAGAACATTCTATACATATTATTTTAAGAAGATTTTTGCACTTACATTTATATAACTTTTATATGACTTTAGTTAAAGTTTTGAGTACACTGTGGGACCCCACAAATAGTCATGCGCGTAGTGCTGCTATGGGCGAATTCTTCTCAAGTTGCAACGTACACGTGGGAAAATGCCAGGCGCCATGCGCAGATGGGACCGGCCAATTTCACCTGGACGGGAAATCCACACTCATCCAGGCCCCACCCCCAAGAAAAAATGGACCAAAATTTTTACCTGTGGGTTAAACAAAGCTTGACACCGTAGCCGTAAATACCAATAGTACTTAAGAGTAGTTAGTAATTTTTTATACCCTTAAAGTACATTGTAAAAAAAAAAAGAAAATATGTCATTTTAAGGGTCCTGCGTCCAGTACAAGCGTTGTTACCCAAAGGTGCAATTGTGGCCCCTTATTTCCTGTATTAGACTATATATATAGGGGGGGGGTTATAGAAATCATTACTGTTTATTTAGCCAGGTTGTTTAACTGATCAAAGTGATGATGAAAGGTATTTATAATTTTTACAAAAGATTATATTCCGATAATGGAGTTTTCTTCTGAACGTTCTATTAATCAAAGAAACCTGAAAAAAAAAATGTATCTGTTTTCAGACATAATAATAATGAATAATAATAATGAATAATAATAATAATAATAAATGTTTGCTTTGAGCAGCAACTCAGAATATTTAAAAGATATCTGAAGCTCAGTGACAATGAGATGGAGTCAATGGCTGATCCATTATTAAGCTTTTGAAATCACCAGGATAATACATTTTATATAAAAATCTGTAAATATTGCTGTTTTGCTGTATTTTGGATCAAATAAATGAAGGCTTTGTGAGCAGAAGAAACTTCTTTAAAAAACATAAAAAAATTACTGATCAAAACCTTTGATGGTCGTGTATTAACACACCCTTCGACAGTGTCTAAATGTCAAAAATTAGTATATATTTGTTGGAAAAATGTCAATACATTATTGAATATTAGGCGGAGCATTTTACTCATATTATTTTGTGTTGCTGTATGCTCTAGCTACCTCCCTACCCGTTACAATAAAATCCATGTGAAGATATGTCTCTGCTCAATTGGTTTAATGTAATTTACAATCGAATGATGTCCTTTGTAGCAAAGTTCTGAATGGTGATAATACTGGGGTGCTACTTGATAGCCTAACAGATAGCTTACTAGCAGTTTTAATAACTCAAATAGGTTAATGAAGGGAAGAAACTATCTAGACAGATGACAGATGAAGCTGGAACCTGACACTTGAAGCCGGAAACAAGTCAGTGAATGGTGCTACATTCACTGTGCTTTCTGGGGCTTCCTTCTTTTCATCGAGTCCCGAGCACCGGTTCTGTTGGAATCGTTTGACAGAAGCACGGAATCACCCTTGAGATGATTCGTAATGCAGCAGCTGACAGTCAGACGTTTAGGATTTATTATAGAGGTATGATGCTGATTATACGCGAATGGAAAAATCTGAAATGATCACTTTGGTACATTGAGAAGGCTAAAATATTAATATTAATAACAATGATAATAACAAAAAAAAAAAAAAATCAGCCGCCAGGCCACTGGGAATTCTCCAAAGTATACTTTGGGCTTTACTTGTCTTAAAGGGATTATGGAGGAAGTAATGAAGGAAGACAAAAGGATGAGAGCTCAGCTCACTCTCTTTGATTTTGGATGGTTGTGTTTTTGGATGTTGTTGACGCGAGAGTATGCGTCAGATTTAATGAAGATGAAAGGAACCCTTCTTCTTTAGACCGTGTGCTGATGTGCATGCCAGCACTTATACACACACACACACACACACACACACACACTCACACACACACACGGGGTTCATTGCTCCTGGCTCAAGGTGTTGGTTTGATATTAATTTTTTCAGAAAGGTGGGCACTTTTGCAAGTGTATTTGCAAGAGAGATACTGTGAATCAATGTAAGTCACTTTGGATAAAAGCAGCTGCCAAATTTATAAATGGGACATCTGAATCAAGATATCTTCCGATACCTTTTGTGGGAGACATTAAATTCTTATCCAAATCAGGTGAAACTTATTTTTTATTTCATCCTGATAGTGCTCACAGTTAACAATGAAGATCTGTCAGTGGTAGTTGTTCTTTTACACATCTCAAATGCCAAGTCTACAAATTCAGTATGTATTCCTAAATAATCCATCGGCTGCATCAAACTAGCCCCTGCAGGTCTGAATGTGAAACCACAGCAGAACATATTTGTCAATAGCATACAGGCCTCAGGATTAGGAAACTGATTTCTCAAGTGGCTAAACCCGAACGAAGGGAAGTTTTGTCAATCAGTAAATGGAGTTAGAGGAGGTCTGATCGATCGTACCATATTCTCTGAGCGTACACGCAAAACCAGAAACAGAGCAGGAAAACAGAACTAATTTGAGCTGACTAGAACTTCAGAAAGTTCTTTTGAAGAAACAAGGGCCTGCAGCAGCAGGAAGCTCAAGCCAGTATTGGAGCCTAGTGAGACTTCTGAGGTGAGAGGAAAAGAAAAAGATAAACCATCAGAACAGTAAATTAAAGGGCAAAGAAATGGCTATCTGGCACTTTTCAAGGCAATACATTTGAAATGACTTAAGGATCAGTCATTAGGGACTGCCGTCAGAAAAAAAAGAAACCTTTTTCTGTCAGGATCATCTCAACAATGGCCTCATCAGATAAAGCTGAACTCACTTCGTGTCTGAACATCAGCACCTCCAGAATCACAATGGAATCAATAATCGCATTTTCATAATCCATAATACAGTGTTTCCCCACAGATCCCAGATCTCATCAGTATTTCATTATAGCGTCTCCATTGTCTCGTTGGAGAGTCTAGCGACATCTCGCTTGTGCCATCTCATCTGAATATATCAGAGATTCCCTGATGGCTCAAAGAGTGTTTCGTGCATGTGGAGAACTGTGTTATTCTGTTGAGGGGTGTCATTCTTTAAACCAATTACTCTAGACGCTCGACAACATGCATATGAAGTGAGGGAACCATCAAGAGGGCCAAAGGAGGAGAGAGGAATGGAGAGAGACGCCATCACTTAGGTTTTGGAGAGAGATAAAACAGAATGAGACCAGAAGAGAGACACTCTCAGGCTATGCTCAGAATGAATGCATTCTGTACAGTACATTCTGTACAGTACATTCTGTACAGGACCTACATCGTGAAACAGTGCATATAGTAAACTATTCAGTAATACTGTTACATGACAATAGGTTGTATGTCGAATTTGATTAATATTCTGCATGAAATTTAGTTTTAAAATTGTATTTGTGTCACAGTGTTTGTTGTAGTGACCTGGACTGGTCACTTGAGGGCGCTCTTCTGTTTTACGTTGTTTTGTGTTAAACTCCATTTCCCATAGTCCCCTGCTCACTAATCCTGGTCTGATCGGTAACACCTGTTCATCATTAACCATGCTATATATATCATGCATTCCTGTGGCATTTGCGTCGCTGGTATTGTCTTCTTATTGGTGTTGTCGGTTGTCAGGTTTTGGATTACCGTTTGCAGCGTTTTGTTTTTTTTTGTTTTTTCTTTTTTTTTCTTTTGTCTGTTATTAATTTCAAATAAACTGCACTTGGAACTTACCTTGTTTCCTCCTGGCATTCCGTGACAGAATCCAGACGCCACTACTAGTTCCAGCAGTTTTGTTTTGTTTCCTTTTTTGTGGATCATGGACGGTCGGATTGTTCCTCCTCCTTCGAAGGAGCGCAGGGCTCGGCTCCGGATGTTGGCGGCTCTTCGCCAACGGGGGATGGAGATGGGAGGTTTCGCTCAGTCCTTTTGGAACCTTGCAGTAGGGATGGGACTTCATGACTCAGACTTGAAAGAAGTCTTTAATTGTGGTTTAGACAATCCCGTGCCTACTCGGGAGATGGATGGGCTTAAAATGCTTGACTTTTGGGGCCTCATTGATTACCTTGGTTACCGCAACTTGGTGATCTCATGTCGGCCTGAGTCTCTTGCAGTGCCCCGGGAGATGCAGGAACCCACTCCAGTCTCGGAGCTCACAGAGCCCAATCCAGAGCCCACTCCAGCCCCGGAGCTCACCGAGCACGCTCCAGCCCCGGAGCTCACCACCTCTGCCGTCAGACTTCCACTAAGCGGCGGAGGGTGAGAAGGAGGACAGGAAAGCACACTCCACAGACCGCTCCAGTCCCGGGTTTCACGGAGTCCGCTCCAGTCCCGGATCTCGCGGAGTCCGCTCCAGTCCCGGATCTCGCGGAGTCCGCTCCAGTCCCGGATCTCGCGGAGTCCGCTCCAGTCCCGGATCTCGCGGAGTCCGCTCCAGTCCCGGATCTCGCGGAGTCCGCTCCAGTCCCGGATCTCACGGAGCCCGCTCCAGTCCCGGATCTCACGGAGCCCGCTCCAGTCCCGGATCTCACGGAGCCCGCTCCAGTCCCGGATCTCACGGAGCCCGCTCCAGTCCCGGATCTCACGGAGCCCAGTCCAGTCCCGGATCTCACGGAGCCCGCTCCCGTCCCGGATTTCACGGAGCCCGCTCCAATCCCGGATCTCACGGAGCCCGCTCCAATCCCGGATCTCACCACCTCTGTCCTCACGACTCCCATAAGCGGCGGGGGTGAGAAGGAGGACCAGGAAAGCACACTCCAAGAACCGTCAGTCACGGATTTCACGTGACCAGCTCAGTCCGGATTCCATGAGTCCGTCCAGTCCCGGAGCTCCACGGAGCCCAGTCACGGAGTCCAGTCCGGTCCCGGAGCTCACGGAGCCCAGTCCAGAGTCCGCTCCGTCCCGGGGCTCGCGGAGCCCAGTCCAGTCCCGGAGCTCGCCCAGCCCAGTCCAGTCCCGGAGCTCGCCGAGCCCAATCCAGTCCCGGAGCTCACAGAGCCCAATCCAGTCCCGGAGCTCGCCGAGCCCAGTCCAGTCCAGGAGATCGACGGAGCCCAGTCCGGTCCCGGAGCTCGCGGAGCCCAGTCCAGTCCCGGAGCTCGCGGGGTCCAGTCCAGTCCCGGAGCTCGCGGAGGCCAGTCCAGTCCCGGAGCTCACAGAGACCAGTCCAGTCCCGGAGCTCGCGGAGTCCAGTCCGGTCCCGGAGCTCGCCGAGCCCAGTCCAGTCCCGGAGATCGCCGAGCCCAGTCCAGTCCCGGAGATCGCCGAGCCCAGTCCAGTCCCGGAGATCGCCGAGCCCAGTCCAGTCAGGAGCTCGCCGAGCCCAGTCCGGTCCCGGAGCTCGCAGAGTCCAGTCCCGTCCCGGAGCTCGCCGAGCCCAGTCCAGTCCAGTCCCGGAGCCCGCCGAGCCCAGTCCAGTCCCGGAGCTCGCAGAGCCCAGTCCAGTCCGGAGCTCGCCGAGCCCAGTCCAGTCCCGGAGCTCGCGGAGACCAGTCCAGTCCCGGAGCTCACCGAGCCCAGTCCAGCCCCGGAGCTCACAGAGCCCACTCCAGAGCCCGCTCCGTTCCGGGAGCCCGCAGAGTCCGCTGAGACTAAAATCTCTCTGCTCTTGTTTTCAGGTACTCCCGAGTTGCTGAAAGGGATTTCTGTCCCACCAATGTTGCCTGACAGGATTCCAGCTCCGCCCTGGTTGGCCGCCTGGGTTCTGGTGTAGCAGGAGCCTCACTGGCTCATTCCTCCAACTCCTTCCTGGCTATCTGCTGGGGTTCCTGTACGGTTGGGGCCTTGCTGGTTCATCCTGCTGGCCCCGCCTTGCCCTTTCACCCTGCCGGTTCTGTGCTCATGCCTTAGTCTATCTCGGTTCCCTGGTTCTCTTCCGTTGTTTGGTCCTGGCCCGCCGTCCCTCCCCCTGGTCCGCCTCAGTTCCGCTTCCCTCCTGAACTTTTATGTTTTCTGTTGGAGCGTCTGGTATCCGCTCCGTAGTGGGGGGGTAATGTCACAGTGTTTGTTGTGGTGACATGGACTGGTCACTTGAGGGTGCTCTTCTGTTTTGTTGTTTGTGTTAAACTCCATTTCCCATAGTACCCTGCTCACTAATCCTGGTTGATCGAGGAAACCTGTTCATCATTAAACCTGCTATATATATCCTGCCTTCTCTGTCTGTCATTTGCGTCTGAATTGTATTGTCTTCTTAGTTGGTGTTGTCGGTGTCAGGTTTTGGATTACCTTTTGCAATGTTTTGTTCTGTTATTATTTTCAATAAACTGCACATGGAACTTACCTTGTTTCCTCCTGGCATTCCGTGACAATTTGTAGCAAAAAAAAATGTAAATTAGTTATTCATTAAACTACATTCCCAGTAGCGATGTAGTGTTGCAAGTTTTCATATCTTTTAACTTTTCAGTAGCAAACCTTTGCTGATTAAGTGGCTGTGTTGTGTTGAGAAACAATACAACGTTATATTTTCCTACCACTATTTCAGCAACCAAGTCCTGTGTCCGGAATTTTCTTTCGGCTTTTAGATTCAGAATTAGCCAGTTTGAGGAATTAATCATTCTTATGAGTCGGTTCCTAACAAAACGGTCTGGACAAGTTCGCGCTTCACTCAGTTCACTCATTTAGAGCGGTTTTCTCAATCTGTAAAACAGTGACGGTAAACTTCAGAATGCAAAGGACAAAAAGAGCGCAGAATGACGTGAATGCTTTACCTACAATTAATTAAATCTAACCTGCAAATCCATCCTTTTGACAGCAATGAAGAAAATGTCCAAAATCAACACATGCATGTGAAGCATATGAATGACTCAGGTTCTTAGACTCAGGTAGATGTTTACACATATTAAATTAAATTACAGATGACATTTTTATATTGCATTATAGACTATAGAATATATATACAGTGGGTACGGAACGTATTCAGGACCCCCTTAAAATTTTTACTCTTTGTTATATTGCAGCCATTTGCTAAAATCATGTAAGTCATTTTTTTTTCCTCATTAATGTACACACAGCACCCAATATTGACAGAAAAACACAGAATTGTTGACATTTTTGCAGATTTATTAAAAAAGAAAAACTGAAATATCACATGGTCCTAAGTATTCAGACCCTTTGCTGTGACACTCATATATTTAACTCAGGTGCTGTCCATTTCTTCTGATCATCCTTGAGATGGTTCTACACCTTCATTTGAGTCCAGCTGTGTTTGATTATACTGATTGGACTTGATTAGGAAAGCCACACACCTGTCTATATAAGACCTTACAGCTCACAGTGCATGTCAGAGCAAATGAGAATCATGAGGTCAAAGGAACTGCCTGAAGAGCTCAGAGACAGAAGGTGGCAAGGCACAGTCTGGGCAAAGGGTACAAAAAAATTCTGCTGACTTAAGGTCCTAAGAGCACAAGTGGCCTCCGTAAATCCTTAAATGGAAGACGTTTGGGACGACCAGAACCCTTCCTAGAGCTGGCCGTCCGGCCAAACTGAGCTATCGGGGGAGAAGAGCCTTGGTGAGAGAGGTAAAGAAGAACCCAAAGATCACTGTGGCTGAGCTCCAGAGATGCAGTCGGGAGATGGGAGAAAGTTGTAGAAAGTCAACCATCACTGCAGCCCTCCACCAGTCGGGGCTTTATGGCAGAGTGGCCCGACGGAAGCCTCTCCACAGTGCAAGACACATGAAAAAACACCTGAAGGACTCCAAGAGGGTGAGAAATAAGATTCTCTGGTCTGATGAGACCAAGATAAACTTTTGGCCTTAATTCAAGTGGTTAGTGTGTGTGGAGAAAACCAGGCACTGCTCATTACCTGTCCAATACAGTCCCAACAGTGAAGCATGGTGGTGGCAACATCATGCTGTGGGGGTGTTTTTCAGCTGCAGGGACAGGACGACTGGTTGCAATCGAGGGAAAGATGAATACGGCCAAGTACAGGGATATCCTGGACGAAAACCTTCTCTAGAGTGCTCAGGACCTCTGACTGGGCCGAAGGTTTACCTTCCAAAAAGACAATAACCCTAAGCACACAGCTAAAATAACAAAAGAGTGGCTTCACAACAACTCTGTGACAACAACTTCTTGAATGGCCCAGCCAGAGCCCTGACTTAAACCAATTGAGCATCTCTGGAGAGACCTAAAAATGGCTGTCCACCAACGTTTACCATCCAACCTGACAGAACTGGAGAGGATCTGCAAGGAGGAATGGCAGAGGATCCCCAAATCCAGGTGTGAAAAACTTGTTGCATCTTTCCCAAAAAGACTCATGGCTGTATTAGATCAAAAGGGTGCTTCTACTAAATACTGAGCAAAGGGTCTGAATACTTAGGACCATGTGATATTTCAGTTTCTTTTTTAATAAATCTGCAAAAAAGTCAAACATTCTGTGTTTTTCTGTCAATATGGGTGCTGTGTGTACATTAATGAGGAAAAAAAAAAAAAAAACTTAAATGATTTTAGCAAATGGCTGCAATATAACAAAGAGTGAAAAATTTAAGGGGGTCTGAATACTTTCAGTAATTATGTTTATCTATATATCTATATATATATATATATGTATATATGTGAAAGTTAATACTGATTCATAAGAGCCGTAGCTATAAGTATTATGCTGCAAGGGTGTCCGTACATCATGTCAGCTTTGGTCTGGTGAACTGATGTGATCTTGACACAGTCATTTGGAGATGGTGGAATGGCAGAGGCCATATTGCTGAATTACACACGGAAGATGAGAGAGTCTGTGATTTCAGAAGGAGGTGGAGGGCAAGAGAGGGATAGAATAATATTAATCAAGCGAAGGGAACAGCCCTTCAAGACATTAAGAGGAGGAAATGCCTCACTCGTCTGTCAGGAACTGTAGAGGGGGTTTTTTTTGGCTTTGGACCCTTAAAGTGACTCTTTTTTAAAAAAATCCTCAAGACACTCCACTGTTTGACCTGTTTTAGCTATAGTCGTGCTGGTGTAACGAATTTTAATGAAAGGAAATGAAAGACTGAAAACACACCACAAACATAAGTACAGGTATGTCACACACACCACACACAAACACACACACACACACACACACACACACACACACACACACACACACACACACACACACACAACGTTGTGCATAAAATATCTGGTAGTAGAATAGTATATATAAAAATTGAGATTCATTGAGTATTATAAGATTGCGTAATTTGATTAAAATGTGACAGTAAATTAAAATGTATTTAAAAAAGTTTATCTAAATCTATTTTTTAATTCTTAGTATTTCTATTGAACCTCGAAAAAAAAACAGTATCCGGTTTCACAAAATTTAAGCAGTGCAACTGTTTCAACACTGATAATAACATGCATAGTTCTTTGAGCTCCAATCAGCGGATTAGAATGATTTCTGAAGGATCATAAAGAAGTAATGATGCTGAAAATTCAGCTTTCCTTTACAGGAATAAATTACATTTTAAATATATAAACTGAACAACTAATTTTTACATTTATTTTATTTTAAATGTTAATAATATTTTACAGTATTACTGTCTTCTGTGTTGTTGATACAAAATGCACATTTGGTGAGCCTAAGGGAATTTTAAAACCATTAGAATATTTAACCAACGGTATATACATGAAAAATATTGAAAAATAAATGATGAAAATATGTGAAATTGGTAAGCTATATTATAGCCATATTAAGCTATATTAAATATAATGTAAAAGCTAACATGAAACTCCTACTCAGTGTGTAGGGAGCAGTAAGCATAGGGACCCTATGAATAGGAACACTGCTTCTGTCCCACTCTTTCCTGTTTTTTAAATTCCAATCATACACAAACACTCTGTCCATGTGGGCTGGCACTACATTCAACCTAAAAAGCCTATTTGATCAGTCTCCACACATTTCTCATCTAGGATGTATTTTTTTTCCTATTTTTTATATCTTCAGATATCACCCTTGTGCACTGCAGCTCTTCGGATTTTGTGTTTCAGCTGTGTTTTGCTATAAGAATGTGAATCAGGGAGTATATACAAGAGTGTGTGTGTTTAACTTTACTCTTTGCTGCATACACATGTACACACACACAACAAACAACTGCTAACAGCACAGCAGCGACACACAAAGAGCCTGCTGGAAGTAACCTATGCAGCCAGCATGTTAATGTCATCCAACGTTAAGGAGTCGTGTACGTCTGAGAGTGTGTGTTGCTATGAATGTGTTCGCCCCTCGGCGTCATGACAAACAGACTCAAACAGAGGGCAGAAAGCCGCCCAGTGGCCGTGTTAGATGTGCTGTTCTCCTTAGATTCTGCGAATACCTGCCGATCGCTCCCCATGGTGCTAATAAACCCCGTGACCTGCTGCTTTGCTCATTTGTGCTTGTACACTTGTTAATATTTATGCTGCCATTAAACATTAATGCCCAGAGCCAACATTACAACAGACACTCCAATCAAATTCAACTTACTTAACTTTATCTCATAAAGTCGCTATTTGTTTCACTGCTGCCTTATTATTCTGTGATTTACAGTTCACAAACACGATGCAAAGAGGGTTCTGTGTGGGCTTGGTGGGTATATTTATGGAAATCTGCCTGCATTACATTCATGAAATGTGTGTGTGTGTGTGTGTAATAGTGATGTTTCATTTATCTTTCCCTCTATGACAGCAGTGGGAACCAGAGCACAGCAGAAGTGAGGTCACCTTCCCATCTGAAACAACAAGGACATTTTTTTTTTGGGGGAGGAGATGGACAGGAAGTGTGTGTTAAGTGTTGAGGTCCCTCTGGATAACTGGTGTTGTTCTCACGGGGGTCTTAATAGCATCTCAGGGGGGTGGATCCTGATCCATTTACCTTGAGTTGTTTCTCCGATGTCGCTTTCTTCCTGACCCTCTCTCTTTTCCTCGCTCTGATGTGACAGACGCGACAGGTAGAGAGATTGATGGTACCGGGTAACGCGGAGAGCGTCTGTGTTCACGCACGTTCCCAGAATCCTGCTGGGTTTTGAATGGCTGGTCAGCTCCCGTTAGCTCCTGCATCCTGCTGAACAAACAAACTTTTATAGGGTCGCAAACAACCTCCCTCATGCAAACAAATAAGTAAGCATATCTGACCTGTCCTGAGTACTGCGTGAATGAAGGAATGTCCACTCACACACATGCGTTTACCTAGCTGTTTAAGTTAGGACATCGATAGACTTCTATTGTTTTTATTCAAAGGTAGTTCTAATGGCTACAGACTAACACACGCCCAACCCCTGAAATACAACTGAAAAACACACTTTAAAGAAAGGTTTTGTCGGATTTAAAAGAATAGTTCACCCAAAAATGAAAAATCTGGTCATTATTGACGCACTCAGGTCCTGTCAAAACTCGTAAGACTTTTGTTCATCTTTGGAACACAAAATAAGATATTTTTGATGAAATCTGAGGGTTTTCTGACCCTCCCATAGACAGCAATTGTCCTTACACGATCAAGGTCCAGAAATTTAGCAAGGAGATCAGTAAAATAATCCATGTGACATCAGGGGTTCAACCGTAATTTAACAAAGCTACGAGAATACTTTTTGTGTACAAAGAAAAAAAAAAAAGACTTTATTCAAAAATTCGTCTCCTCAACGTCACCCTAGCGCCATTTTGGAGAGCATCACATACGTAAACAAAGTATGCTGTTCTGTGTCAGCTGCGCCACACGGATACACTGTTTACGTCGTTTACGCTTTGATTTGAACGAAAACAACATATCCATGTTGATAGGCAGATAGATAGCTAGATAGCTAACTCAGATAGATACGACTTAAAAAGTACTGGATATATATATGTTCCTGTGGCCAATGGTAGAGCACTGTGTTAGACAAGCGCAAAAGGTTGGGGGTTCACTCACAGGAAACACACATTAATGGTAAAAAAAAAAAATGTATACCCTGAATGTTTTATGTAAGTCGCTTTGGAACAAAACAGCGTCTGCTAAATGCATAAAATAATAAATATAATATATATATATTTTTTTTTTAAGGAAATGGCAAACTTTAGGGGATGGTCAGCATGAGCAGAACTTAGCAAAGGGTCAATTTGTCCAAAAAGTATAGCTAAGTAAAAAAACTGACACAAACAGAAATATATTCACATATGGACCATTTAAATTTTGCAAGCACATACAGTATTTACTCATAAGCATTTATAATTCATTCCACACAGACACAAGGTGTTGAGTAGGATCTCACATCTCTCGCCACATAAAAAGACTAATGATAAGCACACACACACACACACACACACCCACACAGACAGAGAGAGCGCTGTGCTGAATGATGAGGATTAGGAGGTAAAAGAGGAGGATGGATGTGAAGAAACTGTGATGATAGATGCACACACAGAGCCATTCACATCGGGCTTATAAATGTGTGTGTTTTTTTGGTGCGTTTATATTAGAAACACTTAAATAAATTCTTCTCTGAATTCATCTCCATTTGATGTAACTGCAGAAAACGAGTGGAAAGAGATTCAATTATTTACTATGATGAAGGTTCAACTGGAAAAGTGCAGAGACAGAATGTATTTAAAAAGCAAGGGTGATATATTTTTCGTGAAAATACTTGGAATATTTCAGTTCCTCTTCTTATTTCACTCGCCACCACACACACAAAGGTGAGTGGTTAAACTCATTCGATATTTACCAAACTAGGAAGTGCAGAGATAAGCAGGATTAGTTACAACAACAGCTGCTGGACTTGAGATGGAGTCAGTCTGTCAGTGTCTCTCTCCTGCGGCAACAGGAAACTTCAGAGGCAGACTGGTTAACATGGCTCGGAGTGACAGAAGAGAACATGAGAGATAGGCAGTAAAAAAAAAGGAAGGGTGGAGGAAGAAAGGAAAACAAAAACGACTAAAATAGACGTGAAATCATGAAATCATGTCCCCCCCCCCCAGAAACATGATTTCATGATTGATGATGATATGCTTGATGATGATATCACATAAACATGATTGTGATCATTCTGATGTCGAAACATAATTAAGATGGTGATCTGATGGTGATGTTCATAATTTGTAAGCTGTTGAATAAATGTATCTGCTAAATTATTAAATGTAAATGACACTCTCATGTAAGCTAGCTGGATAGCTAATGTTAGCATTATTTTTATTATATAGCCATCCTGTTCATCGCTTTGACACTGTGTAAATAATCCTCTAATTATATTGTTATTAAAGTATTTATTTAAAAAAATTATTTAAGCACCTGAGTTTGGATATAGCATGTTTCTGAAAGTCTGGCACTGCATATTATAGTTTGTGATTGGTATTAGTTTGATCCTAAAAAAAAACAAACGTTTAATGCCAGTAGCACAGAATTTTTCATTTTAGAGCAGCATTAGCTAGCTACAAAAATGCAACTTGGCAACTTGTTTGTTGAGTTTCACGTTTTCTGGCATGTCAGCAGGTTTTAAGCTAGTTCATAAAGTAACACTGTCAATGTGAATGATGCCTCATTTTGTGCATTGTTTCCATTGTGTGAACGGAGTGCTGGCTTCATATATTTTAAGTGTTCCAAGATGAATTGGATAATGATAGTTCTCTTTCGCCCTGAAGGAAAGGTGCGGCTTGTCTTCAGCACACACACAAACAAGTAACACATGCAAAAAACCTTTCTCACCTTACTTTTCCACAGAACATGTGCACTTTTATACCACCTACACAAATACATGCTCCAGTCACAAGCTCTTTTATCTTTATGCTGTGTGTTACAACTTCTTTATGAGCAGGCTTATCAGACTATTGTGACAGACAACGGATCCAAATATTAAATATGTGACAGTACTTCTTTAACACGGCACATTACAGCAAATCCCAAAAGCTGCTACTTGAGATTAGCAACGCATTTTAAGCATAATGTTGGTGTAACATGCTCTAGTTGAGCTGCAAGAATGTTTTCATGCTGTTGACAGACTGATTGAGTTTAATTATTTCGCCTGACGCGTCGGGTTTTGTTATGTCTGTGAATCTGCAGGGCCTGATATCCGTCATCGTGGTGCCGTGGGGAGGCGCATGTAAACATGACTGACACGTGTATGGAGGTTAAACATGAGATTAGAGAGTTCTCAAAGCTTTATGACCCTCTCTTCCCCTCTGTGGTTTTGAAACTCTTTGATGTTTGGAGGTTTCTGCCTTTCTGAGTGGCAGATTTCATATTCTGTAATTCCTGTGGTCCTACACGAGTCAAGCAACGTTCACTTTTTCAGTTTTCTGTCATCCATTTATCCCTTTTAGAATCTGGCTGAACAGATAGCGCCTATTCAAGTTTCCTTTCTTTCTCAGCATCTCTCCTGTCCTGTATTCTGTCCCCTCATTCTCTGCAAGAGATGTTGAAATCAAATGAGAGACTCAAGACTCGTCTGCTTATTTTGAATTAGATATGGCAGGTTGTTAAACCAAGTCATCTGAGTGTGGAAAATTGGCCAACCAACAGATTTTGTGTCATAAATCTGATGTTATTCTGCCAGACCAAGGATTTTCACATCCAGCCTACATAATGGTTAATGTAATTATGATGTCACGGCTCTCAAAAGGAAGTCTCTTTTAAACACTTTTAAAATTACTGTAGGCTTCCCTATAGGTCCAGGTTTTCCAGGACTGATTTTTTTTTTCTGAGTTTTGTTTATTTTTTGAATGTGTGTTTTGTCAAGTCATCTTGATGTCTTGGCAGCTGTTGAACCATTTAAAAAAATTATAATATGTTATTGTAACTTTATTTAATTTTGTAATTTTATCTTTATCATTTTTTATCTTTATTATATCATTATTTATTTACGTGTAATTTGTTATGATGATTTGTATTTACATTTTATTTATCATTGTTTTATTTAAAATTAAACTTTATCATGATTCTTTTTTATTTATTTAAATTTTATAATGATTATTTAAATTTGATTGTGTTTGTTTATTAATTTATTTAAACTTACCTGATTTCCGTTATTTTAGTGCTTCGGGTTAAAAAACACAGATGAAGCGTGTGCATAAATGGCTCTAGTGGTATCAGTTTATTCTCAATTAATTTGTTTGTGAGTTTTTTGGACAGATCAGACAGAGATAGAGTCTCTTGTGAAAAAGTCCATGCTGACAAGCTTTCGTTTAGCTTTCCTGTCATCTTGTTTTGAGTGTTCACCACACCTCATTCATTCATAACGCTAAAGGTCACAGGTCATTGTATTTCACCACATCAAGGCAGAAGAAGAGAAATCGGCTCCATAGCAAGTGAGCAGCTACTGGCAGTTTCTCTGCAGGACAGCAGACAGGCAGAAACAATATTTCGCACTCTTTCAAATGAAATAATATGATAACAAAGACTCCTGGGGCAATGTGTGTGTTCTGGAACGTGTTTGGACAGAGGGTGCGACTCCTCCCGGTGAATAATCGTACACTGGCACACACACACCCCGCTTTCACCACCGAAGAATGTGTGTATAGACTATGCAATTAATCTCAAATTCATAAACTAGAGAGTGATCTGGCAGATGAGAAAAATAGTCTCGTAAAAAGACACGCACACACTCGTACTCATTCTGGAGCATTTTGAATCGGAATGCAAATTGAAGATAGGGTTGGGTCAGAATTATTGAGTAGTTTATACTAGTTGTCCAAAAACTGAACAGTCAATTTGTAAGCTATTATTAGTATTATCTTTTTTTTTCTGTGTATCTTCCCTAAAATCATACCCTGTAAAGCAACAACACTACAACATTAATAACAATATTATGAAATTTGCCAGTAATATATATAATAGATATAGATAGATATATATGTTTTAACAAAGTCGACCAGTGCGGACACTGTACTTTGTTTTATATGTTGAAAAGTAACTTGAATAAGTGATAAAGTGAGAATCATGTCTAGTGGTAAAGATTTCTTTGTAAGGGGACCTGGGTTCAAATCCCAACCTTGCCTATGTTTTGTATTGTCAACATAACCGTAGCTCATAAATATGCCAACAGACCACAGGATAGTCTGTTGGAATAATGGTTATGAAACAGAAAAAGAAATAACTAAATTTCTTGGTAAAGATAAGGCAGTCCAAGGGCAGTGAATTGGCTGATACTGCGCTGTCCAGCGGCTCAATGACATCTTGGACATATTATCAAATAAAACAGTTTAATCATTACCAACTGGCTAAGTGAAGTGTTGGCTGTCTGGAATATAGTGTGACAGCAATTATGTAGTCAAGAGTTGGTTAATGTTTTCAACACACGTCACTGGTACACTGAACTGCAAACAGCTTTGGACTTTTGGATATTGGAGAACCAGCGTATGGAGTGAAAACAGTATCAAAACCTCCTACAAATGCATGCGAGAGATCCACAGGCGCGCACTCGAATCCACAAAAGCACGCGAGAGATCCACACACACGCACATGAATCCACAAATGCACGCAAGAGATCCACAGGCGCGCACTCGAATCCACAAAAGCACGCGAGAGATCCACAGGCGCGCACACAAATCCACAAATGCACGCGAAAGATCCACACTCGCTCACACAATCCACAAATGCACGTGAGAGATCCACACGGCACACACACGTCAATCCAGACAAAGGCAAGTGCATTAATTGTTTCTTTACTCACAGTATGATCCACAAAATATCTGTATAAGTTAGCCTATTTTATGCACAACAAATCGCGAGTCCTTTGCATTAGTGTTCTGCCTTTAATTCCATGAATACGTGCTTTTGTATTTGTGGATCTTTTGAGACTGTCAATGCAATGACTTTGTCGGATGCGTGTGGGTACAAGGTGGATAGATCACGTGCATTTGTGGATTGTACGTGCCGAGAGTGTGGGTTATACGCGGCATTTGTGGACGCTTGTATATCTCTCGAGTGCATTTGTGGATTGTGTGCGCGCGTGTGGATCTCTCGCGTGCATTTGTAGGAGGCTTTGATACTGTTTTCACTCCATAACACTCGGCAATGATCACTTGACACGGGGCAGGCAATAATATAAAATAATAATAATAATAATAATAACTAAAAAAATAAAAACAGGGCAGCGGGCCAAATCAGTCGCCAGGCCACCGGGAATTCTCCTGGTGCTCCCGATGGCCGGTCCGGGCCTGGTTAACCCCTTTCCTCTTTAGATCCCAGATATATGGTATTAAAGACAAGATAACTATTGAAATTATTTACTGACAGTGAAACATTTCCAGACTCTTTGTTAATGTTAGATGATAGGCCTAAACTTGCAGAGAAACGTTACAGTTCTGTTAATTTGCATACTGTAGTGCTTTTTGCAATTAATAAGATTCTAAAGCAGTTTTACACACCCCAGTGTGCAAGACAAGACTTTCTCCAATCAGTCTTAATATAAATGTGACATTTTTGTATTAAATATATAATTAACGTTAATAAATTAACTAGGACAGCCCTAAAAATACATTTTGCATATTTTCTTTTTCTCTCTGAGGGTCTCTGGGGCCCCAGTTTGAAATTCCCTTGTTCAGACATCCATCGACTAGTCGAATTTTAAAATATGTAGTTTTGCACATAACTCATTTCAATTTCCTAACATTTCATCAATTTCGTATTGCAGTCTCTGTCTTGTTTTCTTTTCATGCGCCCACTCTCTTCCGGAGTATTTTCAGTGGTTTTTCCACTAATTTCTTTGGCATCTTTCCTCTCACGGGGGCAACTTGACAATACAGTCTGTGCCAAGAAAAAGAGAGCGGGACTCCAGCAGCATTCATCTGTGATAATTAAAAGTCATAAATTTGTGATGGTTTTTGGCTATAGGCCTTTAGACCTGATGTTCTTCAAAGAAACATGGAGACAGACCTCAAACACAGATGACACAGACACCTGTGTTTGCGGTCCAAAGTCCAAAAGATGTGGTCCCATAATGGAAGAAGGAAGTATATTTTAATGTCTCGTCCCTCCCTCTCTCGCTTTAGGGGGGAAGTCTCTAAGTTTCTGTCATGGAGAGAGAGGGAAGGGTTGAAGTGAGGGAGAGAGCTGAAAGACAGGGCCTCATTGTTTACATGAGGGCACCAGGGTTGAACTGACGTGTGCATTCATCTTTAATGTTCATGCTTAAAATATGAACCTGAGAGGACTGTGTTGACAGACACACACCTACCTTTTCACTCAAAAGATAGATAAATAGAGAAAGGAAAAGAGTGACAGAAACAGACCTGAAATAACAATATAAATAACTGAATTACCTCCCTATGTCATTTCCTCTCAAGAGTCTGAACCTATAAAGGAATATGGCATTTTTCTACAATAAATGCAAATTCATCAATATAAACACATTTCCAAGCAAGTATAAAGTAATTATTTCTCTTGAGGTCTGTATGTGTAAGATATTTAACAAGCCAGTATTGTTCAGTCATACATGAATAAATATGAAATAAAGTGGCAATGAAAGAAAATTTAAACGGCTAGAGTATCATAAAAATGAAATGCATTTATAATACAAAAAAACAAAAAAAACTAAATATATGGGCATCTGAAAAAAGAAAAACATTAAAGAAGTAGTTCACCCCAAAATTAATATTTGTGCTGTTTGTTTCTAGTAGGATTTGCTTACAGTGTACATGGAAAAGGGTCACCAATAAGTAATGATAATAGATTTTTTTAGTGATTTATTTCTGTGTAAAAAATATTCTATTTAGTATTTATAGTATTTCAGTAAATGTATTATTATTATTATTTTTTAATTAGATTTTAGCATTGTTTGTTTTGTAAATCTTTGCCAGTGTGATGCAGGTTTTGTAAAGAGGCTGCTACTAAAAGGTCAGGCAGTTTAAAGCTATACTGAACTTGATTTAAATACTCTTGAGTGATTTTACCGTAGCAACACACTGTATTTAATTTTGCTTGTAATTATGTTGATTATATATACAAGCCTTAAAGGGAAATCCACCCCAAAATAAAAATGTTTGTTATTATTTACTTACCCTCATAGCGTTCCAAAACTCTATAACTTGCTTTCTTTTGCAGAACACTAAAGTATTTTGAAGGATGTTGGGAACCAAACAATGTTGCAGACCATTGACTTCCAATGTATGGACCAAAAAAAAACAAAAAACATTTTTTTGAAAAGATATAAAAGTCATACAGCTTTGTAACCCCATGATGGTAAGTAAATGCTGACTGAATTTTCTTTTTTGGGTTTGGAACGACATGCGAGTGCGTGAGTTTTCATTTTGGGGTGAACTATTATTTTAAAGGCACAACAGGAAAACAATAGTTAAAGTAGTTAAAATAGTTCAAATCAGTAGAAGGATTGACAATGGTTATAAAAAGCAACTTTCTGAATGAATTGTTTTATTGTAAACTTGACTAACATTTGAAGTGGACTTCAGAAAAAAAAAAAGCTTTGATATTATAGTTTATTACTCCAGCTTTAGGCTGTTTGTGGTTGACTAGCCTTGTAGCAACTTGACACATTCATTTAGAATGTGCAGTGACAGGTGTGCATTTATCTGCATTTTTCAACAGCTTTACGTATCAGAATTTAGTGCCAAAACTCATAAGCCTCATACAGTAATTAACCCCCCATAGCACCCGAACAAAGCCCTGTTAATGCCCTCAGGGCCAACAGAGGGTGTGCAGCATGTGTGTCTGACAGAATGGGGTGATAATGATGTTGGGGAAAGAGCTGCTGTATCTGTCTGCTGTGCTCTGTTAAAAAGTGAATCTCTCCAGGGTTCCTTGAAGTGTCAGTATATAGATGGCTTTCTAAAGAACCATAAGATTTGAAGAAGTATTATCCGTTGGATTTGAGCTTATGTGCTTCTCTGGGACTCATGGACAAACAGATACTCTACAGAAAAAAAATGTTTTGCTCTTTGTCCACTGACTTCCCTTTAAAATTATCAGATGTGTTTGGCACATTAAAGTGCCTCTTAAAAGAAGTAAGAGAGGAAAAGGATGTTCATTTGTCTGATCACTGTATTACTGTAATTAAGAATGTTGTGAAAGCTGACATTATTAACAGTGGCACATAAAATAAGTAGTTACAAGCAGGCCTTGCTGCCCTAGCTTTGAAGCCTTAAAATAAGATTTAATAGGAAGTATATTTGCAAACATGCTGTGAAGTGATAATTGAGTTATTATAAAACATGCATATGTCTGCTGTATGTCCCTATATTTAATTTTAATGATCAATTTAATTGACAATTAACACATTTCTAGATTCCACACAGTTTAATTAAATGTGAGAAATGTATTCATGTTGAGCAATTTTTATTGTTAGTTTTGAAATTCCTTTAAGGATTTTGACTTTATAGTTTATTGTCATTTTTTATTTATCTAGCTATGTTAGAATTAAATAAGTAATATTTATGGACCTTATAAGCTTTGTAAATATGCACACTGGATATGTAAAGGTGATACACATTTTATTTAAAAAAAAAAACAAAAAAAAAAGGGAAAAACAACTCTTAAAAGTTACACACCTCAGCTTTACCTGGTGAGCTGTTTTGTTGTTGTGAAGATTTTTCAAATATTTACCAATAATTGAGATCAAGTGATATTATGAATAACACTGATTTTATGTGTATTATATAATTTAGGTCTGTGTACATTAACAATGGTTCCGCAATGGCTTTTTGGTCAAAATCGTTACAGTGATTGGAAAAATCATATAAAATTGGCTAATGTTAAAAACAATACTTATAATATTTATAGTGTGCATTGTTTTAGTCATTTTTAATGCTTCTATTGTGATGGCCATAATGCGAATAAAGGCTTTTTAATTTTTTCGGACCAGAAGAAGTGCCTTGGATTTCTTTCTATAATAGTTGTTTCTAACCAAACCAAAGAGTATCTTCTGGGATTACTTCACAAGGTCCTTCCAGCAAGTATGTTTCCTATGTTTCACTTTGACACTCTTCTGGTTTAAGCATGAGATATATTGAGCAATATTTTCATTATCTACAGTGATATTTTTTTATATAGTTGTATGTTACTGTAAGTTGTGGAACAATGTCTGTTGTATTTTTATTAGTCTGCTTTGAACCTGTGATTAATTGATTTGTCTGGTTGACTGGTTGACCGATTGTTCGGTCTTTGTCAGGGTGTTGTTATCTGTCCCTGTGAACCGAGACTTGAATTAGTCAGTTTATGAGGAATTCATAATGACTCATGAGGAGCATTTGAGTGAAAGTAATTACAAACAAACATTAAGAGCTCATATAACAGCCACAACGGTACAGCAGTCCAGGCGTCTGTGACAGCAGGTGTCAACCTCAGGTCTGTGCGCATTTGTACAAAGATGCCACTGAGTTTTCTGAAGTTTTTTTCTGAATAGCCTGAAGGTTGAATAGATCTTTATCGCGTCAATCATTTACAATTAGTTGAAGTTAAGGGCAACCATTTCATTTCCTTTTATTTCTGTCTTTATCTTCCCATCAGAGCATGTGCTGACTTGAACACATTCATTCCATTGACACGCGGAAAGTCCCGTGTTCAATCTCAAATTCTCGCCCTCGGTAATCATCTGTTAAACATGATGTAATTAATCTAGATACTAGATAAAACATTTATTTGCTTTATCCAGAGGAGCACCGGTATGCCCCTCACAAGCATCAGGACCACGTGTGACATATGTAAATATGCAATAATAAGTATTGGTTTCCTGTTATGTAACCTATTTTGGTTCATTTTATACAGTTTGTTTATTTAATTTTAATATTAATTTAATGTTGTATTATAGAAAATAACAAAAATCACTAATACAAATTTAACTATATTTAGACCTGTTTCAATTTCATATGGCCAAAATTGCAAACTTCATGAAAAAGTATACAAAAATAAAACTGATGGTTTAATATTTAGTTTGACCTCCTTTAATGTTTAGTTAAGTAGCTCATTTCACTGAACGTGAAGACTTTTCTTTGTGTTGTAACTTATTGTGGAAAGTTCCTTGTGCTTTCCTTTCAGTTCATCTTTTGACTTCTTTTCATGTGAAATCAAACATAAAAGAGAGAGAGACAGGGTGGGGGTGTTTCATGTTTTTCTGTTCTTATCAGTTTAGATGGTTTGGTTATCAATAGGCCGTCCACCATGCGTGACCCGCTGGCAGCAGCTGGAGTGAACAGAATAGATAGGCCTTTCATTTCAGCCTTTTATCTGATCTGTCAGCTGCTGTTAGGAACAATAGCTTCATTTTCCAACCGTAGTTTAGACCTGGAAGGGTGTTAAATATGAAATGTCTTTTACAATATTGTTTTTTTTTTAAAAACCAAAACATTAAACTTTATATTTTTTTTTTTAATTATTTTTTTTTCTTTTTTTTAACTTGTTATTTTTTTTTTTTTTTTTATTTTTTTAATTTTTTTTTAAATTTTTTTTTTTTTTATTTTTTTTTTTTTTTTTTTTATGTTTGTTGTTTGTTTTTAAATAAAACACCAAATTAAAAACTTTACCTTTTTTTTTAAATTAAAATTTGTTTTAAAATATAAAAATATGCTTAATTTTTTTTTTTTCCTTTTTTTTTTTTTTGTTTTTTTTTTTTTATTTTTTTTAAAATTTTTTTTTTTTTTTTAAAAAATAAAAAAAAAAAAAATTTTTTTTATAATTTTTTTTTTTTTTTTTATTAAATTTTTTTTGTTTGTTTTTTATTTTTTTTTTTAAAATTTAATTTTTTTTAAATAAAGTAAATAAAGAAGAATATAATTCAATAAAGATAATCTAATATAAATAATAAATTTTAACATTTTTTTTTTTTTTTTATTTTTTTTTAATTTTTTTAATTTTTTTTTAAATAAATTTTTTTTTTTTTTATTAAATTCAGTTCAATTAACCCCCCCTTTTTATTTTTTTTTAACAAAAACTTAACACCCTATATGTGTTATTTTTCTTTAATGTTAAATTTTTAAATCTTTTTTTTTTTTTTTATTTTTAAACCTTTAAAATTTTTTTAAAAAAAGGCTAATATCAAACACATTACACAATAATATAAAATACCGTATTATTTCTTAAAAAAACCTTTTTTTTTTTTCTCTTTTATTTTTTAACTTTAATTTTTAATAATTGTAAATAAGAATAAATAAAACCACTACGAAAAATTATTTTTTTTAAAAGTTTAAATATAATATATTTTTTTTATTTTTTTTTTTTTAAATATATTCTATTTTTTATGTTTATAATTTTTGTGATTTTAAAATTTATTATTACTTTTTTTATTAAAATTTTAAAAAAAATATAATATAGCCCCCAATAACAAATAATATCTATTATATGAAATTTATTTGCATTCAACAAGGATCATAATTGTGCATTTCATTTGGTATTTTAGGTAATCCTATCAAATATTTTGAAATTAGCTTTACGGTTAAGTTTGGTACTTCGTTCTGTGCTTTTTAATAATTGTATTCATGTATTATTTATGTATATTTTTAATGTTTCAGTCTATTTCAGTAATTTCTTTAGGATTTTTGTTTGTTTAGTAAACGTAGTACTTCAACTTATTTTATTTCAAATTTTAAAATTTTCTTGTAATATTTCTATTTTATGTCAGCTTTGAATTACTGAAAACAACTTTTAATAGTTTTAGTTAAAAATAACAACACTGGGATTGTTCAGCCAAAAATGAAAATTCTGTAATAATTTACTCAAGGTCAAGGTCAAGTCAAGTCAAGTCACCTTTATTTATATACAGATACAGATTGTGTCAAAGCAACTGAAAAGCATTAATTAGGAAAATAGTGTCAAAAATGCAAAATGACAATAGTAAACACTCATTTTTCAGTTTAAAGACAGTTCATCATTCAATTCAATGATGTCATCATCCAGCTCAGTTTAAAAATAATTTGAAATCATGTCAACGATATCGCTGGAATTAAGTGTCCCCAACTAAGCAAGCTGGAGGCGACAGCGGCAAGGAACCAAAACTCCATCGTGACAGAAATGGAGAAAAAACCTTGGGAGAAACCAGGTCCAGTCGGGGGGCCAGTTCTCCTCTGACCAGACAAACCCAGCAGTTCAGCCCCGTACGGAAAAATCAATTTAATACGTAATAAAACAGACGATAAACAATATTAACAGCAATTATTATATGATGCAATCACTTATAGCAAAGTTTGGTAGTTCTGTATGTTGTTTCAGGGTTGGCATCATCTGAGGTCCTCTGAGGGGTTGCATCATCTCTTCTCAGGTGTTCTGGATCCAGACTGAAGCTTGTGTAAATCCTAGTTACCACGGGATGTCAATCCCTTGGCAAAAAACAGAGAAACAAATACAACATAATTAGCGTAGCTGCTGTTCCAACCAAGCAAAATTGATTTGTTTAACCCAAACTAAAGAATAATAATGTGCATTTGATCAGATATAACTGCAGTAAAAGATTATGAAATGCATTATTTGAATGCTTGGCCAAAGAGATGTCTAGATTTAAACAGAGAGAGTGTGTCTGAACCCTGAACGTTATCAGGAAGGCTATTCCAGAGTTTGGGAGCCAAATGCGAAAAAGCTCTACCTCCTTTAGTGGACTTTGCTATCCTAGGTACTACCAAAAGTCCAGAATTTTGCGACCTTAGGGAGCGTGATGGATTGTAGCATGGTAGAAGACTAGTTAGGCACGCAGGAGCTAAACCATTAAGGGCCCTGTTGGTAAGTAATAATATTTTGTAACTGAAATGGAACTTAATAGGTAGCCAGTGCAGAGACTGTAAAATTGGGGTAATATGATCATATTTTCTTGACCCGGTAAGGACTCTAGCCGCTGCATTTTGGACTACCTGTAGCTTGTTTATTGAAGATGCAGGACAACCACCTAGCAGTGCATTACAATAGTCCAGTCTAGAGGTCATGAATGCATGAACTAGCTTTTCTGCATCAGAAACAGGTATCATGTTTCGTAACTTGGCAATGTTTCTAAGATGGAAGAATGCTGTTTTTGTAACATGAGAAAAATGATTTTGAAAAGACAAGTTGCTATCTAATATAAAACCCAGATTTTTGACTGTAAAGGAAGTAACAGTACATCCATCTAGTCTAGTTTCAAATTGTAATCCAAGAGATTCAGTGTACTGCTTTTTGGTCAAATAAGTAATATCTCTGTCTTACCCGAATTCAATAGGAGAAAATTATTGGTCACCCATTTTAAACGTGTTAAAAAAATATGTTAGCTAGATAATATAGAAGTTCATCTGGTCTTGTTGAGGTATATAGTTGAGTATCATCGGCATAACATTGGAAACTAATCCCGTATTTTCTAATATTATTACCAAGGGGTAACATGTATATTTAAAATAGCAGAGGACCTAGGACAGATACTTTTGGCACTCCATATTTTACTGTTGATAATTGAGATGACTCCCCATTTAATTGAACAAGGTGGTAGCGATCGGACAGTAGGATCTAAACCATCTTAAAGCCTTCCCTTGAATACCTGTATAGTTTTGTAATCGACCTATGAGTATGTCATGATCTATAGTATCGAATGCAGCACTAAGATCAAGTAAAACTAGCAATGAGACACAGCCTTGGTCTGACGCAAGAAGCAAGTCATTTGTAAATTTAACAAGTGCAGTTTCTGTGCTATGGTAGGGCCGGAAACCTGACTGAAATTCTTCATAGAAATAATTTTTTTTGCAGGAAGGAGCACAAAATGTCTAAAACTTTAGACATAAAAGGATATTGATTTCAGATGGGTCCTGTGAGTTGGCCAGTTCACAGGATATAGTTGTGGTTTCTTAATAGAGGCTCAATAACCGCAGCCCTTGAATGGTGTTGGGGAAATGAACCCTAACGACACCCGTAATACTATTGAGATAGCGGTTCTTCTGACTACAGGTAACAACTCTTTTCAATAATTAGGTGGTGTAAAGGATCCTCTAACAGGCATTGTTGTGGTTAGATGCAGCTGATAAGTTCTAATGTAGATATTACTGTCCATAGCTTGTAAGCATGCAGTTTATTTTGCGGGGCGATCATGAATGAAGGATAAAGTACTTTAATACGCTGTAGAATCTACATTTGCTTTTACTTTTGATTCTGCATGTTATCATTGATCAGTGAAGAAATGCATTAAAGTCATTACTCGTAAAAATGTAGAGGGATTTTATATCGGGTGGCGTCTGGTTATTGTTATCTAAACTGTGCTAACTAAACAAAACCCCTAGGATGGTTTTGGTTATTTTTCTTATAGTTTTGGAGTATGCCGGCCCCTGGACAGCTTTTAGAGCCTGTCTTTAGCGGGAAATACGTGTTACACGCATTCTAAAAAACTGCCAACGTTGGGCCTCTTCAGGAATACGAGCTGCGGTCCGACGGAACGCCTAGGGGGAACACATTCATGGGACAAACGCTATGAAACATGTGAAATCTGTCCAATAGCTGAGCGGGACGTCACGGCGGG
>JADLZN010010097.1:0-163793 GCA_018155175.1 Sinocyclocheilus anophthalmus
TATTTATTCTACCCACAGAGTTCCCATCACACTGCATTATTCAATGTTATGACAGCACTGTAATATTAATAACCTGTTCTGTTCCTTTCATATCTGCATTATTGAGCCTAAGCTGCTCTTTATGTATCCTGTATGCCATAACTACATTAAGAATTTCAGTTAAAATGACTTGAATTATAATGAAAGTTGTGAACACTCTCATGATTTGGTCTTCTGACCCTAGATGTCTTTTAATAGTATTTTTCATATACTAGCATGCTAAGCACATTTCAGAAACAGAGTAAGACTGAAACTGAATGCAGGACAACACTGACTAGCACTGGTTTGTGTGTGTAAAGCCAGAGACACAATGCACGATTTTTGGCTGTCCCAGACAAAAGATTGCCATCCTGAAGCAATCGTGGCTCTTAATCGCTGGTCCTATGTCATACAGTGAGAGAGGTTCAAATATGGCCATTGTCACGGTCTTGTGACCAAAGACAGCCTATGATAATTTTCTGACAGTGTCAGAAATTCAGCATTATCATCGCACAGTGTGTTTGCTGCTACAACCCACGTTTACTGAGCAGCCAATAAAAATGTGACACGAAATCAACGCGGCATGGCGCTAAAATATAAAACTGCTTGCCTCAAGCTCTTATCTCTTCCTCTTTTGCCACTTTCACTTTTTTTCAGCACACATAAAAACTACAGCTGCCAAAGTATGATTCATCATGCTCTTTTTGTGTACCACTAGAGCATGCTGATGACGTTTTATTCTTCTATAGAAACGAGTAGTGTACGAGTCAATAGGCATTTTTTTTTTTTTTTTTCACCAAATTTTTCATTTTTTCGTACAGTCTACATGCATGTCGTACCCAAGTTTATTAGATCCATGTTGCACAGTGTGATCTGCAATGATCTTATAGGATTGCTAAAATCATGCAGTGTCTCGGGCTTTACTCTTACACTGATGTTTGGTAGTGTTTGCCCAGCTTTCCCCAGAATTGCCATCATAAAGGAGGAACTATTAAATGTGTTAAGGGGTCCTAGTATGCCTGGCACTTGTAACGGAGTTAGTCTGTAATGTTGGTTTTTGAAAAAGATCTGCAAAGTTACAAAGCTCAAATTCCAATTCAAAAGGAGATATTTTATTTCTTAATCACTTTTCAAAAACTACAATGAGTGACTTGTTTGGACTACAATGCATATTTTCTGTGATTTGTGATATCACAAATATCGACGGATGGGATGAGACCTGGTTGAGCTGCACTAGAGAAGGCAATGAGTGTTATCACTATGTCGGAGACACGCTAGCTTAGAGTGGTTACAATCATCCGGGTTTAAATCGCGCTCAAATTGATTTGATATTGACGCAATATTTACACTGAAGCTCACAGACGGCTATGGTAAGGAGCATGACATTTCCTGACCAGGCGCCGAGTGCTGCCAATCACAACACACACTGGCCCAGCTAACCTATCACAGCACATTTCGTATTTCAGAAGGCGGGCCTTCATTTAAAACAGGAACTATTCAAGCCGTTCATGCTAGACTGGGGAGAGAGGTGTTGTAATAATGTAAAATATGTGAAAGAATAATGTGTTTTTCAAACAACCTAGTATGGAGCCTGTTCTAGTACATCCCCAAAACAAAATCAAGACTCTGTAAAAGAGCGTAATAGGACCCCTTTAAAGCTTTAAAGATCTAGATAAGCTCTGATCTTTCTTTTTCATATTCCCTCACAGACTTGATCCAGGCAACCCAAGAGTCCAATGTCAATATTCCCCAGATGGCTGATACCCTGTTTGAGAGAGCAGGAAATGCCAGCTGGATTGTGGTCTTCAAGGCTTTGGTCACCACTCACCACCTGATGGTTCATGGCAATGAGGTGAGAAGCAAGCAGTTGATTTCTATAATATTATTAACATGATACTTGTGAGGTAAACAAGACTTAAGGCAATGTCCACCCCCCCAACACCCTCCCCCCCCACCCCACACCCCCCCCTCTTTTTTCCCCCTGAGGTTTTGAATTGAATAGTAGGGATTATTATAAAGACAACATGATCATGTTTGTGGTGCATAGCGGAGATGAAGCATGTCGGGAGCATAAGCCAAAATATGCGACCTCTCTAGTAGAGATTGATATGCAAAAAGTTAATTTAACAATTTCCACAAAAAATATTCTCAGCACAATATTTAATTGATATATCTCAATATTTTTCTACAGCTGAAAAGGAAAACGTCAAATATTCCTCCTCTTCCAAAATAAACCATGTATTCTGGCATACATTTTAACTTCACCTCTCACCTATTATGTTATTAATGTGGGGAAACTTTTTTTTAAATAAAAATTTTCCCTCTCACATGGTATTTATGGAGGAAAAACAATCATATTTTTTTATTATTACATTTTAATTTTTTTCTGTCCCCTCTCACCCATGTTGTTTATGGAAAAATACATTCCTTTCTTAGTTTCGAGTTGTTGACAATCGCTCATCTAAACCCTGCACAACAGAACCTGCTGTCTACTGCAAGTTGCTAATGCTGCAATTTTTTATGGACACTATATTTAGTGAATATGAATGATGTCTCCCTTTTTTTTGCTTCTATGTAGAACAGAAACTCTCTTGTGACCGATTTAGTCACAGAAAACCGGATGGCCTTAAAATAAATGAGGACTGAGCTCAGAGAGTGACTTACACACTGAATGTGAAGAAGACTGTGGCTCATGTTTACACCTATATGCTGTTGCCAATATGTGTGAAATGCAACTATTGTTTTTAGTTGAATGTTCCAGAGCAATGTTGAGTATCTTTGGAGGATTGCTGTAAGATTGTGCAGAGAGAGAGAGAGCACAACTTCGACAAGGATAATACATCATTTTCAAAAATTGGTTGTGAAATATACATTATAAAAAATTATGTGCATTAAGTTGCATAGATGAACATATTACAATATGCCAAAATCAGTCCAACTGATTTAATTGAAGCTACTGAACTTTTTCTTCTAAAAAGTAATAATTCTAAACCATTTATAACGTTTAGAGCGCCAGACATTTTACATGAACCAATTATTATTTTGTAATGATTGGCATCCGTGACTTTATAAAACGTTTTGTGTGTGTATAGCATATAAATGATGCACATCTATATATTTTATTTTCTTGGTATGTTTTATATTTGTTTATACCTAACATTCGAAATAAAATAAAAAAAAGTTGTACAGCATCTTTTGCCATAATGTTTGTGCTCTTGCTGTAAATGAGCTCAAAACGGAAATGAATGACAAGTTTTGAAACTGTTCGACATTCGCGGTGCAGATGTCTTTAATAGTTTTATCTTATCAGTTGGTAACACTTCATATTTCAACGTCTGTTATCTGAATGACATGTTTGCTAGGCCAAGTATTATTATTACTCTTGCTCATACTTGCTGTTAAAGGTTTGCTTCAAATCATTGACCATACATGCACTGAACATTTCCAAGAAATCAGACTTATTTATAGCATGTTCACATGCATTTAAGAATATGATTTTATATTCAGCATGTGCCTTTAATTGGATGAAATATTCAGTCCGGTGCCGTTCAGCCAAAAACTCCCCCTTATCTAACACAGAGACGATTGTACAAGGGAATTGTGGGAATTGAAGCTGCCAAAAATGTCAGATAAATCCTGCTTCTTTTCATCAGATTGGTGTTCAAGGACAGTTGATTCCCTTCAGCTTCATTGTAACCGGTTAAATGCAGGCAGGGCTGGAAACATCTGAGAAACACTGACTTCACATTTAATGTCCTCAAGTCAAAGTGTATATGTACAGTCTCTTTTATATTGTCTATAGGTGGGACTGGTTTCAATTCAGGCTGGTTTTCATTTATGTGTTGTGTCATGGACACGTGACATCCTGCTACTACAAAGAGCTTTATTTACAGTCCATGTGATCCAACAAAAGGAGTTTTTTTTTCTATTTTTTTATCCAGCAATGATTCTTGAGAAACACACAAAAAGTTTTCCACTTCGACAATGAGTCAGAGGCTGATCACTTAAAGGGGTCATATGAATGCGATTTCATTTTTTCCTTTCTCTATGGAGTGTTACAAGCTCTTGGTGCCTAAAGAAGTTCTGTAAAGTTGCAAAGAATAAAGTCTCAAAATCCAAAGAGATATTCTTTATCACAGTTAAGACTCTGCCACACCCCCCTAAAAAAGGCTCGTTCTAACACGCCCCCAAATATCTACCTCACTATGTGGGAATATTAGCATCATGCCGCCCAAATGTTCACGGCAAGAAAGAAGGCGTAACTTTATTCTCGCTGTAGTATTGTGGCTGCCGCCGCCATATCGTGAAGTTGCTGTGTGTTTCGTTGTGAAAGCAAAAAAACTACTTTGTTTGGTCTTCCAAAAAAAAGTACACGACTAGAAATCAGTGGTTAAGTTTATATTTACAACACTGTTCCAGAACAGTTCAACACAAATATTCAGATGTGTGCAGCACATGATCCTGGGAGAGTAGACTACAATGCAGGCTGTTCTGACTCAGACTGTAGTACGTTTTTTATATTTAAGAATTTGCCAATGACGATTCAAACACGAGTTTTGAGCATTGTAGAGTAGCGCAAATTAAACAACAGTTTGGTTTCTCAGATCACAAATGCAGACTTGGTTTTATGTTTACGCGGCGTGATGCAACGCAATGTGTAAAAAGATAGTATAAGTCATTATATTCTGTAATTATGTCCCCACTGGATGCACCAAATGCCTCGTTTATAATGGGTTTTATTGGTTTTGTCTCATTGCGCCGAGACACGGCTCCACAGTATGGTAGGGGCGTAACATTTCTGTCACACGTTGAGGTATTCGGCCAATCACAACGCAATAGATAGCTGGCCAATCAGAGCACACCTCGCTTTTCAGAACGATGAGCTTTGTAAAATCGACGAGTTTCAGAAAGGCGGGGCAGAGAGGAGAAAAAATAATGTACAGAATGTGGAAAATAATGTGTTTTTTACCTTAAACCACATAACCACATTTCATTACACCAACTCACAAAATCTTTTTAGCAACATCATATGAACCCTTTAACCATTATCACAAAAGTACTATTTAATTCAAAACCAGCCATCGTCAGAACTCAATACTTCAATGCAATACTTCTATATAAATATACAATAGCTCAATAATTCATATGCATACAAATATATTCTTAAAATATATTCATTTCATATTTTTATTTTTCCTTGTGTAATTTTATAGTTTTAGTAATTTTTTTGTCATTTTTACAAGTTTTTTATTGAATGTTTTCGTTTTTATATTTTTCATTTTCATTTTTAAGTAATTTTGTTGTTTTTTAAATTAAAATATGATTTTTTATTAATATTTAGAATTTTGACTTTATATTTTCCGTTTTCTTTTTACAATATTTTTTTTTCGGATATAGTTTTAATACATCAAGTTTAACTTATTGAAAATGAGAAAAGTTGCCTTATCTACTAGCTGAAATAAAACAAGTTTAAGGTATTTTGTATTTTATTTTTAGTTAACATTTATTTCAAGCCACAGATTTTTTTATAAATACCAAGCTAATAACAGCAGAATAGTATGTACTACATGTGCAAAATATTAATTTGTGAACAGTAAGATTTTCTATAGTGACAATTCAAGAAATGGAGCAGAAATCAGTTTGAAACCAAACTATATTCCAATGCAATATTTCCTAATCAGTATTTGAATCTGTATGGATGTCGACACAAATTGAGTGACTGACACGGAAAAAAAAACATTTTGTGAGAAAACTGAGGCAGGTTTCACAAAAATTCAAATAAAAACCCCATGATACCTAAAGGTTTGATTTTGCACTTCTATCCCGGCATTCATCAAGAATCAGTTAAGTGTGAAGACACGACCCAAAAATGTTTCCAGTGCTTCATCCTCGAAGCATTCTGGGATGTATGACCTGCGTTTGACCGGCAATATTTCATGGTGCTGTCTTACATCAGTCAGATAAAACTGTGGCCATTTCAGCCAAAAGATTTGCTCATCTGTTAAATGATTTTAGATGCACTAAATCTATCAGCGTTTGACATCAACTGAGCAGGTTTCAACATTTAAATGTATTTTTATCAGTTAGTGTTAATGCCATTTTGGAAAAGTTAGCAAATAAACAGTCAAGCCATTACATTTGTTTAGATGGGAGTGAAGATCTCCTAACTAGTTCCACATGGAGCAAAGCAAACGCAAACCTGATCTGACTGATACGTGTTTGATCATAGCGCAGCCTAGTGTTGAAATCAAGCAGTAGGCCTACATCATAAGTCCCCAGAGTTTGTTTGTTCAAAGCCTGAACTGTCCTGGTTTACAATTAAAAGAGGTTTAAAAACAGAGTAGGAATGTAACAATTCACAATTATTATTTCTCACGATTCGATTCACAATTATTATTATTTTTTTACAAAATGAGATTTAGACACTTATAAATTACATTTCCTTGCTTATGGCTTGGACAAAATCTTGTGTTCTTTGTGAAATTGAAAATATAGGCTAACACATATATATACTATATAACCCTTTGTTGGTTTTGATTGCTTCTATTGTCCTCATTTGTTAGTCTCTTTGGATAAAAGCGTTTGCTAAATACAAAAATTTAAATATAATGTAAACGTAAATAACTAATAACGAAATAGAAATTTTTAAACAAGCCCCAAATCGAATAAATAAGTAACACAAATAAAATACGTATTTTCATATAAACAAAATAAGGCTTTGTTTGTGCTCTTTCCATTTAAAATTAGAGCAACCACTGCATTTTAATCATGATCAAACAAAGATGCTGCATACATACAACATGAGCAGTTTTTAATCTAAATTAGAAATTTGAAGCAAAAACAGAATGATTTGACTTAAATTTTGTGAAACTATGCATAAAAAATATCTGCATGAAACCGAAACAGCAGACGAGCTGAATGAGACGCAGATTCACTCTCTGCCAGCAGGTGGTGCTTTAAGCACTTCCTTGGTTTCTGCTGTAAACAAAGCAGCGCTGCACTTATAAACTTTAATATTCATTATACAGAGGCAAGATGAAAAGAAAAAAATACCATCGAAAGACAGTAAGTTCCCCTCAAACATACATTCATATAAACTCCTACCCCAACTGTCTCGTGATTTTTTTAGCATCTCAACCGATTTGAATCGTCACGTATTTAAATTGATTTTCAACCGGCTCTCGGTTAATAGTTACATCCCTCATATAGAGTTGTATCAAAGGATATATTTTTATTTAACTAACATCGAAGGTACATTCTGTGTATATGATCCACAGGAGAGAAACAGACATGAATTTGTTTAATAAAATGATATTTTAATCAAACTTTGTGTACTTATGTCTTTATTATGCATTAACCATTTTCAAATGCAATAAAGCACTCAGGATTGTGCTGTATTGTGAATATAAACACACTAGTAACAGCATCCTTTGACCATGATTTTATTCACAATACAGCACAGGTTCTCATGCTTTATTGCTTAATTTATCATTATAAAGTGAGTATTCATATTTGAACAATAGAAGCCTGTTTATTACAAGCAAAAACAGCATAATTTCGAATACTGTGTGAAATTAATGCTATGCTCTCAAAATGACAGTTTTTTTAAAGGAACACTCCAGTATTTTTGAAAATAGGCTCATTTTCCTAGAGTTAAACAGTTGAGTTTTAACCGTTTTCGAATCCATTCAGCCGATCTCCGGGTCTGTGGCGGTAGCTCTTTTAGCTGTAGCTTAGCATAGATCATTGACTCTGATTAGACCGTTAGCATCTCGCTCAAAAATGACCAAAGAGTTTCTATATTTTCCCTATTTAAAACTTGACTTTTCTGTAGTTACATCGTGTACTAAGACCCGACGGAAAATGAAAATTAGGCTTGATTTTCTAGGCCGATATGGCTAGGAACTATAGCCATTCCGGCGGAATAACATACCCTTTTGCTGCCGTACCATGGGCGGGCAGCGGCGCAATGATACCAGCATGTGGTCACGTTGGTTATGTTGACGGAAGTTAGCTTATTTTCAGGCGCTGTGTAATATCATTGCGTCTGCTGCACCCATGGTACTGCAGCAAAGTTCCTTGATTATTACGGCGGAATTAGAGTATAGTTCCTAGCCATATCGGCTTAGAAAATAGCAACTTTTCATTTTCTGTCTGTTTTAGTACACAATGTAACTACAGAAGGGTCAATTTTAAATAGGAAAAATATAGAAACTCTTTGGTCATTTTCAAGCGAGATGCTAACGGTCTAATCAGATTAAATGATCTTTGCTAAGCTACAGCTAAAAGTGCTATTGCCAGACCTGGAGATCGGCTGAATGGTTTCGAAAATGGTAAAACTCAACTGTTTCAACTCTAGGGGAGTTGGAAAATGAGCACATTTTTCAAAAATAGTGGAGTATTCCTTTATGCGATGCGAATGACTTCATTTCAGGGGTTTTCGAGCTCTTTTACTGACACAGTTTAAAAGCTATGGGGGAAAAGGTGAAATGGTGCTATAACAGGAACACCTCAACGTCCATTTGTGTAGAAGTTTCCATGCCTTTGTTTTGAACTCATTTTGACACAAAACTGGCAGTAAAAGCATCTCAGTCCGTTTCTGTGTGGGAGATGATACGGAGAAACCCGTATCTTGCCTCCATTCGCCCGTCACACTGAAAGACAAAACAAAGCACACAG
Source organism: Sinocyclocheilus anophthalmus (assembly GCA_018155175.1). Classification (NCBI taxonomy): domain Eukaryota; kingdom Metazoa; phylum Chordata; class Actinopteri; order Cypriniformes; family Cyprinidae; genus Sinocyclocheilus; species Sinocyclocheilus anophthalmus. The sequence goes on from JADLZN010010097.1 coordinate 8,698, forward strand.
GATTACACAGAAACACATTATTAGCTGCAGTTATTGGCAGCATTGCTGGAGATGACAAGGACAGAACTAAAGACATAAGAGATGATTCTGGTTGGATTTATGCTTTGATTTTCAATATTTTTTAGTTACCACACTTTTAGGAAACATCTAAATGAATAGCCCACAAAATACATTAGGATGTTACATCATCTTCAAATAAACAATGTATTTCATGAAGCAATGAATTTCATGAAATGATGATTAAAACTAATATCTGACTCAAAAATTTTATGATTTTTGTTTTGTCTTTGTAATCTTTCATCAAAAATCTAGGTATGCCCACTTGGATCTAATGATTATTAAATACCACTTTAATAATTAAAAATTAATTACTGATGGATAAGAGCCCAAACAAATTTTTTCCTCATTAAATAGCTATTTTACTCAGAAATGTGTCACATTACAAAAGTAAAATGTTTTAGTAATTTAGTTGTCATTTTTACTAGTTTTTTTAATTGAATGTTGATTGTTTTCATTTTTATATTTTTCAATCATTTCATTTTGGTTTTAGTAATTTTGTTGTTGTTCTTTTAATAGCTATTAAGATTTAAATTTTTAATTCTATTTTGAATTTTGCCTTATGTAAACCGTTCAACAATGGCTATTATGAAATGTGACCCAAGGTACAATTTTGGAAATTATATGGTATTTAGTAAGTTTTTTTGAAATCTTTTAAAATGTTAGCACAATGCTTCATTATTCATTTCAATAATTGTTTTTAGTAAAATATAATCTAAACTGTTGTTTAAAACAATACTAAATCGTTTAGACAAAATGATCCATGTATAGTTACCAGTTAGGTTTTATGGCCATAACAAATGTTTTATATATTTCATAATTTAATACATGTATTGTTTTATTTATTTATTTTTAGATTTATATCCTGCATCTTACTTCATTATTTAAATGTGCATATATATATAAAATGTTAGTCTTTATGGGACATATATATACAATATTCATAAAATAAGAATCATATATTAATAACATGATATTAATACTAATATTAACTCAGTATATATATAAATGTAATTATATATATATATATATATTATATATATATATATAGATATATAATATATGTAATATATTAGTAGATAAAAATAATACCTTACACACACACACATACACACCCAATATATTTACTCACGCAAATATAACTTGCTTTCTAATTGGCTGCCAGAGCTGTCAGACAGCTTATTGGCTGATTACGCCGCAATGTGAAAACACACCGAGGCGGTTTCGCTCAGAGTTCAGGCGTCGGAGGTGCCACAGAACAGATGAAAGAGCTTTGACAAGGCACCTGATGCCCATGCCCAGCACTCTGGGGCCTGACCCACCGGCATATCTGGGAACTGGCCCCGTGCCTTCTGGGAGGGCGCTGTGGATGGGTATCGGCTGTATTTCACCTAGTCTCACTCCAAGGGAAGGATTGGGTCCTTGAGTAAAACCAGACGTCAAGGTGAATAAGCATTCGTCACTAAAAAGTCTTTTGGAGGCGAGGGAGAGATGAAATCACAGCCGACTGAAAAACCATCCCCCTGTAAGCAGTAAAAGCATGAGTCAGGACGCACCTAGTGTTTGAGAGCGGGAGACGGGCCGCGGGCGGAGGACAAGAGAGGTGCTGGAGAGCCAGGAGAGAGTGAATCATGGGACGCTGAAGGAGAAGGAGATCTCACTTTCTCCTGAAAGCACAGAGTAAAACAACTAAACCATGTCCACAGAAACGTCTCTTTTTCTTTCTTTTTTTTTATAATAATTTTCATTAAAAAACTAATAGATATAATATCCAGGGCCCTATGAAATACATTTAATTTTTCCCAAAATTCTGTGGTTTTTAATTAAAAAGGATGTCTAATCAACTGAAGACACACAATGTTAACAATGTAAGAATTTTAACAATAATAGGACAATATGAAATACATATTTTTTCTTTAATTTCGTTTCAATTTTCCTGGATTATGCTTTTAACGGTTTAATTAAATTGTATTAAGAAAATGTCTAATTAGTTAAATTAACAATATTTTAACAATGTAATAATTTATTACAGTTTTAACAATAACAGGGCTCTATGAAAAGTGTTTCATGTTTTTAAAAATTCCATGTTATGTTTCCACAATTTCTGTGTTTTCTTTTTTAATTTTTCTGGATTAGGTTTTTAATATTTTTTATCAAATTTTAATAATCAAAAAGGATGTCTAATCAATGAACTCCTAAAATTTTAACAATAAGATGACCCTATGAAATGCGTTTCAATTTTTCAAAAATGCCATGACTTGCTTTTTCATTTTTCTGGATTAGGTTTTTAATGGTTTATTTAAATTGTATTAATCAAAACAGCATCTCTAACCTATTGAACTCGCAAAACTTTAACAAAATAATAATTTCTTAACACTTTAACAATAATACTGCCCTATGAAAGTCTGTCTTCAGAAATTATGCGTTGTCTGTTAGATTTTTTCTGGATTCTGTGCTTTATGATTTAATACAAATTTATTTTCAAAAACAGTGGTAATCAACTGAATGCATAAAATTTTAACAATTTAATAAATCTTTTAAAATGTCATCAAATAAACTGGACAAATTGCCTTCACTCTTGCCATCAAAGTGCTGCACAACAGAGGTTTACTTTTTAAATTAAAACATGGATAAAATTGTGTGATATTCCTTTAAAAAATGAATAAACTGTATTATTATTGTTATTATTACTTTAAGAAAACCAAACGTTTATTTTGGGGAGCTGTAGTCTCTGTGTGTCTCTGATGATATTTTCTCAGTGAAATGGTGAATTGCTGGCAATGAGACTCTCAGAGGAGCTCTGGAGATGAAGTTCATGTCCTCAAAAAACACCACCTCATATTTCAGCAGCAGTCTTTTGGGGTTCAATATCACAGACACTAATCCATATTTTGATTTGATTAAATGTACAGCCCTACTTTTGATCTGTTCATCCACATTATACGGGAAAAATCCATTTGCATGACTGGATTCTGTGATTCTGTATCATAGGGTCCTAAATATTTTTGATAAACTATAATTTACCAAACCATTTAAACAGCATGAAAAGGACGTAGCTAAACACATCAATGGTCTGTTTCAGACCCTATTTTATGGGAAATGTTGAGTATTTGTATGAATTATTTCCTAATGAATCCATCTGTGACCCGCTCCGTACCTGAGTGGGGCTCCTGCAGAGTCCGGGCGAGCGTGGCTGAGATTGAGGCGAGGAAGAGCCTTCTCTGGACAGATTCTTCCTAAGCACCGGGGAGCTGTTCAGTCCGTTCCCTTCCGTCGATCTGGGAGAGACTCCTGCGGGTGACGCACTTTTCTGCAAACACAGACAGTACAATATGTCATCAAAAACTTCAAATCATGCGACCTTCAAAGGGGTCCTATTATGCTCTTTCTCAACGGCTTGTTTTGGGGTGTACTAGAACAGGTTCTCATACTAGGTTGTTCGAAAAACTCATTATTTTTTCACATATTTTACATTATTACAACCCCTCTCTCCCCAGTCTGGCATGAACAACTCAAATAGTTCCTGTATCAAATGAAAGCCAGCCTTCTGAAATATGAAATGTGCTGTGAATTGGTTAGCTGGGCCAGTGTGTGCTCTGATTGGTTAGCTGGGCCGGTGTGTGCTGTGATAGGTTAGCTGGGTCAGTAGTGCTGGAAGGGCCAGTGTGTGTTGTGATTGTTTAGCTGGGCCAGTGTGTGTTGTGATTGTTTAGCTGGGCCAGTGTGTGTTGTGATTGTTTAGCTGGGTCAGTGTGTGCTGTGATTGGTTAGCTGGTCAGTGTGTGCTGTGATTGGTTAGATGGGCCAGTGTGCGCTGTGATTGGTTTGCTGGGCCGTGTGGGCGGGTGATAGTTTAGCTGGTCAGTGTGTGCTTTGATTGGTTAGCTGGGCCAGTGTGTGTTTTGATTGGTTAGCTGGGCCAGTGTGTGTGCTGTGGTTGGTTAGCTGGGGCAGTGTGTGCTGTGATTGGTTAGCTGGGCCAGTGTTTGTTGTGATCGGTTAGCTGGGCCAGTGTTTGTTGTGATTGGTTAGCTGGGTCAGTGTGTGTGTTGTGATTGGTTAGCTGGGGTAGTGTGTGTTGTGATTGGTTAGCTGGCCAGTGTGTGCTGTGATTGTTAGCTGGGCCAGTGTGTGTTGTGATTGGTTGGCTTGACCAGTGTGTGCTGTGATTGGTTAGCTGGGCCAGTGTGTGTTGTGATTGGTTAGCTGGGTCAGTGTGTGCTGTGATTGGTTAGCTGGGCCAGTGTGTGTTGTGATTGGTTAGCTGGGCCGGTGTGTGTTGTGATTGGTTTGCTGGGTCGGTGTGTGCTGTGATTGGCTAGCTGGGCCAGGGTGGTTTGATTGGCTACTGGCCAGTTGTTTTTTGATTGTGTTAGCTGTTCAGTGTGTGTTTATTGTTAGGGCTGGGTCCATGTGTGCTGGTGTTGTTAGCTGGGCCAGTGTGTGTTGTGATTGGTTTGCTGGGCCAGTGTGTGTTGTGACTGGTTCGGGAAATGCCATGCCCCTTACCATAGCTTCCCCAGCTTCAGTGTAAATAATGCATCAAAATCAAATCAATTTGAGCGCGATTTAAACCCAGATGATTGTAACCACTCTAAGTTCGTCTGCCTTGGGAAAGCTAGCGTGTCTCCAACATAGTGATAACACTCGTTGCCTTCTCTAGTGCAGCTCAACCAGGTCTCGTCCCATTCGTTGATATTTGTGATATCACAAATCCCGGAAAATATGTGTATCTTTTTTACTCTCAAACAGCAACATTACAGACTACCTAAAGTTGAAAAAGTGAAAAAGCATAATAGGACCCCTTTAACAAAATCATCAGCAACTACTAGGGTGTGCTTGCCCATGCACATGTTGTCTTCAACAGGAGGCTGTGGGATTTCAAAACATCATTTAAAGCACAGACAAACGATGCAGGGAATAATTTGTTAAACTGCTGAAATCATTAACCTCATGTATGAACAGTTTAGTGCTGCTTACCTTAGTGAATACCACTAACAGACATTATTTCTGATCAGATTTAATCCGTTTCCTGGTAACGTTTTTTTGGGCCAAATAGTTTGAACAGAAGCAAACTTTTTACATGTATTTACTTTACTTAATTACTTGTTTTGATGTTTCTGTTTACCAGGTAAAAATGTTGTGATGCCAAATGAACCCTAAAGTTTATGATTTATGAACTTGGTTACATTGTATAATAACTGTCATTAGCAATTCATTAAAACATCATATAGTGTTTGATCAACAGTTTTTGTATTTTCAAATATGAACAAAGGAAAATATATAAAATCCAAGGATCATGGCATTTCTAGATATTTAATGTATTGAATGAATGATCTATCAAATTAGGGATGTAACGATTAACCGCGAGCCGGTTGAAAATCAATTTAAATATGTGATGATTCAAATCGGTTGAGATGCTAAACAAATTGCGATTCAATTAGGGGTAGGAGTTTATATGAATGTATGTCTGAGCCTGAGGGGAACTTGCTGTCTTTTGATGGTATTTTTTCTTTTCATCTTGCCTCTGTATAATGCATATTAAAGTTCATAAGTGCAGCGCTGCTTTGTTTACAGCGGAAACCAGGAAACGCTTTAAGCGCCACCTGCTGGCAGAGAGTGAATCTGCGTCTCATTCAGGTCTGCTGTTTCGGTTTCATGCAGATATTTTTTATGCATAGTTTCACAAAACTGAAGTCAAACCATTGTTTTTGCTTCAAATTTCGAAATTTAAAACTGCTGATGTTGCATGTATGCAGCATCTTTGTTTGGATCATGATTAAAATGCAGTGGTTGCCTCTAATTTTAAATGGAAAGAGCACAGACAAAGCCTTAGTTTGTTTATATGAAGAGATTTATTTTATTTGTGTTACTTATTTATTTGATTTGGGGCTTGTTTTAAAATTTCAATATAGTTTTGTTATATTACATTACATATATTTAACTTTTTTATTTCGCAATGCTTTGATTCCAAAGCGTGGAGAATAGAAGCAATCAAAACCAACAAAAGAGCAATAATTTACAAGTGTTATATTAGTATATTATTATAGCGTTAGCCTATATTTCAATTTCACAAAGAAACGTACAGTATTTTGTCCAAGCAATAATAAAAGGACACATTTAATTTATAATTTGTCTTAAATCTCATTTTGTAAAAAATTTGAATCGAATCGAGAAATCAAAATCGTGAATCGTTACAATCCCCTAATCAAACATTAGAATTAATAAAACTTGTTAATGTGCCAATGAAATGGACCAGTTTATAAATCAATAACTCATAACGTCTTCATATTGTTTAAACATAAATCTTCCTGAATTTTGATGAGGTCACATATACGCTGTATTTACACCTGGCAAGGCTCAAAATGTTTACAGATACGGACCAATCAGCTGCAGGCTACTCTTCAGCAACAGGAAATGAATAACTACGTAACCAACTTTACTGGAACAAAACCGACTGCTGCAGAATGAAAGAAAGAGAAAGCGAGTAACTGTTTTCACACCTCTTTAGTGCCGTCTCTTCTGAGAGCGTCTTCACTTTTACCGCCACTTTCCTGCAGGAAACACACATGATCAGACCAACCCAATCATGAACACTAAATACTTCAGTGATGAGATTAAATGGAAAGCAAATGGAGACTTGTGCTTAAATCTCCAGTACATGTGTCTTCTCTAGAATTTTAGAAGAGATCTCAAACATTTCTAAATACAAGCTAATTACAATAAAATAATAACAATAATATATTTATTTATTTATAAAATGCTGCCCTTGGCAACAAATGGAGTATGTTTAAGTTGAAGCCCTGACATAACTAACGAAAAATCATAAAAACAAAACTGACACTAAAGACAAACCAAAATAATAATGAATTAGCTAATATAATAGTTATTCTAATAATCATAAAACAAATACAAGCAATACCCAAAATTAAAATGAAAACTGAAATTATAAAAAATAAATAAAAACTAATTGAAAATATTAATAAAACTAAAATAACACTGATCTCAATATTAACATTTCTCAACAAATTTCAAAAACTAAATAACCATAATCCTCCATAATCCTATTGTATGACAACTATTGACTCATTTGTGTCTATATTGTATTTCTCCAAAGGAACTTTGGGAGAAACATCTGAGATTTATTAATACTTCAATCGTTACTGAAACTCTCCGGAGATATGAAAGAGCAACATCTGAGCAGCTTGTCTCTGGTTTGGTGAGTGAATTCACAAGTCAGCGAATCAGGGATGAAATTATATCACTTTAAATAAATAATCAGCATTAATATTCAATCGCAGGCGGCAGTCTGGTGATGTAATTTAGCTGAACATGGAAGCACAAGTGAAAACCACACAGACTTCAGGATGAACTCAAACGCATCTTAAAGCGACGATTTTAAACTGTAAAGCGAGGAAGCAGCGTGTTTTGGTCTTGACTCGACTCACCCGTCGTGTTCGTCCCGTGCTGCTCTGGTCTGGGCCGCCCCGTTTACTGTCCATATCAGCGTGAGAGGATGAGGAAGAGGAAGGAGGAGGAGGAGGAGGAAGACCCAGACGCAAGCCTGCAGACCGATGGCCCACCGGAGAGCCGCTGCCGCTCTGAAATACATACAGACACAACATGCACGATATACATCACATAAACACACTATAATCTAACACTATATATATATGTTTATAGTATCATATACTAGATATATATATATATATATAAAATATACACACACACACAGTGTGGCAAAAAGTATTAGTCAGCCACCATTTGTGCACGTCCCCACTTAAAAAGATGGAGAGGCCTGCATTTTTCATCATAGTATACCTCACTATGAGAGACAAAAATGAGAAAAGAAAATCCAGAAAATCAAATTTTAGGATTTTTAAAGAATTAATTGGTAAGTTCCTCTGTAAAATAAGTATTTGGTCATCTACAAACAAGCAAGATTTCTGGCTCGCACAGACCTGTAACTTCTTCTTTAAGAGGCTTCTCTGCCCTCCACTCGTTACCTGTATTAATGGCATCTGTTGAACTCGTTAGAGTAAAAAGGCACCTTCCACAAACCCCCCCCCCCCCCCACTCCAAACAGTCCCTCCAAAACTCCACCATGGCCACGACCAAAGAGCTGTCAAAGGACACCTGAAACAAAATTGTAGACCTGCACCAGTCTGGGAAGACTGAATCTGCAATAGGTAAGTAGCTTGGTGTGAATAAATCAACTGTGGGATTAATTATTAGAAAATGGAAGACATACAGGACCACTGATAATCTCCCTCGATCTGAGGCTCCACACAAGATCTCACCCCGTGGTGTCAAAATGATCACAAGAACTGTAAGCAACAATCCCAGAACCACACGTTGGGACCTAGTGAATGACCTGCAGAGAGTTGGGACCAAAGTAACAAAGGCTACCATTAGTAACACACTGCGCCGCCATGGACTCAAATCCTGCAGTGCCAGACGTGTCCCCCTTGCTTAAGCCAGTACATGTCCAGGCCCGTCTGCAGTTTGCTAGAGAGCATTTGGATGATCAAGAATAGGATTGGGAGAATGTCATATGGTCAGATGAAACCACAATATAACTTTTTGGTAAAAACTCAACTTTTTCGTGTTTGGAGGAGAAAGAATGCTGAGTTGCATCCAAGAACACCATACCTACTGTGAAGCATTGGGGTGGAAACATCATGCTTTGGGGCTGTTTTTCTGCAAAGGGAACAGGACGACTGATCCGTGTAAACGAAAAATGAATGGGGCCATGTATCGTGAATCTTGAGTGAAAACCTTCCATCAGCAAGGGCATTGAAGATGAAACGTGCTGGGTCTTTCAGCATGACAATGATCCCAAACACACCGCCCGGCAACGAAGGAGTGGCTTCGTAAGAAACATTTCAAGGTCCTGGAGTGGCCTAGCAGTCTCCAGATCTCAACCCCATAGAAAATCTTTGGATGGAGTTGAAAATCCGTGTTGCCCAGCGACAGGCCCAAAACATTACTGCCCTAGAGGAGATCTGCATGGAGGAATGGGCCAAAATACCAGCAACAGTGTGTGAAGACTTACATAAAACGTTTGACCTCTGTCATTGCCAACAGAGGGTATATAACAAAGTATTGAGATGAAATTTTTTTATTGACCAAATACTTATTTTCCACAATAATTTGCAAATAAATTATTTAAAAACCCTACAATGTGATTTTCTGGATTTTTTTTCTTCTCATTTTGTCTGTCATAGTTGAGGTATATCTATGATGAAAATTGCAGGCCTCTCTCATTTTTTTAAGTGGGAGAAATTGCACAATTGGTGGCTGACTAAATACTTTTTTTCCCCCCTGTATATATATATATATATATATTCTATATATATATATATATATATATATATGAATGAGTGTGGTCTCAAAACGCGCTAAACGGCATTTGTAAAAATATGTTTCCGTTAAATGTATCTGTTCGTATTAAAAGTCCTTTTAAATTTTACGCAAAATGCGATATCCGCCTAGTTATTCTGTCATGTTTTCTCCCTTTTTTTCCAAACCGTGACAAACGCCAGCCTCCCTTTTCTGCAGAATGCGATATATCTGCTCAACCAATCACAGCGCACCATACCACGCACTGTAAACAGTAACAACCGATCACAGTGCACCATTCCACGCACTGTAGACAGTAATGGCGATGTTTTGAATACACCCGGCATCCTAGTTTTCTTCACCTATTTTGTACTTTGATCAACAAACAAACTTAGGGCTGCACTATAAATCGCATGTGATTGGTCATGCGCATTTCGTCAGTAAAGCCGGTTCTGTGATTGATAGTAAATCTCCATCACGTGCTTTCAGATGGAGCGGCATTTAATACACAGAGCCGTAGATCACTGCAATATCACGTTCATAATCGCAGATGAGTCGCATTCGATTATGAACGCGATATTGAGTAGCTTGTCAGTGTGTGTTTTTTTTTTTATGTTTTTGTTAATACATCGTATAGCACTAGTCAACTAAATGAACGTAACATGGCAAAGATGAATGAACTTTTGGAATTGACTGTAAGGGTAAATGTCATTTTGGAATTCTGTGGTTTTAATGTGATATTGTTGTTCAATGTTTGTTCTTATAATTTTCTTTTATTGTTGTATTATGTATAGCATTAACACATAACCTGTTTAATTCTTTTTGGTAGCGATTGACTGTATGAATGTCTTTTTTTATTCCAGTGCCTGTATATAAGATTAAGTACTGACCAAGTTCAAGGCTGTCCAGGTGGGAATCAACTTACTAGTTGTGTATTTTTCACAGTTCAATATGAAAAATAAACTTTTATATTGATTCAATGGATTTATTGCATTTTGGGGAAAAAAAAAACCGTGTCATGGATTTATTGCATTTTGGAAAAAATTATACAATTTTATAATAAATCTTTGAAAATCAAAATCTGGATTTGAATTTTTAATGTTATTATAACCTAAAGATGCTATGTGAAAGTTTGAAACGGAAAATAGTGGTTTTCATCTCGCCACCTTCTTGGTAAAGAAAACACATTTTTACTCAAATTAATCAAAATGGATTTATAGTGTTTTGTAACCAAACTCTTCATATATATGTGTGTATGTAGAGAATATGTGTGTTAACATAAATAACTGTATAAACAGTGTATAAAAAGGGGCGGAGCTAGGGTTGGCCACCCCACTCACCACTGCTGCATCTGTCTCTTTTTTTTGTGGTCTTTAGGACCACATCAAACAGGATACTTTCAGACGCGCACTCCAACTTCACATTCATTTACAAATCCTTCTGTGTCTGACAATCTTATGCATGTTATTAAAAATGCAATTCTATACAAAAATCCAATTCAACATGTAAAATCCAATCAGCAGTGCAATCCTTATATGCAGACACATGAATAACCATAATGGGAAGTTGACTGTTTCACAAAACACTGAGGTTTGATACTCACTCTGTTTGGAGCTCCATCTACAGAAATGAAGAGAGACACAGAAGGACTGACTCATGTTATCTTGAGCATTCACAATATATATCAGGAATATTCCGGATTAACTTCAATCTAATGTCCATGGAGAAAATCTCTGGCATGCTGTCGCTTACCACAGACAATTAAAAAAGAAGCAAAAATCACATTTACACTAATGCACGTACAATGGAAGTCTACGGGGCTTTCCAGAAGAAATGTAAAGCTTAAAATCTGTAAAAATGTTGCTATTTGAGCTGTCTAGTTGTCTAAATCACCACTTTGAAGTGGGACTACTTTTCTAGGCGAAGGAAAACTCACAAATTTCATTCCATGTAATTCCAATGAATGGAGTTTGCAGTGTCCATGTCTGAATATACGTACTTCCCTACTATATAGTATGCAAAAAGCGGTCAGGCTTCATGTGATAGTAATTTTGCATAAATTAAAGGTCATACAAGAAAAACTACCATAATTTGAAATGATAAGTCTTTAACCCCGAATGATTTCCACGCACCTCTGGAGTCCAGGGGCTCGGGGTGAATGATGTCATCTTTAGGCGCCAGGTGCGGGGGGAACGGGAAGGCCCCGGGAAGAGCCATGAGGCTTGCACCCGCTCCCAGGGTCAGTCCTTTAGGGGTGGGTATCAGAGGAAGCCTGGCATGATGATAGTGCTGAAACTGCGCTGCTAACAAATGGGAATGGAGAGGAAAATGGCAATCAATGTTAAAACTTTTTTATGTAAAAACATTTGGTTACACTTTATTTTAAGTTGTCCTTGTTCCAGTGTAATTATACATATAAGTACTGAGTAATATTAATTAACTACATTTACTTACTATATGGTAAGGGTTTTTTTTGTTTTTTAGGATTTGGGTTTGGGTTACTTGCATGTAATCATGCATAATTAATTGTTATTATAATAGTAAGTACATGTAACACATGTAACTCGGACACCTTAAAATAAAATGTGTTACCTATAGAATATATGAGCACATTAAAAAAAAATTAATTCAGTGTAACAACAGTTTGTATACCAAAAGTCTTCTCAGGCATATAAGAATCATTAGATGACATTAAAAGACTATTTAAGGATCACAGTGCAGCCCCCAAAAACTAATTCATTGTCATTTTAAATCTTTACCAATCTTTGCCACCATTCATCAAACCACTAGGTTTTACCCATTAGTCAGCAAGGAGTTTTTAATAATTTAAAATACAATAAAATGTGATATAATCACTAATACATTTTATATAATTTAATAATTATTAGATTGATAAGATTGATGTTTCGTTTACATAATTATGTGTTATGCTGAATGATGATGGAACATTATTTCATCCATATTTTGACATTTTATGTTCACAAAAGGTATTTGAAACATTAAAGTATATATATGTGTAACACCCCCACACATACTTTAATGTCACACATACATATCTTAATATATATAATATATGTAACTAATTCATACCTTGATTTCATAAGCGGTCATTATATCTAGTTTGAAATAGTTTTTTTTTTTTAAGTTTTAGTCTTTCTTTTTTTGTCAATTTTATTAGTTTTTTTTATCTATAATATTATAATTTTTATTTATTAGAAATTAGAAATGTTTCCTTGGGAATTAGCTGACAAGTTTACTTTTTTAAACAATTTAAATTTTATTTTATTTAACTTTTTTTATTTCAAGTAACAAAAAATGTTTTATGGTTTTAGTTTTAGTCAACTTTAACAATCCCGAGCAGAGCTGAAAGATATCAGGCTGATGAAGAGCCTGCTTATTCTTATCATTGGTCAGACTGAAAACTCTACTGATGTTTGATTGATTAGGTTGACATGAAGAAAAACAGACTCACCCCGATGATAGCGTTGAGCTCGGCCATGCTAACATGTTTGGATCTTTCCACTGCTTGAGCGACCTGATGCTGATGCTGCAAGAACACACAAATTCACACATGAAGCATGAATAGAGAAGATATTCAAAGATCAAGACCAAACCTGCAAAACTACACCCAAGGCAAAACCTGCTACACGACAGCACCTTTCATTGTGAAAAACCACAAACAAAGCAGAAGCGCATGTGCCACAAACTGAAAAGAGTTGTTGTTGTCTCTGCGATAAAAAATAACCAAATCCACTCAGCGTGGCTTAGAAAAGAACAGTATGAAATACTGATCCAGGAAAGAGCTGGGCGATTGGAAGGTCTCTGTTGATGACCACCTCTGCTATAAATAATTCATGTGTAAATAGCCCGCGGGGGGAGAGCAGCTTGGAGAGGATGAGCGTGTGTGTGTGTTTTTTGTTTGTGTTTGCTCACCTATTGGACATGCATTGGTATGATCGAGTGCATATAGCACTGAGTCGCTTTACAATCTCTGCCTGCAGAAACACACACACAAATTCCCATCAAACAACAGACCACATACTAAAGAAAACAGGCTAATTGAGGTCTACTGCTTTGTTTCTCTAATAGAACAGTAGCTAATGCATCAGTATATGCTGCTCGTTCCGGACCGTTTTCACATTATACATTCAATTTTATTATTATATCTTAAGAACTATTAATGCCCTGTTGGTTGATACCTGAGCTATATAATGCATCAGTTTATAGGTTAGAAAATTGGTTAAGTTGGTCCTTTTTCAGTTTACATTTGACATTTAGTCTTTTAGCCCCGCAGACGCTTTTAATCAAAGCGCCTTACAAATGAGGACAATAAAAGCAGACAAAACTAACAAAAGAGCAACAATATATCAGGGCATCTCATAATTAGAAGGCGTGAAACGTTCCTTTATTTCAGTACTTCAACCAATTGGAAACGCGTTTATTAAATAAATTTCAAGCACACAGACTGAGGTAGTTTAAGTCTTTGGTTCTTTTAATTGTGATATTTTTGGCTCACATTTAACAAAAATCCACAAATTCACTATCTCAACAAATTGGAATATGGTAACATGCCAATCAGCTAATCAACTCAAATCACCTACAAATTTTTCCTGAGCCTTCAAAATGGTCTCTGTTTGGTTCACTAGGCTACACAATAATGAGGAAGACTGCTGATCTGACAGTCATTGACACCCTTCACAAGGAGGGTAAGCCACAAACATTCATTGCCAAAGAAGCTGGCTGTTCACAGAGTGCTGTATCCAAGCATGTTAACAGAAAGTTAGGTGGAAGGAAAAAGTGTGGAAGGAAAGGATGCACAACCAACCGAGAGAACTGTATAGCCTTATGATGATTGTCAAGCAAAATCGATTCAAGATTTGAGTGAACTTCACAAGGAATGGACTGAGGCTGGTATCAAGGCATCAAGAGCCACCACACACAGACGTGTCAAAAGGAATTTGGCTACAGTTGTTTCTTATTCCTCTTGTTAAGCCACTCCTTAACCACAGACAACGTCAGAGGCGTCTTACCTGGCTAAGGAGAAGAAGAACTGGACTGTTGCCCCAGTGGTCCAAAGTCCTCTTTTAGATGAGAGCAAGTTTTGTATTTCATTTGGAACCCAAGGTCCTAGAGTCTGGAGGAAGAGTGGAGAAGCTCATAGCCAAGTTGCTTGAAGTCCAGTGTTAATTTTCCACAGTCTGTGATGATTTGGGGTGAATGTCATCTGCTGGTGTGGGTCCATTGTGTTTTTTGAAAACCAACGTCAGTGCACCGTTTACCAAGAAATTTTGGAGCACTTCATGCTTCCTTCTGACCAGCTTTTTGAAGATGCTGATTTCATTTTTTCAGCAGGATTTGGCACCTGCCCACAATGCCAAAAGCACCAAAAAGTTGGTTAAATGACCATGGTGTTGTGTGCTTGACTGGCCAGCAAACTCACCAGACCTGAAGCCCATAGAGAATCTGTGGGGTATTGTCTAGAGGAAAATGAGAAACAAGAGACTAAAAATTCAGATGAGCTGAAGGCCACTGTCAAAAAAAACCTGGGCTTCCATACCACCTCAGCAGTGCTACAAAACTGATCACCTCCATGCCACGCCAAACTGAGGCAGCAATTAAAGCAAAAGGAGCCCCAAGTATCGAGTACATGTACAGTAAACGAACATACTTTCCAGAAGGCCAACAATTCACTTTTTTATTGGTCTTATGAAGTATTCTGATTTGTTGAGATGGTGAATTGGTGGGTTTGTTAAATGTGACCCAAAATCACAATTTAAAGAACCAAAGACTTACACTACTTC
Organism: Sinocyclocheilus anophthalmus; assembly: GCA_018155175.1. Classification (NCBI taxonomy): domain Eukaryota; kingdom Metazoa; phylum Chordata; class Actinopteri; order Cypriniformes; family Cyprinidae; genus Sinocyclocheilus; species Sinocyclocheilus anophthalmus. The sequence continues at coordinate 23,898 of JADLZN010010097.1, forward strand.
AGTCTGTGTGCATTTAATTTATTTAATACACAAGTTTCACATTTGAGTTGAATTACTGAAATAAATGACACATTTTCCAGACATTCTAATTTATTGAGATGCACCTGTAAGTGTAAATGACAAGTCTCGGTTAGCCTAATGCAGTACACTTAGCAAGGTGTGTTATATATATATATATATGAATTTATTTTTTATTTAATTATCCACCACACAAGAACACCCACATACACAAAGAAAAACTAGTAGATAGAATAGAAAAAATAGAAATCTAGTGTTTGTTTGTTTTTTGTTGTTGTTTTTTAAATAAAAAAATAAAAAAGAAGATAAATATAGATAAATTAGAATTAAAATAGAATAGAAAGTGTTCGAGTTAGAGGGTCAATAAAGATGGAACAGATGTGTTTTTAGTCGTTTCTTGAAGATGGTTTAGGACTCAGCTGCTCGGATTGATTTGGGTTGGTCATTCCACCAGGAGGGAACAGTTAATGAAAAGTCTGTGAAAGTGATTTTGTGCCTCTTTGGGATGGCACAATAATACGCCGTTTACTTGCAGAATGCAAGGTTCTAGAGGGCACATATCTCTGAAGTAATGAATTTAGGTAAATGGTTGCAGAGCCAGTGGTGGTTTTTCAAAAAAAAAGGCAAGCATCAATGCCTTGAATTATGCGAGCAGCTATTGGTAGCCAGTTCAAATTGATGAACCAGAGGTGTGACATGCGTTCTTTCGGCTCATTAAAGATTAATCTTGCAGCCGCGTTCTGGATTAATTGTAAAGGTTTTATATAACTGGCTGGAAGACCTGCCAAATGAGCATTGCAATAGTTCAGCCTGGACAGAACAAGTGCTTGAACAAGTAGTTGTGAAGCATGTTCCGAAAGGAAGGGCCTGATCTTTTTAATGTTTTATAAAGCAAATCTGCAGGACCGGGCATTTTAGCAATGTGGTCTGAGAAATTCAGCTTATCATCAATCACAACTCCAAGGTTTCTAGCTGTTTTTAAAGGACTTATAGTTGATGAGCTGGATGGTGAAATTTTGATAAAGTGAAGGGTTTGTTGAAACCACAAGCAGTTCAGCCAGGTTGAGTTGAAGGTGATGGTACGTCATCCAACAAGAAATGTCTGTTAAACATGCAGAGATGACAGCAGCTATCGTCAGATCATCAGGATAGAATAAGAGGTAGAATTGAGTGTCATCAACATAGCAGTGATATAAAAAGCCATGTTTCTGAATGACAGAACATAGTGATGCCATTTAGACAGAGAAGAGAAGTGGTCCAAGAACTGAGCCCTGAGGCACCCCAGTAGCTAGATGTTGCGACTTGGACACCTCACCTCTCCAAGATACCGTGACCTATCTGAGAGGTAAGACTCAAAGGACTGGCGTGCGGTTCTTGAGATGCCATTTTCCAATAAGGTTGACAGGGGAATCTGGTGGTTCACCGTATCAAAAGCAGCGGACAGATCCAGCAAAATAAGTATAGACGATTTGGAAGCCGCTCTTGCCAGTCTTTAGGGCTTCAACAACTGAGAGCAAGGAAGTCTCTGTTGAATGTTCACTTCTGAAACCAGACTGTTTGCTGTCGAGGAGGTTGTTCTGTGTGTGAAAGGCTGAGACTTGGTTGAACACAGCTCTTTCAAGTGTTTTTGCAATGAAAGGTAGAAGGGAAACCGGTCTGTAGTTCTCTAAAAGAGTTGGGTTAAGAGTGGGTTTCACGAGCCTGTTTAAATGCGGAGGGAAAAACACCAGTGTGAAGGGATGTGTTAATAATGTGAATGAGTGCATGTACAACTGCAGGATAAATGGCTTGAAGAAGATGAGATGGAACAAGATCAAGCAGACAAGTAGTAGGATGATTGGAAAGTATGAGTTTAGAGACTTCTGCCTCAGAAAGTGGAGAGAAGGATGAAAACGAGTGAATGTTTGCTGGTAAGATGTGCTTGACTAATTGTGGTGTGAAAAATTGTGCACTGATGATTTTAATTTTATTAATGAAGAACGTGACAAAGTCATCAGCTGTTAGAGTTGATGAAGGAGGGGGAGCAGGAGGACAAAGGAGGGTGGAAAATGTTTTAAAGAGCATGCGAGAGTTAGGCGAATTGTCATTTATGTGATAGTATTCCTTTTAGCAGTGAGCATTAGCAAGAAGAAGCTAGAAAGTGATCGATATATACATTAAGGTCAGTAGGATTTTTGTGATTTGCGCCATACTCTTTCTGCAGCTCTGAGCTTAGAACGATACTCAGTTTGACACCGTTTTTCATCAAAACTTGAATCCCGTCAAAGTAAAATGATCCAAAATGAATTTAAATATTAATTAATGATAAAATAACAAATTAATGATAAATTCATAAATGACATAATTCATGTCAAATCATTGACAACAATGATATTCACTAACGTGACTAAAAATGACAAAATTCATAAAACAAAAACTATTGAAAATGGTTAAGAGCTAAATAATGATTTATAAAATGATTTAAAATAACTAAATATTTACATAAATCGGCAGAAAAAATAGAATGATAGAGCAAAAGAACAATAGATAGAACAAAAAATAGAGAGAACAATAGATAGAAGGATAGAGTGAACGATACACAGAACGATAGAAATAATTATAGAATGAAAGAATGACAGAATGATAGATAGAACGATAGACAGAACGATAGAACGAGACAGAACGATAGACAGAATGACAAAATGATAAGATAGATAGATAGACACAAAGGGTCTTTCCTGACTGCCAGAGGTTTTTTTAATACACTGCACGCACGCACGCACGCACGCACGCACACAGAGAGAGAGAGAGAGAGAGAGAGAGAGAGAGAGAGAGAGAGAGAGCTCACATACAGTATGTACACACTTCCATTCAGACTGATCCCACACACTCTGACCCACATACACTCTCAAATCCAGGCATTTCCAACAGATGGCCTGGAAAACGAGGAGAGATGCAGGGGTCTTATCTGGATTAGCCCACTCTAGCGTGTGTGTGTGTTTGCTCATATAGAGTAGTCAGGCTTAAAACCAGCTTCAGAGTAAATACCCAACTAAACACTGAATCAGGCACATCTCATGTTCTCCAAATGACAAAGAAAAATGAAAACAGACAAACCTTAAGCTTTCTTTTAAATATGTTTGAGGAAAACAGAGATAGTTTAGTTTTAGCTCTGAAATCTGATTGGATGAGCCACATTTAAAGCTGCTGTAAAACAGAATACAGTATAGAGGCACACATAAATATTAACACTATATCTGTATCACTAAACCTTCATATGCAAGTCTACATATATCACAAAAAAAATCTTTTTTTTAACCCGGTATAAAAAGTGTTTATTGTGTTTATCACCTTTAAGAAATGTACATATTTATTGAACACTGATGTTTTTTAATCATATTAGCGCCAATACCAACAGTTTAAAAAAAAGCAGTTTTAAGTGTTAAAAACCTTTAACCATGGTAATGCATGTACACTACCACTCAAAATTGGGGTCAGCATGGTTTTTATTGAAATATATTAATACTTTTATTAATTTGTTCACCTAGTAGCATCAGACACCTGGCACCCTGCCAACCAGACCCCATAATTCCCGCACACAAGGACACCTCATACTGTAAAGCTCATTACACAGAGATCATGCTGATCTGTAATGAAATCAGGCTGCAATGGCACATCAGTCACTCACCTGCTTCTGCATTTCAATGTTCAGCCCGTAAGACATTTCATAATACTGTGGAAGGAAACAAGGGCAGTTCAATTACACAACATAAATCACAGTAACATCCACCTAAATGACAGAAATGCTCTACATGTGTTACCAGAGGCCAGAGATAACCCATATTCATAGTGAAAGACCTGACACTCACTTGTCTTTCATATTAATGTGTGTAGATCATCATTTGTATCTATGCACTTGACAGACACCTTTATTCAAAGCGATTTATAGTGCATTCAAGGCACTTCTTTATCCTTCGTAATAATAGACTTCACTGTGTTTCTAGGCATTGATAAAGATTTTTTTGTATCCATCTCCTGTCTTGTGCCTGTCCACAACTTTATCCCGGAGATCTTTTGCCACCCATAGCTGATCGCTTGTTCAGTTGCACAACCAAGGACTGAAATGCTCCAGGAAAGCTCTTTTCATGCTGAGCTAATCAAAATGAGCCCAGCTGATCACAGATGAGAGTCAAATAGCTTTTGGTATTATGGATAATGTTGTTAGACTTCACTCTTACCATGATATAATGTCTGTGCATCTCTGTTTTCTCACTCGCCAACTTCTCACATTCCAGCTTCAGACTGAAAAACAGAAAACGACACGTTGTGAGGTCATGTGACACTGTGTCCTCGTCATGTGCCAGTGGTCAAAAAGCCACAATATCAGCCCCTCCAACATGAAATGGAACCACTTCTAGAATAAATATGTTTTTCAACTATAGACTTATATTGTATTACTGAAGCCGATCCAGTTTTATAATGTCCATTGATGTTTACGGTTCTAAAGAAAGACGTTCAGTAGCTTTTGTAATTGCTTCTAATGAGACTATCAGGATTAGCTGGCTAATGGTCTGTATCAGCTAATACAGGCGTCTCTAGTCACTGGAGTGATTTTAGAGCATTATGGTTTGATAATCTCATCAGCTTTGCACAGGTGATCCCAAATGCAGTTCAGAGAGGATGTAGATCATCTAAATCACAACATAATTGAATAAAATGTAGATGCAATTATAGAAAATGAAGTAAACAGCAGTAAACATCAAAGAAACCGGGAAGCTTTTCAACGTTGGTTTGATTTTAGGAGTCAGCTGAGTTACATTTTGAGATTTTGTCTGAATAATATTGCAATAAATCCTCCTGGATGAGGTGAAATGAAGGTTTTGTGTCTGTACCTGTGATACTGGGCTTGAAACAGCTGGAATTCCTCTTTTATATGGTCGAGAGTTTCCAGGACTGTGAATTTCACGCCGGCGTGGCCTGACACCAGCGGAGCCTGAAAACACACAAGTATTGTGAGGGACGTCACTCCAAAACAGCCATCAGTTAGCCTATTATTTACTATTTCTACAGTGTAATGGGATTACCTTGCTAATTACTCTGTATGGAGCAATCATGTTAGGTAATCTCAGGAGGACAATACAAGGATTGATGGCAAATTCTACTTTCAATTCTTCATTTAACACACAAGATGCATGGAATATTAGTTTTCAATGAAATAATGTTATTTGGTAGGGCATAACTATAAATTGAGCATTTTGTGTGTATTTTAATTTTGCAAAACAACTTGTATGATTACGCTGTAGGGACTACGAAATGAAATAAAATAAAATACAATTCTTTAAATAAAACATACACCATGCCCTTTTCATTAAAGGTAGGGTATGTGATTTTTCAAAACCACTTTAGAAAACTGATTCGGGCTGAATAGCAAAACAAACTTGTAGCCAATCAGCAATAAGGAGCGCGTCTACTCGTGATGTGGAGGAGAGAGCGTTCAGTGCACGGGACGGACATTAGCCGAGCCCAGCGACAGAAAGATAGAGATGGCGGATAAAAAACAAAAGAGGAAAACGTCTGCGGACACCGAGGTTGCTTTGTTTCTTCTCAATAGGTGAGTTACACCGTGTCTACAACAGCTAAAGACTGCCTACACTGGACGCGATCAAACGACCGTTGTAAACCATTTGAAATTTTGTGTCAGCACGTCATAAATGGAACCCGGCAGCAGTTTTCTGTTGGGATTTGTTGCGCCGCGCCGCTCACGTCCATAGAGACGGTGTAACATGGGTTTTGCTTTGTTTCACAGAACTACTCGTTGCCTGGGTTGCGTACGTACATGGGGGAAAAAAGTATTTAGTCAGCACCAATTGTTGCAAGTTCTCCCACTTAAAAAGATTAGAGAGGCCTGCCATGTTCATCATAGGTATACCTCAACTATGGGAGACAAAATGAGAAAAAAATTCCAAGGTTTTTACACTGTTTGCTGGTATTTTGGCCCATTCCTCCTTGCAGATCTCCTCTAGAGCAGTAATGTTTTGGGGCTGTCGCTGGGCAACACGGATTTTCAATTCCCTCCAAAGATTTTTTTATGGGGTTGAGATCTGGAGACTGGCTTGGCCACTCCAGGACCTTGAAATGCTTTTTACGAAGCCACTCCTTCGTTGCCCGGCGGTGTGTTTGGGATCATTGTCATTCTGAAAGACCCAGCCACGTTTCATCTTCATGCCCCTTCTGATGGAAGGAGGGTTTCACTCAAAATCTCACGATACATGGGCCCATTCATTCTTTCGTTTACACGGATCAGTTGTTCTGGTCCCTTTGCAGAAAAACAGTCCCAAAGCATGATGTTTCCCCCATGCTTTACAGTAGGTATGGTGTTTTTTGGATGCAACTCAGCATTCTTTCTCCGCCAAACACGACAAGTTGAGTTTTTACCAAAAAGTTCTATTTTGGTTTCATCTGACCATATGACCTTCTCCCAATCCTCTTCTGGATCATCCAAATGCTCTCTATCAAACTTCAGACGGGCCTGGACATGTCCTGGCTTAAGCAGGGGGACACGTCTGGCTCTGCAGGATTTGAGTCCCTGGCGGCGCAGTGTTTTACTGATGGTAGCCTTTGTTACTTTGCTCCTAGCTCTCTGTAGGTCATTCACTAGGTCCCCCCGTGTTGTTCTGGGATTTTTGCTCACAGTTCTGGTGATCATTTTGACCCCACGGGGTGAAATATTGCGTGGAGCCCCAGATCGAGGGAGAATATCAGTGGTCTTGTATGTCTTCCATTTTCTAATAATTGCTCCCACAGTTGATTTCTTCACACCAAGCTGCTTACCTATTGCAGAATCAGTCTTCCCAGCCTGGTGCAGGTCTACAGTTTTGTTTCTGGTGTTCTTTGACAGCTTTTTGGTCTTGGCCATGGTGGAGTTTGGATTGTGACTGTTTGAGGTTGTGGACAGGTTTCTTTTATACTGATAACAAGTTCAAAACAGATGCCATTAATACAGGTAAACGAGTGGAGGACAGAGGAGCCTCTAAAAAGAAGAAGTTACAGGTCTGTGAGAGCCAGAAATCTTGCTTGTTTGTAGGTGACCAAATACTTATTTTACCGAGGAATTTACCAATTAATTCTTTAAAAATCCTACAATGTGATTTTCTGGATTTTTTTTCTCATTTTGTCCCTCATAGTTGAGGTATACCTATGATAGAAAATTACAGGCCTCTCTCTCATCTTTTTAAGTGGGAGAACTGGCACAATTGGTGGCTGACTACATACTTTTTTTCCCCACTGTTTGTGGGGCGGAGCTATCAGAATAGGGGCAAGACCCTTTTGGGTAGACGCGTGTTTGTTTTGGTGATTTCAAATATCAACATTGGCTACCAGAAATCACTTACTCTGCCTTTAATAATATAATAAATGGCAACAAATGACGCAGTATGGACTTGTACAATGCTTTTATCAATAAAAAATAAAAAATGCCCTTTTCATTAAAATAAAAGAAAAATACAATTTATTCCTTTTTAATTATTTCTTTTTTTTTAGATATATTAAATATATATATATATATATAATACAAATTAATATAGATAAAACGTGTGATTTGCTATATCATACTTTTTTTTTTTTTTTTTAATTCAGTGATTTGTCTGTTTTTTATTTTATTTTTGCAAAACATCTTGCATGTGACAGCATGGACACACTATGGTACATGTCCATAGTAAAACAACATCATAAAAGCTCTCCAAAACATGGCATTACCATTGAACAAAAGCTACTACTAAAAGCGCTACATTTTTGTTAGTACAGCCTTAACAAATCAACGAATACCAAGAACAACAAAAGCATTTCAATTTCAATTAGTTCACAGAGGAAGTGTGCTTGTGTGCTACCCAAAAGAAAGCAGGTGCAATGAACATGTGAAACAACATTTGTTGGTGGATGTGAAATTAGCCATGGTTAACTGAACCTGTACATGCAAGTAACAGCAAACACAGAGAACTGTCTCTTAAATTACAGAAAAAAAACCACAAATCTGATTACAGTAATGCATTATGATGACGCGTGATCAGTGGAGCTGTGACCCAGGAATCAAGGCTATGGTCAGGAAACAAGAGGGCGTTGTACAGAGAGCCGAGTACAGCGGGACAGAGCCATGAATTGTCACAAAGACTGTTCCTCTCACACCAGCCCTGAAAGAACGCAGTCATCTATCTCACACTGTTTACTGTGCAGGGTACTTTCAGGCGGGAGATAGAGACGGAGAGGGGAGGGGGGGAATCACAGAGCCGTGAATAACCGTAGGCTGCTGAAATATTCAGCACATGTGGCACAAATACAAGAGCTGTAACAGCCGTGTGTGTGTGTGTGCAAACGACACATGAACCTGCTGCGTTCCCAATCAATGCTTCCTGTGTGGATTGCTGCTACTGGCAAAAACATAACAGTTTGGGAGGGAAAAAGACACGCACATCTGTTCGGAGCGATCGTCTCATTCCAGGAGACTGCATCCGTACTGTACATCAGCTCTGATGAGCAGCTTGTTAAGACCTCGATACACAATACTGCTCTGATGAGAACTGACACCAGCACACACACATGCAGCCGCTGCACTTTATCTGTTTATTAGGGCTGTTCATTTTACGTCTTCATTTGACGCCATTAATTCGCAAAAAATAACTTTATGCAAACATAAATAATCATTAAAGCAATTGTTCAAACACAAAATAAAAAGTACTCACCCTTAGGCATTAATATGTGCGAGTTTTGTTTCTGCATCAGAAAACAGATTTGGAGAAATTAGGTATTGCATCACTTGCTCACCAGTGGATGCTCTGCAGTGAATGGGTGCCGTCAGAATGAGAGTCCAAACAGCTGATAAAAACATCACAATAATCCACAAGTAATCCACATGACTCTAGTCCATCAGTTAATGTCTTGTGAAGAGAAAAGCTGTGTGTTTGTAAGAAACAAATCCATCAGTAAGACATTTTAACTTAAAACCATCACATTGACACACAAAAAAAAGGGTCCTCTATACATAATATTGCTTTGTTCAGTGAAAACTATCCTGAATCAGAAGAAATCCTGACAGATCATCACCTGTTTTTAAAGCAAAACAGTCCAAACCAGCTCTAAACAAACCTGTGGGTGGATTTTGATGTGAGAGGACAACAGGAGATGGGCTTTTTCACTGGAGGGGACGCTGTGTGTTAATGGAGTATGGTTGACTCATAATTGATATTTTTTGCCAGAAGTGTAAGTTTAAAGTTAAAATAGGATAATGATATATTTGTTTCTTATAAACATGCAGCTTTTCGCTTCACAAGACATTAACTGATGGACTGGAGTGGTGTGGATTACTTGTGGATTATTGTGATGTTTTTATCAGCTGTTTAGACTCTCATTCTGACGGCACCCATTCACTGCAGAGCATCCATTTGTGAGCAAGTGATGCGATGCTAAACTTCGCCAAATCTGTTCTCATCTCATCAAATCTGGTTTCAAAACTCATCTACACCTTGAATGGGCTGAGGGTGAGTAGAATTTCAGCAAAGTTTCATTTTTAGGTGAACTAACTTTTTAAATTGACACAAGTCAGTGTCTTGAAAACAGTGTTAATGCTGCCAGACTGTTAGACGTGACGCAACGGCCAAATCAGTCCATCCAACGCATATGTACACAGATAAAAATATAGCACAGATTGAGTCCAACAACAGATCCTCACTCTGCTATGTGACATCTCAATAGAGAAAAGCACTGCTGTGAACTGTAGGTCAATGATACCTCGAATAATCTTTATTTGTGGGCTTTTCTCACCAAATATTGATGTATGTGATTAACTGTGATGAATTGCACTCTAAGAAAAGTCTGTAAAAATACAGTGCAATTTTGTGTATTGATTGCAGGTGTTATCCATATTTTGAATAGTGAATTGCATTGTACTGTTTTAGACAACGCCAAAAAATTATGTATAGACTTGCACTATGCCGTTTGCTATGAAATGAAATTTTTTTATAAAATACATATTTGAAGGAAATTAATGGAAAGCTGGTGTTTTTTTTGCCAAGACATTATACATTTTTCTGCAGATTTTTTTTCAATGTGCTTATGTTGCTCTATTAAAAAGCATTTGTTAAACGCAAAAATGTATGTAAGAATTCAATTGTCATTAACTCAACAAATTAACCAGCAAATCATACTGTATGAAAAAATGTGCGTATGAAAAAATGTGCATATTAAAACGTGTGTGTGTGTGATTTTATGTTAAGTGTTAGTAGAGCTAGTGTGTTAAAGTCAGATCTGATCATTAACACCATCAACATAATGATAGTAAATACAGCTCAGACAGCGAATACATTTGCATGTGGATATCACTCACTCTTACACATATTCACGACGGGCTGCTTCATGCCTGATCTGGTATTAACGTCACACTCCTGTGAATCGATCACAAATGCACAGCACTGAACAGAGTGTAACCGTATGGATCCCAAACTAAAAATCACATTCATTTCCCCATGCAGAAATAGGTTTTTAAAAATAACATGAGATCCACCAAAAGCAAGAGATCAGCAGTGCCCCTCCACGTATATATTTGCATCTATCTATATATTTTTAATAAACCTAATATATTGTTTTTATACTTGTAAAGAGTGACTACTGGTTATTAGTCATTCATTTCCTAAGCAATTATTTCACTTATTAATTTAAATGCACAGTAACTACACTGTAAAAAAAATCTGTGACATTTACGGTAAAATACCGGCAGCTGTGGTTGCCAGAACTTCACCGTAAAAAATATGGTAGAAACATTTTAGGTTTTACAGACTTAACTTAAATTCACAAAAAAAAAACGTATTTCATTGACTGATGTAATGTTAATAATCCAGCATACTGAAATACTAATATCTGTTTTAAACCATTGAAATGCACTGATAACCACCAAAAACAGGTGGTGATGTGAAAGTCACATGATGAACCAAAGCTCATCACAAACAGCTCTTCCAAAAGCTGAGAAGGGAAATACTAATATATATATATACACATAGAAGGTGCACAGTGTCATTCACACAAACACTAAACCCCATCATGGTAACACACATGATACTGAAAGAATTTAACAACATTAGATGTAAAATAAAACACTAATGTACACAACTGATAAAGAAAAACTAAGAAGAAACATATTTCAACGAAAAAACATAAAATATGAAGTGTAATGCAGGGAATTCTGGGAGTGTCAATTTACGTTTTTCACTGTAAATTATAAGATGACTAGTTCTTTTTCACTTCCAAAAACTGTATTTTTAAACAGTATTTTACTGTAAAATTACATAAATTATATTTATTCACCGAATATAGTATGGAACTTACTGTTAAGCAGTTAACAGGTTTTTACTGTAGCATTTACTGTAGTCTTTTACCGTTAAATTCACAATCGTTGTCCTTGTATTTACTAATAATGTTTATTATGCATCGTAAACACCAGAAAAAAGGGCTGCAACTCAACTGTAATCATCTGTGTTTTAACATGTTGATAAAAAAAAACCTAAAAAAAAATAAAACAATCTAGTCGAGCACTTGTGATAGAGTGGGGCTTATAACTAACTAAATTAAAACTAAACCATAAAAAACTATTTAATTACTTGAAATAAAATAAACACTTGCCAGGGAAATTTTGTTTAACTTGATGTACTAAACTGAAGTAAAAAAAATAATAAAATTTAATAAGAAATATATATGATAAAAAGAAAAAAGATAATAAAAATGACAAAATCAACAGCAAATTACAGAACTTATCAATAAAATAGAATGGAAAATAGAAAAATAAAAACTAAATTCAAAATACAATTAAAAAATTATAACAGTATCTCAATGAGACTGAAAATTTACAAATTTTCAGCTGTGAACACTTGTGATCGGATAGGCTTATTGTCATGAATTAAACTAAAAATTAAAAAAATTAATTACTTGCAAATAAAATAAATTTACTAAAATCAAATAAAACAATATATATAAAAACTTAAACTTATTTTTTTTCAGCTAGTTGCCAAGGCAACATGTAGTTTAACTTATGCCTAAAATGAAATAAAAATGGAATATAAATGTAAATACACTATTTCACAAATACATCATAAAAAGTGGACTAACTAAAATAAAAACAAATTCAAAATAGATAAAAATTAAAATGATCGGCTGCAGACCAAACATGTTAAGAAGAGCAAGAACCAAAAAACCAAACCACAATTCAGTTAAAAAACTAAAAAAAAAAATATAAAATAAGATTTAAATTGACAAAATTACTAAAACTTACTAATAGTCAAATAAAAACATAAGACATAAAAATTAAATATAAAACAATAAAAAATATTTATAAAAACTACAACAGCATCTGAATGGATGGGATCATACAGGCAGATGTTAATCCCAGGTGTAAAGCAGGCATGAGCGTCCTGTATCAGATCCGACAGGGTTTCGAGAGCAGACAGAAGCTGCCCACTGGAGTCAGATCATCAGCGGCCCAGCAGGCAGCAGCACACACACTCATTATGCATTACCACATACTGTCTGCTAAACACACAGATGTAAAAACAGCACACACTAACAAACCAAACCACACTTGCACACTCTCTAAAGGTCATTCATTACGCACACGAAAATTCCTCACTTTAAAGCGAATGCATGTTACCACAAAACTGGGTCTCCATGGGCCTGTAATAACATGCCATCATAGCAAAGGTAGCTTTGAAGTGCAGCTCAGTGTGTGTGTGTGTGTGTGTGTGGTATCGTGTTGCCCAGTGACGATGATGGAACATGACATTTGCAGTGGAGAGTGGGGTGGCCCGGATCCATATGTAGCAACATGCAGCAATAACTCGAACAAACCATTCATTCACCCGTCCATCCATCTGTCCATCCCTCAGCCACACAGAGCAAACTCATGCCACAAATCTCTCCCTGTGTTCATGAATGTCCTTCTACTGGATTTCTGCCTTGAATAATGCCTCATTCCTCCTCTTCTGCACATGCACATCTGACCATCTATCTCTCTCTATTCAAAGAGTTTTATGGGCATGTCTGTTTTATGCACAATGATAATAACAATTTTAAGTAAATTAAATTAATATAATAAAGTTAATTCATCATTATTATTAATATATATATATATATATATATATATATATATTGCACATACACACAATTATATTAAAAAATGTAATACAAAAATAAATATTTCATCAAAACAATAATCCTTTTAGCTACTTGAAATAAAATAAAAATACAGAAATACAATAAAAATATATATAATTTTAGCAAAATTTCGTTTAATTGTAGTAATATAGCTAAAAGAAGCTAAAAGGTTGCTTTTTATTTTATGTAAATATTACTGTTTATTATTTCTGTGTATGGTTATATATATATATATATATATATATATATATATATATGTTATTTATTATTATATTACTAAGCTTATGTTAAATACCTTATATAATATATGCCCCTCCGATTTGCCTCTCGCTATATGGATATATATTTACTATGTGTTATAACAATTAATTAATTACACCCGTTCTAATTAACATTTGTGCGTGCACATATATGAATGTGTGCTTTGTATTATTGTGTTTAAATGTGTGATGCCAGCTTGAGCAGAAGGTTTTCCTTCCGAATGAGTTTTGGTTCCACTTGAGGTTTCTTGAATGAAATGAATGATAGATGTGGATAAATACAGTAATATATAGTCAAATAATATATATGCGTGTGCGATTAGAATGATGTTGTGTGTGTGGTGGGTGTGTGTAATATATATAAAATAAAACACAAAAAAGTAAGATAAAACTTGGTTGGCAGAACAGAATCATGTTCAACTAAAAGATGAAGGATGTTTAATAATGGGCTATGAATATATATATTAAGGTGACTTAAGGGACTCCAGGCCTGGGTTTCTCAAGCCCGTGCATCAATCAACTGAACCCATACTGCTGGGAATTAACTCTCATCGTGACCTTAACCCTGACCTAACACCAACATAATGCGCATTAAAACGGGCCGGCGCGCGCAACTCAGCGATCCGCTAGAGCTGTTCTGGAAAGGAAAGTTCATTAGGCTGCGATACCTGCGGTCTTCCGTGCGGATACATGGCTCTGGAGGTCATCCACGGGGATCTCGAGCTTCGCTCCTCCGCGCTCCAAACGATCTCGAGTAGCCGAGAAGAATGACAAGGTATCCGATGTTTGATTGATTGATTTTTTTTTTTTGTTACTGTTTGTTTGAATTGAAAGTGAAAAAAAACGTTCATTCGCCCGGATCAAACGCTCGTCCTCTTTATGACGCACAGTTACGCCGCGCTACAATGTAACAAACTCAGCCCGTGCGGGGCGCGTGCACGCTGAGCGCGCGACGGAGATCAGAAGAAACATAAATGTTGTTTAAATTTTATTTGTAAAACAGCGCTGACCCTGCGCGCACACGCGCTCTGAATAATCAGCGAATCGGTTCGCTCGAACGATTCACTGATTCACTTGAGTCTCCTTAAAATCTACCATGTCAAACAGCCAAAATACCATAATAATATTATTACTACGGGGTTTGAGGTAGGCTGTCGTCACCGCTGTGATCAGAGAAAGAAATTAACCGACTGAACTCACGATTTAAGCATGACTATGTCTGTTGTAGAACAAAACTATAATTAGCGCAAATTTAAAAAAAAAAACGCCGCGAATCCTGAGGGAACCTATGGCTTGAAAATGTTAATGTCTCTTCTGCATCTGACTGCAAACTGATCATCTCTGTCGTTCGTAATGTGAATTCTCCACCGTTTTAATACGTTTTGAGGGAAAATATAGCAAGCGTTCTGTAGTATGTCAATTTAATACGAACGCTCTGCGATTCGGCACGACTGAATCGTTGAAAAGATCCGGTTCAAAACAATGATTCGTTCTCGACTCGGCTGTCAACGAGCCAAACTGCAGCCAGCAAGAGCTACTGTATTGGATTTCTGAAAGTCTAAAATAAATATATGAGCGATTGAGAGGGAGAGAGAAAGGGGTGAAGGATCAGAGCAGAAAATAAAACGCACGCAGCTCTTCTCAGTGAGATTGACATTAACTGCGGAGAGCCAAAGCTGCTCTTAAGGTCGACCGCTTACATTGCTTATGAAGACGAACTAAACAGGATAAAACGGGAAAAATGCAAGTCATAAAACAGTTGAAACCAAATTATATTGGTACATGTTATATTAGTATTTTAAACTCAGCTATTTAAAATGAAATCCTGTTTGAAAGAGAACAAAGCGGGAAGCCGTTCGTATCATAACAGAACATAATGTACAAACATTGCAGCCTTAATGTCTCTTTTCACGACTGGACTCTGATTGGCTAACAAGATTCAAGTCAAGGCCAATGAGTGACCCGAGTGCCCACGTTGGGACGTTACATCTCCTTTGATCTGAACCAATTGCGAAGCAGAACTTCTGCGCATGCGCGACAGTATTGCATTATGGGTAATGAAGTCCTTTTCGGTCTCAATCGCCGCATAATGAAGACGGAAAGTCAATCAGCGTGCAGGAAGCGAACTGATATATGTGAATATTTATAATATTATGATGTAATGATCCACATTGACAATCTGTCCAAACCGAAAAATTAATAATATTAAGAAACAGAAAACGGATGTGATGAGCTGGATCATTTCATACTATACATTATGATTTCAACACCATACATGTCTTAGAATATTAAACTCACAGATTTAATGATGTAAATCATAACTATAAGTTTTCTTTTATCACGAAGTGAGGAGATTATGTTAAAATGCATTACAATGAAATTAAAATTCATTTTAAATTAGAATTACAAAGAAATAAAAAAAAAAAGTACATACGCTCTGCAAACAGGCTCGACTGAATCACCTGAAAGAACCGGTTCAAAATAATGATTCATTCGCGAATCGGCTGTCAACGAGCCGAGCCCAGACTGCAGCGAATGAAGTATTAAAACTCAAAGATAAAGATGCAAATCATGATGATACGTTTTCTTTTATCACAAAATCACAACAAGGTGAACAAGTATTCTATTACTGTTTTCTTGTGTGTGTTTGTGTGTGTTAATATATAGATTATATATTTATATATATATGTATACAGTGGGTACGGAAAGTATTTATACCCCCTTAAATTTTTCACTCTTTGTTATATTGCAGCCATTTGCTAAAATCATTTAAGTAAAATTTTTTTCCTCATTAATTTACACACAGCACCCCATATTGACAGAAAAACACAGAATTGTTGACCATTTTGCAGATTTATAAAAAAGAAAAACTGAAGTATCACATGGTCCTAAGTATTCAGACCTTTGCTGTGACACTCATATATTTAACTCAGGTGCTGTCCATTGCTTCTGATCATCCTTGAGATGGTTCTACACCGTAATTTGAGTCCAGCTGTGTTTGATTATAATGATTGGACTTGATTAGGAAAGCCACACACCTGTCTATATAAGACCTTACAGCTCACAGTGATTATCAGAGCAAATGAGAATCATGAGGTCAAAGGAACTGCCTGAAGAGCACAGAGACAGAATTGTGGCAAGGCACAGATCTGGCCAAGGTTTAAAAAAAAATTCTGCTGCACTTAAGGCTCCTAAGAGAACAGTGGCCTCCATAATCCTTAAATGAAAGACATTTGGGACGACCAGAACCCTACCTAGAGCTGGCCGTCCAGCCAAACAGAGCTATCGGGGGAGAAGAGCCTTGGAGAGAGATAAAGAAGAACCCAAAGATCACTGTGGCTGAGCCCCAGAGATGCAGTCGGGAGATGGGAGAAGTTGTAGAAAGTCAACCATCACTGAAGCCTTCCACCAGTCGGGGCTTTATGGCAGAGTGGCCCGACGGAAGCCTCTCCTCAGTGCAAGACACATGAAAGCCAGCATGGAGTTTGGTGAGATGGTGAGAAATAAGATTCTCTGGTCTGATGAGACCAAGATAGAACTTTTTGGCCTTAATTCTAAGCGGTATGTGTGGAGAAAACCAGGCACTGCTCATCACCTGTCCAATACAGTCCAACAGTGAAGCATGGTGGTGGCAGCATTATGCTGTGGGGGTGTTTTTCAGCTGCAGGGGACAGGACGACTGGTTGCAATCGAGGGAAAGCTGAATGCGGCCAAGTACAGGGATATCATGGACAAAAACCTTCTCCAGAGTGCTAAGGACCTCAGACTGGGCCGAAGGTTTAACAAGACAATGACCCTAAGCACACACAGCTAAAATAACGAAGGAGTGGCTTCACAACAACTCTGTGACTGTTCTTGAAGGGCCCAGCCAGAGCCCTGACTTAAACCCAATTGAGCATCTCTGGAGAGACCTAAAAATGGCTGTCCCCCAACGTTTACCATCCAACCTGACAGAACTGGAGAGGATATGCAAGGAGGAATGGCAGAGGATCCCCCAATCCAGGTGTGAAAAACTTGTTGCATCTTTCCCAAAAGACTCATGGCTGTATTAGATCAAAAGGGTGCTTCTACTAAAACTGATGAAAGGGTCTGAATACTTAGGACCATGTGATATTCAGTTTTTCTTTTTTAATAAATCTGCAAAAATGTCAACAATTTCTGTGTTTTTCTGTCAATATGGGGTGCTGTGTGACATTAATGAGGAAAAAAAATTAACTTAACTGATTTTAGCAAATGGCTGCAATATAACATCTTTTTTTAACCAAGAGTGAAAAATTTAAGGGGGTCTTAATGCTTTCCGTACCCACTGTATATATTGATATATATTATGTACACACACACACATATATAATGTACACAAATTAAAACATTTATTGTACCTCCATCAGATAAAAAGACAGAAGAAAAATATAAGGTGGAAGAAAGGAGAGAGAGCTGCAGACCTGAGAGAGGAGGAGAGGAGGAGTGGTGCAGTGTGGCGGAAATAAAACAGCAATGGGAGGATGACGACAGGCTGAGGAATGAAGTGAGAGACCGTGACAGCACACACACACACACACACTGCCTGAAAGAATTTAATGAAATATCATGTCAGAGCTCCGCCACAGGCCACATTCTCCATCAACAGAGGAAAATGAGAGAGAGACAGAGAGAGCGAGAGAGAGAGAGAGAGAAGCTGCAAAAACAAACTAACATGACTAACAACATCCAGCATCAGGACTCTGAAATATTCATCCACAAAATTCGGCCCAACCAAATTATAAAAGCACAAAAAGAAAATTATCTAACCTATTGGACTGAAACAACAGAAAAACAAAGTAAACTTGAATGTTATTTGGCCCTAAATAGAGATTACACAACTGCAGAATATCTGAGTACAGTGCAAGACTGTAAATTAAGAAGACAAATGACAAGGTACAGACTGAGCAATCATACTCTTACTATAGAGACGGGCAGATATCGACAGCACTGACTGCCCAGAGAGAGCCGCATCTGCCCATACTGTAATCATGGGGAAGTGGAGACATAGCAACACTTCCTCACCAGCTGCCCTAACTATGAAGACATTAGAAACATATTTTATCCCAAATTTGAAATACTTTACCCTGATTTTAAAACGTTAAACAAGAAAACACAACTTCAATATTTATTAGGTGAAAAACAAGATTGTATCTTACTAGCAGCAAGATACATTGATGCCTGTCACAAAAAGAGGGAGGAGTCAACAAATCAGTGATGCGGCCCACACACACACACACACACACAAAAAAAAAAAAACACACACACACACACACAACACACACACAAAACACACACACGCACACACAAACACACACACACACGCACACACACACACCACACACACAATGCATTATGAAATTGTTTGTAGAATCTACGATTTAAATGTTTTTGTTTTACTTTTTTTTTTTTTTTTTTAATGTTATACATACATGTTTTTGTTGCATATATATGTGTTCTAGATTCAGTGTAAACACTATGCTTGGGCAATACATTGTAACAATTGTCATGCCAATAAAGCACGAATTGAATTGAATGAATGAGAGAGAGAGGGAGAGAGAGCGAGAGAGAGATAGAGATAGAGAGAGAGAGAGACAGAGAGAGTGTGTGTGAGAGAGAGAGAGAGGGGGAGAGAGACAGAGAGAGAGAGAGACAGAGAGAGAGAGAGGAGAGAGAGCGCGAGCGGAGAGAGATGAGCGAGAGAGACGAGAGGGACACACACACACCACACACACCCTGGATTTCAATGTTTGCGAATCTACGATTCTAAAATGTTAATTTGTTTTACTTTTTTAAATGTATATACATACATGTTTTTGTTGCATATATATGTGTTCTAGATTCAGTGTAAAACTATGCTTGGGCAATACATTGTAACAATTGTCATGCCAATAAAGGACACGAATTGAAATTGAAATTGAGAGAGCGAGAGAGCGAGAGAGAGACAGAGAGAGAGAGAGAGAGAGAGAGAGAGAGAGAGAGAGAGAGACAGAGAAGAGAGCGAGAGAGAGAGAGAGAGAGAGGATCACCGACCCTCTTCAATATCTACAGTTAATGAATTGGCGAAAAACTCCTGGAACAATCAGCAGCACCTGGCTTCACACTGCATGACTCCAACATAAAGCTCTTGCTGCTTGCAGATGATCTGGTTCTGCTGTCTCCAACAGAAGAGGGTCTACAGCAGAGCCTAGACATCCTGCACAAGTTCTGTCAGACCTGGGCCCTGACGATTAACCCTAACAAAACTAAAGTACTAACATTCCAGAAAAGACCCAGAGTTCAGGGAAAGAGACATAACTTCACCCTTGGTGTGACCAAAATTGAAAATGTCACAAACTACAAATACCTCGGGCTGAAGATAAATGCCACTGGCAAGCTAAATTTGGCTGTGAATTAACTGAAAGAGAAAGCAAGAAGGGCCTTTTATGCCATCAAAAAATATATCCAAATTGAAATACCAATTAGAATCTAGCTCAAAATATTCCAATCAGTCATAGAACCTATTGCATTATATGGCAGTGAAGTGTGGGGTCCTCTCCTAAATCACGAATTAGAAAAATGGGATAAAAATCCGATTGAAGCCCTGCATGCTGAGTTCTATAAGAGTCTCCTCAGAGTACAGAGGAGCACACCGAACAACGCATGCAGGGCAGAATTAGGCCAATACCTCTAATAAGGCCGCATTGACCGCCCCCCCCCCCCCCCAGAGCCATCAAATTTTGGAAAACACTCTAAAAATGAGTGACCCCAACTCTGAACAATTTAAAGCCCTTAAAAACCATGAAGTGAACCCTGAAAAAGTCCTGATTCAGACGGTCCTGAAGCTGCAAAAACAGACTAACATGACTAACAACATCCAGCATCAGGACTCTGAAATATTCATCCACAACATTCAGCCCAACCAAATTATAAAAGCACAAAAAGAAAATTATCTAACCTATTGGACTGAAACAACAGAAAAACAAAGTAAACTTGAATGTTATTTGGCCCTAAATAGAGATTACACAACTGCGGAAATATCTGAGTACAGTGCAAGACTGTAAATTAAGAAGACAAATGACGAGGTACAGACTGAGCAATCATAATCTGACTCTAGAGACGGGCAGATATCCACAGCACTGGCTGCCCAGAGAGAGCCGCATCTGCCCTCACTGTACTCACAGAGCAACACTTCCTCACCAGCTGCCCCAACTATGAAGAAATTAGAAACACATTTTATCCCAAATTTGAAATACTTTACCCCGACTTTAAAATGTTAAACAAGAAAACACAACTTAAATATTTATTAGGTGAAAAACAATATTGTATAGCAGCAAGATACATTGATGCCTGTCACAAAAAAAGGGAGGAGTCAACAAATCAGTGATGCGCCCACACACACACAAACACGCACATGCACACACACACACAAACACGCACACAAACACACACACACAAACAAAAACACACACACGACACATGCACCACACACACAACAGCCACACACACATACACACACAAACACGCACACACACACAAACAAACACGCACATGCACCACACACACCAAAAACACGCACCACACACCACACACACAACACACGCACATGCACCACACACACACACAAAACACGCCCACACACACAACACAAACCAAGCACACGCACACAAACACGCACCCACACACACACAAACACCACACACACATGTTTTTGTTGCATATATATCTGTTCTAGATTCAGTGTAAACACTATGCTTTGGCAATACATTGTAACAATTGTCATGCCAATAAAGCACGAATTGAATTTAATTGAATTGAATTGAATTGAATTGAGAGAGAGCGAGAGAGAGACAGAGAGAGACAGAGAGAGAGAGAGAGAGAGGCGACAGAGAGCGAGAGAGGAGCTGAATGAGAGACAGAGAGAGAGAGAGAGAGAGAGAGACAGAGAGAGAGAGAGAGAGAGAGACAGAGAGAGACAGAGAGAGAGAGAGAGAAAGAGAAAGAGAGAGAGAGAGAGGAGAGAGAGGGAGAGAGAGAGGGAGAGGGAGAGAAGAGAGAGAGAGAGACAGAGAGAGCGAGAGAGGAGAGAGAGAGCCATCAATTCTGGAAACACCTAAAGACAAGCGACCCCAGCACATACCATTATAAAGCCCTGAAGCACCAAGAGCTGAGCCTCACGAAGAGTCCCCTCCTTCAGCTGCTGCTGAGACTGACAGAGATCAGCCAGCCTCAGGACTCACACTCACTCTCAACCATTCGGCCCACACGAATCATCAACACAGAGAAACACAAGTACATCACCCACTGGACAAACACCAACCATCAAAAACCAGCACAGATTAGAATGTTATTCGGCACTAAATCGAGAGTACACCACGGCAAGCTAGCTGAGCACAGTGACTGATGTGAAGCTCAGGAAAACACTGACGATGTACAGACTCAGCGAGCACAGTCTGTCTGTAGAGACGGGCCGGCGCAGACAA
The DNA here is from genome assembly GCA_018155175.1 of Sinocyclocheilus anophthalmus. Lineage (NCBI taxonomy): Eukaryota > Metazoa > Chordata > Actinopteri > Cypriniformes > Cyprinidae > Sinocyclocheilus > Sinocyclocheilus anophthalmus. The sequence continues at coordinate 45,823 of JADLZN010010097.1, forward strand.
ACCTGGCTCTCCCGTGAGGAGAGACTCTGCTCCCACTGCAGTCTGGGAGAAATAGAGACAGAGCTGCACTTCCTCACAGAATGCCCCAAATAACAATTACCCACTAAATAGACCACTATTACCCCAAAATGAATCAAATATTTCCCAAATTTAACATTTGTAGCCCAACCGAAAAACTTTGTTTCATTCTCGGCGAAAAAGCCAAATGTGCAAATATTGCTGCAAAACTAGTAGCATCGTGCTGTGACCTGAGGGACAAACACACTCCAGAAACACACCGCCACAGACACACTCTCACAGGCCAGAGCTGAAATACTGTTACTCGTGTACATATGTTACATTTCTCTGTCCAGCAGTTGCTACAGGAGAATCGTTATTATTATCATTTATTTTTATTTGATTTATTTATTTATTTTTCCCTATATGTATCTGTTTTTGGCATACATGCGGGGGGGCGGGGGGGGGGGGGGGGGGGGGGGGGGGGGGGGGTTTGTAATTTACAATAGTTATTATTACATATAGTTATAATATATAAATAAATGTTAAGATGTTCTAATGTAAATGTTCAGATGTTAAACCATTCTCTTTGTTGTCTTAATGCTTTGGCAATACAAAATGTATTTTTGTCATGCCAATAAAGCTATTTGAATTGAATGAATGAGAAGAGAGAGAGACAGAGAGAGAGAGAGAGAGAGAGTGTGCGCAATATACACTTTGGATTGTCTGCAATAGAGAAAGAAAGAAGGTGAATTGTACCTCATTCAGAAGATCCTAATGCAGAACACTTTTTTTTTTTTTTTTTTTTTTTTTTTTTTTTTTTTTTTTTTTTTTTTTTTTTTTTTTTTTTTTTTTTTTTTTTTTTTTTTTTTTTTTTTTTTTTTTTTTTTTTTTTTTTTTTTTTTTTCTTTTTTTTTTTTTTTTTTTTTTTTTTTTTTTTTTTTTTTTTTTTTTTTTTTTTTTTTTTTTTTTTTTTTTTTTTTTTTTTTTTTTTTTTTTTTCTTTTTTTTTTCGCTACAATGCATCTAAATGCAAGATACAACCTTATTATTATAGTATTAGTAATAAAAACAGTTGTATAGATCTACAGAGGTGAAAAAGAAATGAATATATAAACATGCTGGTTTTAATACTTTCCATGGGCTGAAAGTAATATTGCAGACCGAACGTTGCATTTTGCAAACTGTTAATAAGAATCAACACTGAATCCAGACTTACAAAAAATATATATATATGTTAAAAATAAGTTAAAAATAAATTAATAAAAAACTTCTAAATGAAAAAAAAAAAAAAAAAAAACTAAAAATAACAAATAACAATAACTTAAAATAAATCAAATTACTTAAAAACAAATAAATGATAAATACCAAATATCAAATAAACTGAATAAAATACTATAACTAATAAAATTAAAATAACAAAAAATCACGAAAATCACTTAAAAACGTACCAACTAATAAGGTAAAAATAACAAGTAAAGAAATACATACACAAGAAAACACCTGAACAGTCACGAGGAAACCAAATAACAAATTGAAACTTAAGTAAAAACAAAAAAGACCATTTAAAAGCACAAAAATAGTAAGTTCTATGTGATCTGTGGTGTATTATCCCTCTATAGATGCTGACACCGTGCTGATGAAGCGTGCAGGTTAATGGTGTGTTTCTAAACCATTCAAACCGTCATTTCTGCTCATCATAACACACACGGATGAAGCTGGACAAACATCAACGCTTTCTGCTTCATAAGCCATTTAGACTATAAACAGATATGCAATTGAATCATCTTGACGGCATGTTTAATACTGATACTGAAATAAGGATTTCGTTCTCATATTTATGAAATATCACCACCTGTACTGTGAAAAGCATGCGTTACTGTAAAACAACAGCAGCACCTGGTGTACAGAACAGCAACGGTCTCCAGAAGAAGGAATCGTTTACATAGACAAGTCAACTATTAATCTGGAAATATCAGTTACCAGATCTTCTAGCTTGTAGAAGTTGCTTAAGAAAATTATTACATTTAAGTTTCATTAAAAATGAGAGTACACTGCTGTTTAAAAGTTTGGGGTTGGTGCATTTTTTAAAAATGTTTTTAAGGGAAGTCTCTTGTGCTCACCAAGGCTGCATTTGTTTGATGCAAAATACAGTTAAAACAGTAATACTGTGAAACATTACATTTTATAAAAACTTTTTTTTTTTTTTTTGTGATGTAAAGCTGAATTTTCAGCATCATTACTCCAGTCTTCAGCGTCACACGATCCTTCAGAAATCATTCTAATATGCTGCTCGAGAAACATTTCTGATTATTATTATCATCAGTGTTGAAAACAGTTGTGCTGCTTCATATTTTTGTGAAAACTGTGCATTTTTTTCAGCATTTATTCGAAAAACTAAATCTTTCGTAACATTATAAATGACTTTATAGTCACTTTTGATCAATTGAATTAATTTCTTTAAAAAATTTATTTGCAGACCCCAGATGGTAGTGGTTTTATTATTTAAAAAAAAAATGTACACAATGATAATAGAACGCTACAGTGGAGAGGATGAATTATTTATTCTTTAAATGAAATGAAAGCCAAACAGCAGCACTGATAAAGGTCCAATGAATCTTTTATTTGTAAGGCACCATAAATACTTCCTTACTGCTCAATCTCTCATAGTAAATGTTTTAACCTTTTTTCTTCCCACAATCATCTTTAAATGAAGTTAGAATAGCACAAACAACATACATTTCCATCAAGAACATCATGTTACATACAACACACACGCACATTTTAAAAAACTACTACAAAGCTTCAAAATGTGGCAAATATCAGAACTGTCAGAAGAGGGAGGCTTCAGGAATCGTTACGTAACAAACTCGTCTTTTTCAGCTGATGTTTATGAGATTGAGACCAAGTCAGAACCACTGAACAAATCATGTATCCTTCAGCAACTAGAACCAGTCGAGACCAGCCAGTGCAACGCTCATCTAAACAAAGCACAGCGGAAATGTTTGATTTGACAATTAACTGATCATAGATTTCTGTATAGCCTGCGCTAAATGTCCTCTGGGCCACATACACCATAAACATAGCTGTATACATACAAAATTGTTTACAAAATTAAATGTATATTGATATATTTATATATGATGTATATAAATTGGCCGACAGTTTTTGAAATCAAGCAAAATCAACTGGAAAAAAATATCTAAAGAATAAAAACCAGAAAACGTAATTTATTAGAGATTAAAATAAGAACCCAAGGGCTCAGCGGTGAGCGTTTCTTAGCATACATCAGCACTGCTGTACTGAAAAACAAAAAAATACTAAGAAATCATGGGACAAATGCTAATACTTCCTAGACACATACAAGAAATAAATGTCCAGGAATGCACACTCATAAAATACCCACAATGCACCAGTGCATATGTACAACCTTAGGTAGTCTTGTCTTTAAAACAGCCTGGAATACTAGCATACTAAATACTGAGCAGTATATACTGTGTGCTGCTTTGGGTTTAATTCAGCAAGTAGCGTCCATGTAAAATAAAAGAAGGTTATTCTGCAAATCAGTTATATTTATTAAACTGCTTTAGTAAATTATGACAGCTACTTTTATATTAAGAACAATTGTGAGCACTGATCATTTGTTAACATTAGTTAACTATATTAGTTAACATGAACAACTCTTATTATTTGTATAGACCATTCAAATCAAAAGTTCTATCTGTTAACTTGAACATTTTTATTCGCTAACATTATCAAAGGTTAATAAGTGTGTTAAAAATCCGTTGTTAGTTCATGGTACTTAATGCATTAACTAATGTTAACAAAGGAGGCCTTATTGTAAAGTGTGATTTTAGAAATGTCAACTTCAATTAAACAAATATTTAATTACTGTATTTTTTCTTTGATTATTTATCATTACATTAGAAATACATTTCAGGTTTTGCATTTTAGTGTACAGTTTCATTATTTTAATATTTATAAATGCTTTTTAGTCATCTTGAGCAAGTCATCTTTTGAGTCACTAATAATAACTGAACTTTAGTATCAACTGAAATGCTAAAAACACACCAAAGGTTAAGACTGAAATCTAGTGAAAACCACTGCTGTAGTAGTAATAGTATGATAGTATGCCATTTCAAATACCCTAATACTTCTGCACACACTCATTGGCTGCCACCTGCTGGTCTCACATGAAACCACATTCACTGCAAACCAGAATGAGAGAAACAACCTGCCTTTTACACAGAAATGATAGGAGGATGTGGGTCTGAATTGGGAATATCTCTTTGTGTCTGTCACTTTCCTACACAGATGCTTGGGCTGTGTGTCACTTCAACCTTTCTGAGGGCAATATAGATTGAGTGTCACCTTTTTATGTAAAACACTAGAAAGAATTCTGTGAAAGGGTCACTACAGTGTTAAAACCCTTAACTAGATATGCCTAGAATAGAATATGATGAAATATATTGAATAGTAGCTAAGAGAGGAATCGACTGCAGGCTTATCTGACATAAACACAACACCGACTGGCCAACTCAAACACACACAAGCAACATCACAATCAAGTGCTCGGCTGTTCCAGGTGGTTGCCAAGGCATTGCTATGGTTGCTAGGGTGTTCTATTGTTTTAGCAGGTTGCCATGTCACTACTAGAATGTTCTGGGTGGTTGCCAGGGTGTTGTTCTGTGGTTGCTAAAGTGTTTTGAATGGTGCATTGCTATGCAAACGCTAGGGCGTTTGTTTTGGTTGCTGCCGTTGCGATTTGTCAGTTGTTCTAAATGGTTGTTTCGCGCACTGCTGTGTTTGAGGTGGTTACCAGGGTGGATATGCAGTTGCTAGGGTGTTACCAGGTGGTTGCTAGGCCATTCTGGATAGTTGCCAAGGTGTATGCGTGTTCTAGGTGGCTGATGTTCAGAATGTTTTGAGCATGTCGCTTTGCCGCATATGCGTTTGGGGCAGTTGCTAGGGTGCTCTGAATGTTTTTAGCATGTTGCTATGTCACTACTTGAGTGTTCTGGGTGGTTGTCAGGATTTCGCTTTGTGGTTGTTACAAAACTCTGAATGTTTGTTAGTGCATTGCTATGCAAATGCTAGGCTGTTGCTATGCGGCTTCTAAACTGTTCTAAACTGAGTGGTTGACGTTATTGCCAGGCCAATTATTAATGCTACTGTTGCTACAGTTGCTAGGGTGTTATCAGGTGCTTGCTAGGCCAATCTGGGTGGTTGCCAAGGCATCGCTATGTGATTTCAAGATGCTATCCCACTACTAGAGTGTTCTGGGTGGTTGCTAGTCTGTTGCTGTGCAACTGACTGTTGTTTGCACATATGTGTTTGGGGTAGTTTGCCAGGGCAGTTATGCAGTTGCTAGGGTGTTGCTATGTGGTTGCTAGGGACTGAAGAGTTGTTAATGCACTATGCAAATACTATTTGATTGGTTGATTGGCATTTGATTGGTTGCTAGGGCGTTGATGTGCTATTGCCAAATTGTTTTAAGTGGTTGTTTGTGCATGTGTGTTTAGAATGGTTGCCAGGGCAGTTATGCAGTTGCTAGGGTGTTACTGGGTGGTCGCCATGGTGTTGTGAATGGTTGTTTGTGCATTACTATGCAAACTCTAGGCCATTTTGATTCGTTGCTAGGCTGTTGCTAAGCTGTTCTGGGGTGCGTTTCCCAAAAGCAAATATGGTCGCAAGTTCCGTCGTTACCAATAGATTTCAATGGAACTAACTACCATAGTTAGCTAACGATGCTTTTGGGAAACGCACCCCTGAGTGGTTGTTTGCGCATGTGTTTGGGGTGGTTGCCAGGACAACTACACGTTACTAGGTTGTTGCTAGAGCATTGGGTGACTCATAAGTGGATGACGCATCATGAAGTCTCTATTATATTCAGGTCTCTGGATACGGTTTGGGTCTCTCTGTCAATATCTATGGGATTTTTTCATCCATTTATTGACTGCCAGGAAAAATCAAAAGTCACTTACAGTAATAATACAGCTCTCCTCAAGACACACAATTTGAGGTATGTTACATGCTGAAGTTTAATACTTAGGGTTAGGGGTTTGTTCAAATCACTAACCCCAAGTATGAGCAATAGTAATAGAGCCTTAGCAAACATCACTAATCAAAAGAAAATGAATCAAACAGAATTACGGAATAAAGATTTGCAGTATTAACAGAGAGAGAGAGAGACTGAATCAGACCCAATCCTGTGAGACAGAAGGAGTAGTTTCGGCAATCTCTCCTCTCTTTCTGCACTCGGTCTCTCTTTACAGACCTCATGACAGAATCAAATTATCTCTATGAAGGCTAGTCGGATTTGTCCGCGTCCTCCTCGCGGTGGCCATCGGCCCCGTCGCGGGAGCTCTTGTCCTCCTTGGCCAGGTGCGCGTGTGATGCGAGGATGCTGGACAGCGACAGGAGGCCAGAGTTGGAGGTGACGGTGGGCAGGGTGGACTGAGTCAGGCCCAGGGGCAGAGGGGTCATGGGTAACGCCAAACCCTGAAGCTGAGAGAGCTGGTGAACCTGAAGCTGCTGCTGCGTTTACACACACAAACAAACAAACAAACATCCATGGAGGTTAGAGAGAGATCACATATAACTTTCATGCGACTTGACTTGCACGTGCAGTCTTTTTGAAGTTTAATGACAAAGCCACATAACATTTAATTATGCTGATATGACAGACTATTTTGCAGGATAAATGTACTTTAATGTGGTTTGTTTGAAACATTTGAATGAATCATGCAAACTTGAATCTATGACTGAAAGATTTGCTTGAGTCAAAAAATATTCATGGAAATTTAAATATATATTTTAGGCCCTACACAGTAACACATGAAGTTGACCATTGTGAAGTTCCTACCCGAATAATTGAGTTCATCTCAGGAGGGGTGACCTGTTTGGCTCGCTCAATCGCTCCCAGGACCTGCTGCTGGTGCTACCCACACACACACACACACACACATTTATCTCAGCATGCATTTAATCTCTTCAGGTAAAAGGAACAATGAACAAAACCCAACAAAAGCCTATTCTGTCCATAAAAGCAACCCATGACACAAAGCAGCGGCACATTTATGTCACCGATGAGGCTGAGGGTCATTATAGAGAATGTGTCATAAATAAATCACACAGTCTGACCTCTTGAGACAGGTAAGGCAACACCTGAGCACAGATTCCATTCAATCTCTTCACAATCTCCGCCTGCGGACAGAACACAAGCACATCTCATGGGTTTACATCCATTAATAGGGTAGCTGGGGATGCGCTTACAGGCTGCTGATGTTGCACAAAAACACATGAACAACACAGTCAGTCATGATAATGTATGCTGACCAACCGTGTTTGATGAAAGACGCTACTGAATCTAGGACGCTGCATATGTACAAACCATATAAATAGACATGTGGTTTAAAGGAAACTGCAGATTTTACACACCTATACGATCTAAAGATCTACATATCCTCCTGCCATATTTATTTATTAAATATTTTGACAAATAGAATAATGCATTAACTTGCCCCCACATTTGATGCAGAAAATATGCAAAGTGTGTAGATTCTGACACAATATTCAGATTCTCACCTGTTTGTGCATTTCAATGTTGAGTCCGTATGACATCTCATAATACTGCAGTCAGAGAAACAGGAGAGAGAAGCGCAAGATCGATCAAAAATCTCAGGACAAAAAATTACACTTCAAAATATATATTAAAATAGAAAATGGTTATTTAAAACTGCAATAATATTTCACTATTTTTACCGTATATTTAAATTTTTTATCCACATATAACATATGATAGCTGCACATTTAATCATTCACATTTTTGGGGCATTTGGGACAAACTGGGACATCTCAAAATGTCAAAAAATTCACCTGAATCCACCCAATATGTGTCACAAAGAGGAAATAAAAACAAGTGTAGAGAGAAGGCAGCAATAACAGCAGAGAATTGGCAGTCAAAATCTTTATATATTCAAAAAACCCATAGAAAATTTCTCTTCAAGCAAAAGAGGTGTAGGAGAAGACATCAATTTAACATCAGTTTTCATGAAACTTCAGAGCGACCCGACTGTGATTTGGGCTCATGGTTAGGAGCTTTGCTCTGGGCTAAAGCAGCAGATCACTCAGATCTCTGCCGTCCCGCTCAGACACACATTCACATCGATCCGTCAGCAAGACGTCAATACGCTTGTGCACACTCACAACCCATCATACAACTGATCAATGAGACGCTTGTGTATGAATTACTGCGGATGCCCACAGGCTTACAGACAAAATCAAAAAAGAAAAAACATTCAATCACACATACACAACATATTTATATAAGAACTAAAGCCAAAACAAAACAAAAATGTAAGAAATGCACATATAAGAACTAATAAGAAACTATAAAAAGAAATAGCACAATTCTATTTCTATATAAACAGAGTTCATATCCCTCTAAGCCAGAATTGTGCAATAAAAAGTTGCAATTATTATTTTTTATACTGTGGTGGGAACAGCTTCCATATGATCTGCGTATATAACTAGGTCTGATGAAACATGCATGCTTTACTCACCATTATGTAATGACGCTGCATTTCAGATTTCTCACTCGCCAGTTTATCACATTCCAACTTCAGACTGAAAAATACAAGACAGCATGAGATGTATTACTCATTTCTTGTTAAATGTTGCAAATTACATGATGCCTCTTTAAGTAATGGAAACGTGGAGAAGTTCCCAGGGTTTGAATGACACAGCCTGTATATGACAGCTTTAACATTTACATTTCACCCTAAAACACACACACAACAGCACACACACACACACATTTCATTGAGGCTGTCAGCTGCACTTCACCTCACTTTCTCTCTCTCACTCGCAAAGTGGGGAAAAAAAACAAGGAGAATTCTACAACATTCTATCACCATGACAACCACTTTCCTGTCTGGACTGCCTGACGGAGGCTTGTGATTGGCTGGCCATGTCTTTAGAAGAATGTAATAATGAAAGAATGTATGATTTTCTCCTTCATAAACAACTTTTTATATTAAATAGTTTGTTGCACATACATTACCATCTAAAAGTTTGGGGTTGGCAAGATTTTTAAATGTTTTTTGTCTCTTTCACTCACCAAGGCTGCATTTATTTGCACAGTAAAAAATATTGTGAAATATTACGGTTTAAACCAGGGCTGTCCAAACTCGGTCCTGGAGGGCCGGTGTCCTGCAGAGTTTAGCTGCAACTTGCCTCAACACACCTGACTGGAAGTTTCTAGTATGCCTAGTAAGAGCTTGATTAGCTGCTTCAGGTGTGTTTAATGAGGGTTGGAGCTTAACTCTGCAGGACACCGACCCTCCAGGACAATTTGGACAGCCCTGGTTTAAACTAACTGTTTTATTTTTCAATATATTGTAAAATGTAATTTATTTCTGTGATCAAAGCAGAATTTTCAGCATCATTACTCCAGTCTTCAGTGTCACATGATCCTTCAGAAATCATAAATAATTTAATATGCTGATTTGCTGCTCAAAAATGTGAAATAGAATTTTTCAATCAATTTAATCCTCCTTGCTGAATAAATGGATTAATAATATATTATAATATTATTAAACTAGTTTAATAGTAAAAATATTCATAGTATTAAAAATATACGCACTATCACCTACATTTAAACATTATGAAATTAAAATCTGACATGAGTGCACATTGATTAGCTTTCATGTCATCTATATGCTAGTGTACTCCTAAAAGTTGACAAAATAAACCTTATGTTTATGCATTTAAATATTACAATTCTTTCTCAGCTGGGAAACCTGTTTATGGTCAAATTTTGGAAATAAAAATGTACAAATGCAATCTAGAATGAGAACGTCCCTGCCCCAACACCACCTGCCACCGACTGATAGCAAGTAGTAAATCATGGTTTATGACCGAGATCAGCCCATCCCGACGCCCTAACATCAACACAAGAAAGAAAACGGCATTTGTCAGACCATTTTATGAGGTCTTTAATCACTAAAGCGATAATAATAACAATATTATGTAATCACAAGCAGCTCCACTGAATAATTACTCATTCATTAGCAGTACTTGTGACATGGAGCTGTAAGGTGAAGTGTCCGTGATTTGTTTTAAACGTACACCAGAGTTACAGCCTATTGATGCTGAGAATGAATATTCAGCTAAGTCTAAATGAAACAAACATCTAAAGCACCGCAGTGCGTTCTTGAACAATCTGAAAGGCATCAACACGTTCGACTGTTTATCCTTCTCCATTTCCCTCTTCCTTCCTCCGTCCGTGGTTTTTCTGATGTGTGATGGCCGGATGGCCTCAATGATCGCTCTTATCTCTGGTGCTGACAGATGATGACAGGAAGCTTTTCCGGGTGGGGCTGCGTTCACACCATTTGACGTCCCGGAGAGGAATTCACACGGGCAGAGTGTTTTTAGGGTGTAGAGTGAAAGTGAGGAGGAGAGAAACTGCCTGTGCTTCTTAGGGTTGCGTTGAATGTGATTGGCCAGCTATCCAGTGCGTTGTGATTGGCCGAATACCTCAAGCGTGTGACGGAAATGTTAAGCCCTTACCATACTGTGATGCCGTGTCCGGCCGGAGCGACGAGACAAAACCAGTAAAACCCATTATAAACGAGGCATTTGTTGCATCAAGTGGGGACATAATCACGGATTATAATGACTTATACTGTCTTCCTACGCATTGCATCGCGCCGCGTAAACATAAAACCACGCCTGCATTTGTGATCGGAGAAATGACAAACAACAAGCACTACTCTACACTGCTCAAAACTCGCGTTTGAATCATCAGTGGCAAATTCTTTATATAAAGTCAGAACAGCCGGCATTGTAGTCTACTCTACCAGGATCAGAAAACGGTCCTCCGTAAAATGTGCTGCACACACTCGAATATTTGGGTTGTACAGTTCTGGAACATTGTTGTAAATAAAACCTAACCACTGATTTCTAGTTGTGTCCTCTTTTGGAAGGCCAAATCAAGTAGTTTCGCTTTCACAACGAAACACACCACAGGTCTTCACGACATGGCGGTGGCGGCAGCAACAATACTACAGCAGAATAAAAGTTACGCCTTCTTTCTTTGCGTGAACATTTTGGCGGCATTATGCTAATATTTCCACACAGTGACGTAGATATGTGGGGCGTGTTAGAACAAGCCGTTTTATGTAGTGTGCTGACTCTTAACTTTTTAAAGAATATCGCGTTGGATTTGAGACTTTAGTCTTTGCAACTACAGATTTTCTTTATGCACCAAGAGCTTGTAACACTCCAAAGAGAAAGGAAAAATTGTAAATAGCATCATATGACCCCTTTAAGTATGCTCCTGGTTAATGTTTTTGAAAGAAAAATCTCTTATGCTCACCAAGTCTGCATTTCTGTGAGCAAAAATACGTAAAACAGTACTGGTGAAATATTAATACAATTTAAAAGAACGATTTTCTATTTTAAATGTAATTTATGTTTGTGATGCAAAGCTGAATTTTCAGCATCATTACTCCAGTCTTCAGTGTCACATGATCCTTCAGAAATCATTCTAATATGCTGATTTGCTGCTCAATAAACATTTATTTTTATTATCAATGTTGAAAACAGTTGCGCTGCTTGAACTTTTTGTGGAAATGGTGATACTTTTTTTATCAAGGATTCTGAATAGGAAGATTTATTTGAATTAGAAATCTTCTGAAACATTATAAATGTCTTTACGGTCACATTTGATCTATTTAATGTATCCTTGCTAAATAAACATTCACTACATTAAAAAAAAAAAATCATACTTTTGAGCAGTATTGTACATGTGTTTGGTATACCTGTGATATTGTGCCTGCAGGAACTGAAATTCGTCTTTGATGCGATCACAAGAGTCTGACGTGGTGAATTTGAGCGGCTGTGTCGATTGAGACGAAGCCTGAAAAACAAAGACAACAGATGAGAGATTCTATTCAACCCGACCTCTAAATGTCCTGATGAACAAGCTAGAGGTTGGTTAACACAGTGTTTCCCAACCGGGGTGCCGTCTGTCGAGAGCAGGTGTGCAGTGTAAAAAAATAATTTTTTTTTTTTTTAATTGCTAAAATGTTCAAAAAAAAGCATCTATTATATAATATCCATTTCTGATGTCGCCAATAATTAGAGATGCACCGAAAGTCCGGCTGCCGAAAATGAGTTCACCGCTCAGGTTTCACTTTCACGTGGTGTGACGCTCTGCGTATTATCCCGCTCTATGCGTGTGTGCTCCGCTCAGTCGCTCCACTCGTATACCGTTCATGCGAATCGGAACAGCAAAGTCCACTCAATAATTGAGCCGACAGGAAACATGGATGCAGTACAGTATTGTTTCTGTCTGCAATAACCCAACTGTGTTGTAACATGGTGTTTGTAACTGGTCAACACTCGGTCACGCTGCCCCCTCTCATTCATATGATCTGCTAACCGTTATGCTCATGGGTTCTGAAAATAATAGCTTTCTAGGACTAAACATTATTTGGATAAATGGTAAAAAAAAATTAATAAATAAAAAAAAGTTAATATCTTACCCCTGTAAGTTGACCTACCTGAAAAAAACAAAAAGGCAATTATTCATTCGTAGGTCGGTCGTTATTTTTCTTTTGTGTATCCATTATTAATTCTTTATTTGTTCCTTATTTGTATTACGACTGTCTTGTCAGCTTGAGTTCAAACTTTGAATTGAATAAAAAATCTCGTGCTACTGCACCAAAATTACCCCCCTGTAAAATTAAAAAAACACTGAGTGAACAAAAATTAGTGAGATAGCTAGTTATAATGGTAATTAAATAATGTTTACATATGTATAAAAGCCTACATTAAAATCTGTCATATAAATTGGTCTCTTCATTAGAAATTAGCCTACTGATTGCCACCATTGATGGACAATTTTTTAATATTAAAAATATCTGTATGACATATATTCTGCAGTTCTTTCCCTGTTGTACCGAATATCTATACTTTTCAAATTATCATATCGAAGTTAGAATTTCAAATATTGTGACAAAATTAATTTTTTTAGGGTGCCACAAGTTTGTTAAAATTTTTCCAAAGGGTGCCGCGACTAAAAAAAGTTGGGGAAACACTGGGTTAACACGTTGAACCATAAAAGAATATTCATGGTAAGACTCTCCTCTGTGTTATCAGCTAAATTTTGTCTTAAAGGAGACATATTATGCCCTTTTTTACAATATGTAGTATAAGTCTCTGTTGTCCCCAGAATGTGTCTGTGAAATTCAGCTCAAAATACAGATCATTTCTTATATAATTTTGAAAATGCCTATTTTAAGAGGAAGCAGAAACAGGCTGTTTTTTGGACCTGTCTCTTTAAATGCAAATAAGCTGCTGCTCCCCGCCCCCTTTTCCATAATAGAGCTGCGCCATTACAGCTGGTACCTGCTAAAACCTCTGTTTTTTTCTTATTTTGGTCTAATTTTAAACCATATCAGTTTAAACTTCTGATTATAGGGTTTTCTGAGCGCACACATCCTAAGCACACGGACAGAAAGCGGCTGTCACAGCATGTGAGTACTAAACTAACTTCTCAATCACACACAAGTTTATGGTAAAAACACATACATAGTTATAAAAAACAGTCGGTTATGTCTGTGAAAGTAAACAGCTGTTTATATTTTAGATCTGTGTGGCAGCTGCAATATCCAGTAAATAAATCAATACATCCACTGCTGTCTCTTCTCCTCTGAGGCTGGTAAGTGTTAATAGTGTTTCTTGCTCGTCTGTGCAGCCAAAGACAGAACAGTTAGCATGTTTTGCTCAAACTTTCACCATGGCATTAGAGCTGGTACACCGTTTTCGCATGCGAAATCACAATGACGGTGCCATGGGTGGAAACTTACAGATTAAGGGGCGGTAATATTATAATGAGATCCCTTTGCCACGTCACCAGGGGAGCGAAATCAGACGTGCTCATTTTTTCAGACGCTTGCAGAAAAAGGCTTACCGAAACAAATTTACTGGGCTATTCTTTTTCACGTTTCCTTGGTTGGTAAATGCACCGGGGACCTGATTATAGCACTTAAAACCTGGAAAAGTCAGATTTTCATGATATGTCACCTTTAAACTGATGCTAAAATAAAATGCACAAAATGTTTGACTTAGGTTTTTGAACTGTGACCATAGAAAAAAGCAAACCCCAGCTATAACAACAATCCTTTTGCTCAGAGTTATAACAACATTTCATTACTGCAAACAGGCTAAAACAAACTCTGCTGAACACCATAACGGAGCCAGTGATTGCATTGCGTGTTTGAGGTGACTTTGTCAGGTCAGGCTGAAATTAAAGCTTCACGCAAATAGAAAAGAAGGGCCATTGGCTTTTAACCTCCGACCTGCTTTACCAGGGGTCACTGGCTTGTGAACTTTAAGACCAGACAGACAGGAACAAACCATCACACATTAGAAAGAGAGAAACAGGATATGCAACTGTGTTCAGTGTGCTTTAATGGTCACACAGACAGAACCGATCTGCTGGATGTGTGTGCGCGGGTGTTTAAACCACTTGCCCCCAGAGGAGGAACACACGACTGATAAAAACATCTCAGAAGGACTGCTTGCTTTACACCCCCTCCTCCCCCTCTGCAGAATCATTTGTCAATGTGCATGTCTTGTGAAATAACGTTATTCATCAATTCACAAAAAGCAGCTTCACTCACATTTTTCTTATTTTACAATGCAGTAAAGATTCAATTATTTTCACTATTTTTACTATTAAAGATTCACTATTTTCAATTCCAACATTTGTTATAATAATCATCATCATTCGTTTAAATTATTTGAAAAAATATCTTATTTCATACATTAACAATTCTTTATTATTTTATTTATATTATTATTAAACGAAAAAATATTCAGATCGCAGTTTCCTTGATGATGCCAACTTTGTATAAAGAACTCCTAAACTAAAATATTTTATATAGACATATTTATATATTACATTTAAATGAAGAAAAATGCATAGGAAAAACGCTTTGGATAATAGTGTCTAAATGAAAATGTAAATGAATGTAAATGTATATAATTCTGTTCATACTTCTATCCTATTCGAAGCTGTTCTTTGTGATTTCTATCCAGATGAATAAAATAAAATATAATTGAGGGGCTGGACCCCCCCAGTGTATAATAATAATGATATGATAGTTATTATTATGAAAGATAAACTGGTTAATTCACCTAACTTTGGGTGAAATTACTGACCTGTAGACTTGGTGCCTTAATGCAGAATTCAGTTAATATGCATGTTTTTTATTTACCATTTTACAATGTCTTCATAAGCAGAACTATCTGTCTAAAAGACACTGAAAAGTCGAAGTTTTAATCTGAAGCACTTTTCCCATCTCCTTCCTCACACCCCGTCATGTCTCTCCTCCAATAGATGATAGTGTCTCCAGGGGCAGGAGAGACGTGTGTGTGTGTGAGAGTGTTTCAGTAAATCCCTCTAGTCTATTCCTGCTATTAGAAATCAATTAGAGAAGGAGAAACAGCAGCATCACCTGTGACCGCTGCACACATGAGGCTGTTCATCCTCCTCCTGCATCCCTCTCAGTGTTATTGTGCTTTATTGGCATGACATTAGCGACACTAAACCCCAGTCAGAACACTTTAAGCCAAGCACATGCTACAGGACAGAAGGTCGTCATCCTGCAAAGACTCACAATTTTCTGTTTTGTTGTTATGCACAACATGTTTTTACACTAATTTGCACAGAACAATTGCAAAGGTCAAATCAGAAAAATGTGATTTTTCTTTGCTGTGCTTCACGATGCCCTGCTTTCTTTTGCTTGCAGAAAAACTGCTGTAGCGTCTGCGACTAGTGCACACACTACAAGATCTGTGACTTCTTGCAGACTAAAAAAAAAAAACTACAATCCTGAATAGCTGGAGTCTTGGCATTATGACCATCAGGGGAGCATTAAAGCACAGGCTTTAAGAGGCTGAAGTCCAGGGGCCTACACTTAGGAGGGGCCTACTGGCTGCTGGGAAATTATATTTTTCAAATAAGTATTTGTATATATGGGAGTTTGCAGCAGTGACAACAGCATTCTGTTAACAAACTTACACAATCATTTTCAGCGATGCCCTGCTTGTAGTATTTGTAGTGAATGACTCAGTTTAGGTTTCCCTCACACAGTTTGTATAGTTGATATGTTCCACCGATATACTGTGAGCGGAATGCACAATGCACTATTAAAGAAGCCTAGGAGCGCTATTCTCTGTGCGTGTCTCTATGTTAATATGCAGCTTAACAAGAAACACAACACTGCTGTGCTGTGTGAAAGGAACCGGACAACTATCTGTAACGTCATACAAGTTCAGTAATTTACTGAATAAATGACTTATTTATTATATAAAATAATTATTATATTATTGTGGATATAATGTGTGTGTTAGCGGAAGGTTTTAGATTCAGGCACTGTGTTCCATCAGAGGTGCTGCTTCAAAGTCTCAATTTTAAATCCGGGGACGGAATAACAGGAACTCCATTGCTTAAATGTGATCATTATACTTTAAACGGCTATGATTGAATTAATCAAACGCGACCATGGCATGTTTCAAAATAAAAATGCAGTTAGCAATCACCAAACAGCCCACATTTATGCCAACATGTTGTGCTGTTTCGTTGGAATGATGATGAATAATGAATATTTTGTGTAATTTATGGTTTAAATCATACCTGTAAAATCACATTTCGGCCAGGAAAATTTTCTTTTCGTATAATTTACTTTACGTAAAGGCTATAATTCTGCTGTTCCACAAGCGCTTTTACGCAGAACAGTGTTATAAATGTTAACTAACATATCAATAAGAAAAAAAAATGCTTAAGGTCCCCCTGATGACCATAGCATTGTGAGTTTTACACAAACAAACATTCATATTTTCTTAAGTTTACTCCATCATATTTTCTGAACCAACCCCCCCCCACACAAACTAATCTAAAAAATTAAGTAATAATAAAAAAAAATGTTAAATAAAAAAAGCCTCTAGAATGAAACAATATATAATAAAAAGCCTTTAAAAAGAATTGGAATATAAAAATAAAATAAAGTCTCTAGAACGAAACAGAGATAAAAAATAGGGATGCACGATATATCGGCCACCATATCGGTATCGGCCGATAAATGCTCATTTTTTCTGTTATCGGTATCGGCCCGATAAGAAAATTTGGCCGATATCTTAAAGCCAATAAATAATGCATTATTTCCTTCAGAGACACTTCAGATGCGCGCTGTTCGTTTGCAGCCTTTTGTGCAATTGTACGTTGTAATATTGTGTTTATTTGATGTATATCTGATTTATCTCATATAGAATGCGTTTGGTTAAGTTAAAAGAGCGCTTCAGTTTACCAGTGATAAACTCAAACAGCAGTGCACAACATTAATAACTATGATTGGGAATGTCGTGTATATAACATTCTAATGAGAAAATTATTATAATAAAACGTTGTGAATTCTTTGGGTTTAGTTGCTGTGTTTCAGCGCGTTGATATGGGAAGAGCGCATCCACAACAGGATCACACATTCTGACTATAGCACGCAATAACTGCATCATTTTGTACATATATATAAGTTGTAATATTATGTTTATGTTGTATTAATATTAATCTCAGGATGCATTTCCTTGAGTTAAATAAGCTGCCAGCAAAACGCTTCAGTTTACCGTGTTCATTCAGCTCTTCAGCTTCAGCACGCGCAGCTCAAATGGCTGCTATTTAAAACAGTGGTATTAATTTGTTACTTTTTCAAAATCATTGATACATTATTAATAATAACAACCACTTGTATTTTTCTATTATTATTTTCATCAGCAATATGGTTTAGTAATTAAAATCATTTAATTATTGTCCGTGCAGAGGCTATTCCGTTTTATTGATCTATGGCGCATTCATTTTGATTCTTTACACGTGTAATGATGTCCAGTGACTTGTTTGCATTATTTATGCATTATTTTATTTGTTAGACTTTTTTATGACTAAATTTGGTAATGGGAGAGTAAAATTATTTTTAAAACATACACCGTTCAAACTAGGCTGCTTATGTTGAAGTGTTCGGGATGTGGTTTTTAATGATGAGACCTTTTTTGTAATCAGGCTCTCAAAAAGTATATAAAAATTTGGATATAGATTTATCGGCCAACATATCGGTTATCGGCTTTCAAAAATAAAGGATTATCGGTTATCGGTCAAAATTTTCATATCGGTGCATCCCTAATAAAAAATTTAAATAAACAACAAAAAAAGCCTTTATCACAAAACAGAAAATAAATAAATAATCCTCTATATTAAAACAAACAAAAATAGTAATAAATTAAGCCTCTAGAGGAAACTGAAAAAATAATGATAGAAACAAAATAAAGCATCTAGAATAATAGAAGAAAAAAAAACAAGTAAATCAAATCTTTCTCTCCTCTGGCGGCTGGCGGGGCTAAAGGCTCTGCTGTTGCACCCTTTGTGATGCTAATGAGGGACTTTGGCCTGAGTGACCCAGACATCTGCTGCATGCGCACACACACAACACACACACAGCCCTCAGGCTCTTATCTGCTTTTTTGTCTCCGAAATTGCGGCTAGTGTGTGCGTGTGTGTTATAGTAGCAAAGGAAGTGATTTTGGGGGTTGTCTTCAACACCACAGACAAAAACCGTCTCACAATTACACTACCCCTGCAAGCTCGTGTGGGGGCCTGCAGTAATATATATATGACTAATCATAGTCAGTACAATAGAAATTTGTGTGTTTTTCGACCCGGTATGGGATGGTATGTCTTTCCGTGGTTCACCTTCCACCGGTAGCATACAAGAGTCGGGTGTTGTGTTGTCTTGTTGTTTTAGCCCAACGGTGCACAGCGAGATTGTTGGTTTAAGGGGTGTTGGGATTAGTTGTCGAGAACTGCAAGCGTTTAGACTCAAGGTGCCTGAGCGTGGTCGTCCTTAGTGTATTACCTCTCTCTGTTGGGTGTGTTTGTAGTGAAGGTCTTGGTTAATCTTGTCTAATAGTCTTCCAGACCCCTTACCACCTTCACAACACAATACACACATAATCAACCCAGACTGCTCTGTGTGTGTGTGTGTGTGCGCACGTTGAGAGACAGAGAGTCTCATACTCAACAGAAACACAAGAGAAAAACATTATAGATTCAACAAAATAGATTCAATTCAAAAAGAAAATTTAGAGTTTTTGCTTGGTAAACAAAAAAAACTCACTGCCACAATGATGAGGGTGGTTGTTAAGGCATTGCCATGGAGTTGCTGTGCAGTTGTTACAGTGTTCAGAGTGATGATGGCACATTGCCAAAAGGCTGTTACAGTGTTCTGGTTGGTTGTCAGAGTGATTCTATATGGTTGCTATGCAGTTTTTAGGGTACTCCGTGCTGGCCCAAGTCAAATGAAATCTCTATGATATTCTACAAGAAGACGTAATAGTTTGTATGCCAAAATCATACATAAACAGAAAACCATAAAGCCAGACAAACCCATGATTTGTATGAACATTCATGTCTGTATAAATACAGCAAAGTGAGCAACAGGCAAATAGGTTTGTTTAAATTAAGGCAGCACAGTTAACTGAAATAAAACCGAAATCACAATATGGCTTCATGCAATTGTCAAATATGCATGTTCAAGAAAGAAGCACAGTGCTTTGTTCTTTTAGCCATAAATATTAATACTTAGTAAAATAATTTATTATTTATTATTTTCTTTATTTATTATTAATACCAAGTGTTTTTAAAATCTTGAATTATTTTTTGTATTTGGGCAGTGAATATTGCCATTGTCGTATTTTTAGGGGATTTCATAATAATTATATATCATTATTACTAATAAATAAAATAATTAATTAAATTATAACTATTATATTAGTCATATTATAAATGCAAAATAGCAAAAGGGAATTCCCCCTTTAGGTGGCTCTTATGGGGAGGAGTTAGGGTATTTTTTTTTAGACATTTTTAAACTACAATCATCCAACCTAAATGTTTTGTCACCCAGTGTATTTGTGTTTTACAAGTTATAATGTTGTTGATTCACATTTATATTGCGAGGAAGGTTCTTAAAAATATCTTTGATTTCAAACTCGGGAGTTGAATTTATTTTAACTAAAAAAAAGAAAAGTAAACAGTCAGTAATAAAATAAAAACAAATACAACCATGGAACAAACTAATACAATAACAAGATACAACTATAATGAACTGTGCTTTAAGTTTTTCAGGTAGGTATAACGGTAATACTGAGGTATAGAAATACCACAGAAACTGAATAATCTAACTTTAAAATAACACTGGTTAATCTTGAATGTATAAATAAATATTAATGACAGACAGCAGCAGGTTTATTTAGGTCGCTGTCTCTTTAAGACCTCATGCACGGATCTGTTACATGTAAGTTTTGTTTCTCAACTGTTTACATTAACTTAATAGCCTATATACAAACAATGTTTAGTATAAATCGACTGTTAACGGGAATACTCATCAAGACGTGCATTTGACATAATTTTTTGACTGTATTTGGCCTTTTTGCAACACAATAAGCGCAACACAACTTCTTATGGAGTCACTGCTTCCTCAGATCGGCCCGTTCCGCCCGCCCCTCACCTCCTGTCCGGCTCCGTAGTGGGCGCCCTGATTTTAGTCGATGAGGCAAGGTACTGCCCTGGGAAGGTTTCCCAGGCTGTTAAATACACAGATTAAAATATTTTCATTTCGGGTCGTTCTTATCACACAAAAAATTTGTTTTTTTTCATTCATGTTATGCATAAGCCAAATAGAACTTGCTGCATTTAGAAGATTTCTTATTGATCTTAACTTGCTATTATTTCTTAGAATTTCAAACTGGTAACAAATTTTGCATTTTTCTAATTATTCTTTACTGTATGACCAAGATACGGAGTAGTCATTTTATGTTTCCGCTGTTGATCGCACCAGCCGCCTCAAGCGCACACTAAAGCTACTGCAGTCTTGGAAACAGCGCATCCTTCACAGTGCTGTTCGCTGAGACCCCTCTACTGTGGCATATTTTGCTCATTATGATACTTTTTCGGTCGATACTGGAACGCTGCGTGAACTACAAGCCATTTGCCTAATAGGCTAAATAGTTTAGCTCAGCTACTCTCGATATGGACAAATTTGGATTTGTGGGCCTGAAGAGAAGTAAAGCCCAACTTTAATTACGTTGCCTTATAAAATTTTTATTGTTTTTTGCATGTTTATTTGCTACGCTATATTCTTATTATATAACTTCAAGTATATTATCATAGTATAATTTTATAACTACTTTTTTTTCATTCTTGTTCTGTTCTGAATGCCGTTAAATTTAAAATATTTGTTGTAAAGTGAGGGGAACTAAATTATCCTATAGTGTTTATATTGTTGGTACATTACAACATTATTAGGCCTGCCGTTATTATTTCTGAAAATGCAATTTATACGAGTTGTATCTTTTTTTTTATTTTCCTCAAAAAAAAAAAAAAGTTAGTGTTTTTAAAAGCATGCAGCAAATGAAAATATGCGATTAATCTGTTAAAATGTGTTACTGTGGGTTAACAAATTTACATTAGTATGCTATTCTTATGCTTGGTTTCACAGATAGCAACAGAGTCTGGGCTAAATCTGGTTTACATTCACTTCTGGCTTTTTTTGTCTTGATTGCAAATGTTTTTTTGTTTTTTTTATGTACGATGGATAATAAAAAATCAGGCGTGTGTATTTATAACTTCAATTACTAGGCCTACATTCTTTTTTCAGAAATGGAAGTAACTTAAAATGTTTATTGTGTTTTGTATTGGTAATATTTTCTAGGCCTATAACAGCCAAACTGCAGAAAAGCTTCCAGTAGGTTATTTTTGGACTGTAAACACGGGAATCTCCAAACCGCATGCACTCTTTGACAACCCCATTCATATATCAACTAGGCTATATGTTATTATGGTACATAGGCTTATCTCAGATTATTTTATATTTACAAGGTTTCATGTTTGTGTTTATCCATTTTTTCCCCCTGTTGCATCGAAAAATTTCTTTCAGAAACATTTCCCCCCCCCACATAAACTTGCGGCCCCCCCCAAAAAATTGTGCCTGCCCCTTCCCTTTGTGCGCTCTGGCGCCGACCCTGCCACCTCCTGAATTGGTTTGAGTGATCTGATTTATATCCGTCTCGAATGCGTTTCGGAGGGTATTTACACCTGGTCTTTCCACAATCGGATAGCTATTCGATCAGAAAAAAAAACACATGAACTGACCAGGTGTAAACAGGCCCTATGTGCGCACGCTTTGGGTGTGAGCTCACAGAAATGGTCTCACAGAGAGCGCGCAAGTACTGAATTGAGCACTTTAAAAAATTGTAAGACTCAAAAGCATGTGCAAATGATACATTCTGTCATCTGTCCCGACGTCTTTCACGCTGAAATATTTGCGGGAATTTCCCGCGTTACAAGCGCGGAAACTGCGGGAATCAGTAGAATTATCAACAATCCCGCGCCGAAATTCGAGCCCTGATCACAATTCTATTCCATACCCAAAACTTGCTGCCCTAGCTCAAATCATTAACTCGTGTATGACCAATAATAACAGTGCTGCTGACCTTAGCAAACACCACTACATAAAGACATGTGATGAGAGAGAGATATGACTGATATGGGACTGACACACACACACACACACCCGCTCCTGTACAAACACGTGTCTCACACACTCATTCCTTCTAAACACTCACAGCTGATTGATTAGTGGCTTTCTGATTTCAGAATTCTGAAGTGAAATGTAACAATCATGCTGTGACATCATAACACGAGCTGAGAACAGAAATCACTTGTCTAATGGCTCAGTTATAACATCACAAGAACAAGCTGAAAGAACACAACGACTGACCTACAATAAGCCTGTCTGAGAACTTCCTGATGAATCATCACACTCATAACAGATATTCAAACAACCATGTAATGTTGAGATGTTATAAGGTTCTTTGGATACTTCTAAAACTCTTGATGATTCATTATATGTTCTTCAGATCAGTGTTTTGGTTTCTGACTTCTTTAAAGCACTGGTATGTAGATGATTTTCTAACGCACCAGAGAATAAATGGTTCTTTGTGGAGTTCAGAAGGTTTTATAGGGCCTTTCGCACCGCGGGAACCTTTTGATAGTACCAGAACTAATTGTGGAACTACCCACTTTTCTGCGTATTCGCACCGCTGGAACTGGGAGCGATTTTAGCACCGGACTGCCTTTTTCAAGAACCAAATTAGCTCCTACTCCAGAGCAGGGTCTAACCAGCACAGCTGGTACTAATCGTGATGTAAGTAGACATTGATTGGCCAAATGCGTATGAAAACGCCCTCACCCGCCATGATTTAAAACGCCGTGTAAACATACTGTAAACATTGTGTCAACTTATTTGGCAAGTATGGAGAACAGCGATAGATGGATGGATGCTGAAGTGCAGGCACTTGTAGCAAATGTAGCACTGCCAGTTGTCGTTGGAGATACTTAGTCCTCCTTTCCGTTCTTTCAATCGCTTTACGTATACGTCGACTTTCCATGTCCATTATTGTGAAACCCGCGAGAAAACAAAAACACCTCTCCGATCACAGCGTCCTCCATCCTCATGTTGTTAACGTTGTTCTTTTTTGTTTCTGTTGTTGAACGCCGCGCACAAATGACGTCGCTGTCGACCGGCTTACGTCACTTTTAAGTACACACTCTCGGTGCGAATGCAACTCTTTAAATGGTACTGGGAAATAGTTCGCGCAAAATCGTCCCAGTACTTTAGTACTGTACATTTAGTTCTGGAACTAAAGCGGTGCGAAAGGCCCTATTGAAGTAATCTCTAAGTACTTTGCTTTGGCTCATAACCACAGGTAAGCAGGAACAAACGCTAGCTGGTTCTAATTGAAACATTCACTTTTTTTTAAGACTTTATGAAAAATTAAAAAAAGGAAAAACTTATGTTCCTTAAACACAAATCAATGACAAAAAAAATTCAGTTCTCTCAGCACTAGACGGCTGCTGAATTCAGAGAAATGGAGTCAGGTTTCGTCCATTATCTCCACTGAGTTGAAGAGTTCAGATGGAGAGAGGAAGAGGATGGTCAACACAATCTGACGAAGAGCTTCTTACGGTCACCAAACCCATCTGAAGCAGTAATCCCAACCCATAATCCACTGGACCTGAATGATGACCACAAACAAGCCGAAAATGACCAACAATTGGATTAAGAGTAATGGTTTCTCAAACACTTCATTCAGAATCACATTTTAAAAGAAATCATTCTCAATCCAGATTGTGAGCACAAGTGCCACTGTTTGCAGCAAAATATTAGTTCTGTGAAGGATTTGTCCCACAAGTTATTAAATCTATCGACCAAAAGTCTGTTTTTAAGTAACTTAAGAGGTTTGATAAGACAAACTGATCCCAAAGATCCGGAATTCCAAAGAACACAGTAAATTGTTGAGGCTAAAATTAAACGGAGCAGTCAGCTGTAACTCCTAATCCAAGATTTGGGATCCCGCAGTTAATCTCCGGCTGATTCCCACTTCTGCTGAGATCTCAGAGGTTTAAGATCAAAGTTTGGTCAGTGTACTTAAGAATTCACCAGCGGCAGTATAAGACATGTCAAATTAATGACTAATGTGGTCATTTTTTCGGCTCTTGAGGGTATTTTCGGTTTTTATTTTCGACACTAGAGCCTTGTCAACAACAACAACAGGTCCTAAAGTAATGTTACTGTCATACTTTGGACAACAATCCAAAAAGGATTAAACCAGAATTCTCTAGAAACTAAATAAACTGACATTATAGATTTTGACATTTAGACTGACATTATTCATTTAAGAATATCTTTATAGATATATCGAAAAAAGGTTTATATTGATATTTCTTTTAATGTTAATATTTAGTGTAAAAATGAAGATGACAAAATTACAAACATGTATTTACTTATTTTTAATAGAGATTATTTATGTATTCTGACATGTATTTGGGATACTGATTATACATTATAAATACACAATATTTATAATATCATTCATATATAATAAATAATTTATTCATAAGCAAATAAATAATAATACAGTAAGATCTTATTTAATTTTCAGAGTATTGTTGTTTGATCGTATTAGGACTAGTTTCAAATTATGAAACAATTCCATTGGCATTCAGATTCCTTGAAGATTTCTCGACAAGGTGCTGAAAATACACAGAAATGGTTTGAGCATGTTATGGTTTTAAGTGTCACTTCATGAATCTATAAGGCTAAATCAATACTAACAGGAAACACCATCATTAACATACTACAAAGTAAAATATTAAATGCAGGACTCAGGATTTGTTTCAGGATGTTTCTCAAACTCGAATTTCAGATTCATGGGTTCAAGTGTCAGAACGTCCCGTTCACTTCCTCACACACATCCCAAGCTAGCTGAAGACCGAAATGTTCTCCTAAAATCTACCCTCTGAATTAACAAAAGGGCCTCAATTAGAGACACCCCCAAATCCATCCACTTGTGAGGTTTTCATTTAGCACCCCTGTGTTTGTTCACATACATCTGTGTGCACATGTAAAAAAAAAAAAAAAGGCAATTAGGCTTGAGTGCAAACAAAATAATGACTGGGGACTCATTAACACAAGCTGCCAACTGTGTGCACAGGAACAATTCATGGAAACGACACAATTAAGCCTCTACAGGGAGGGAACCAGGCAACTGGTGTGCAAACAAGCAACTCCAACCCAACCTGAACCAGAAAACATTCAGAAACGCTTTCATTTAGACATGCTACCTGCAAACCTGACATCTGACTCATGAGATAAAGACCAAACACGTGGAAGAAAATTGCCAGAGAACAAGAAAGAAACATATTATTAAGACGCAAATGCAATGAAATAGCAATGCAAAATTAATTAATATTTAGAGACGTCTTCTAATATGTCTCTGAGGTGAACTTTGATGCAAATTTAGATGCTAAAATCATAAAACATTCCAATGGAATGAATAAAATTATATTGACAATATTAGTAAATCGATCTGTTCTGAGGCTCATTTTGACAATGCATTCCAATATGATTTATGTACGTCTAGGCACTTCTACCTAAAGCTATATATATATATTAGGGCTGTGCGATATTGAAGAAAAATGCATTATGCGATAACTCATTAAATAATGCAATATTTGATATGCGATACGATAATGCTTAAAGTGCCACATGCTCAGATGTTTTACTTTTCAGTTCTGTGAACTGCTATAACTATCTTGTATCATATATATATGGTTATTTGTATGTTAAGAGTTCCTGTAAAACCACAACAAATTCCTTGTGTTTGCGTGCACACTTAAGCGGTGAATAAAACTCATTCTGATTCTAATAAGAAAGCCCCCCTACAACAACTTCTGAAAGTGAACGGTATGTGTTTTACTCGAGCATTACATAAAAATGTCCTTTTAACATTAGTGTAATCATTTTAACACGAGTTTAGGAACTGAATAATAAAAAGGGAAAATGAAACACTGCTTAGTATTTGCTCTTTGAATTCAATATGCACTGATTCTTATTTAAGCTACAAAAGTTATTTAGGTAAGAGCAGCGAGTGATTTTCTCTTTGTCTTTTGTTCATGGCCCCAAATATTGCAAGCTGTAGCTATATGCATATTGCGATATGTACATTTGTGATGTATTGCACCCCTAATATATATATATTATATATATATATATATATATTAACTTTTGCCATTTAGAATTTAACATATTATAATATCTGGTGCATCACATGAGTTTATCATAAATATATATATTTTGTTATTACCATTTATATGACTGGTACAACAGAAGAGCTCAGAATGACAAAAACATACTGTGGCAGTACTAATGGTAATACCATGATACTGAATCATTAGCATATTCAAAACTCATGGTATTTACATGTAACGCCAGCATATTTCAAAGAATACAACAAAAAGCTTGAATTTCATATATAAACAGGTAAGTATCAAAGTACCTTCTGATACGATCACTGTACAGTGGTACTGCCAGAGTACATTTTTGTAAGGGGATACATCTAAAAACAAAGGTATTGCCATGGCACATGTCAAAAAACATAGTTTTACCACTGTACCATTTCCAAAAACATAGTATTCCCATGGTGCATGTAAGAAAAACATGGTATTATCAGGGTTCGTGTTCACAAAACATTACAGATATAAATAGAATGGCATTTTGTGTTGGTATGCTCTGTGAAATACACCAGTCTGCAAGTGCTTGTATGTCCACATCACCTGCTGTGTGACAATCAGCATGAATGAAGGAGAATGAGACACTTACCGAGTGCCTGGCTTGTGGAAACATCATATCAGCCTGTTTTTGTTTTGTTTGTGCTTTATTCTCTTTCTGTAGATGAAATCAAAAGGCTTTGGATGGATGTCGTCTTTGCTCGGTCTTGATTTGGTCTAAACTGCTGAGTTTGAAGGCAGAAAGGGCTTTAGTCTGCTCTCCTGAAGAGATTTCCTGGCTGTGATCTCCAGTTTTCCTGGATTTTGTTCAGCTTTACAAACCTAACGTACATCAACTTCAGACAGCGCCTTTGGAACAACACAAACAACAAGCAATCTTTACTACACTATGTTACATCGCGGTTTCACATGAGAAAAATGAATCTTCTGTTAAAATAGGCCGATTAATCCACCGCCAGGCTGCTCATACTTGTCCAATTTCCAGATGCAAGCTACCTGGCTAAAGCTAATAGAGAAGTTTATATAGCAGGAAACGAACAAAATGCGTTTGAAAATGAGGAAAATAACGTTTAAATCTGGTCGTGTTTTCGCTAGTCTTGCGTGTGTCTGTTTATAAGCGGTGAAAGAGCAGCCAGCGCTTGGAAAACCATGCCTCTTCTGCCGCTTCAGGACTCGTATGGACGGACTCGTGATGCGACACGCTAAATTACGGAATCTACTATGGGGAGCGCTTTGCTCATGAATATTAATTAGGCCGTGTGCGCGTTGCCTGGTAACCTTCCGGGAACGTATGTTTTCATTTTTATATATTTATTGACTTGCTGCTTCGTCTCCGAAGCTAAATATGGAATTTTTTATTTAATGTAATAACCTGCGAGAGATGAGATTTCGCTTTATTGTGTTATTTTGCACTTCTTTGGCAACACAAATATTACAAGTAACGCGAGTTACGTAATCAGATTACTTTTTCAAGTAACTAGTAAAGTAACGCATTACTTTTTAATTTACAAGAAAATATCGGAGTTACTTTTTCAAATAAGTAGCGCAAGTTACTTTTTTTCCAATGTATTGATTGACAGCTCTGGTGTTGCCATGGTGACAGAAATCAGAAGATGTTACAGTAGTTCTAAAATAAATATGAATATGCATTAACTCATCTCACTCACACACAGATTCAGTATTCCTCAAAATGAATAAAAAATGCAACTCAGGTTATGACGGAAACCTGCAATAATTAAATGCTAAACAACACAAATCTCCTTTATGTATTTAATCCCATTCTATTTGCTTCTGAGCTTCGATGATCCAGTTCAACCGTACTAATCAGCCAAATTAAGCCAGACAAACATTGTGTGTTTTTTTATTGCTGAAGTGTGTTGAAATTCCTTCTTCTTCTGCATTCTACTGACTTAAATGTACTTTCCCTTCAGCCTGAGGCGCATTCATTTCACTTTTGGTGTGAAAAGGCTTTTATATTTGGCAAAAATATAACTTTTTTATTTTAAAAACAAACAAGCAAGCCCTGTCCAGATTTAAAAAGTAACGCAAAAGTAACGCAACGCATTACTTTCCATAGAAAAGTAACTAAGTAACGTAATGAGTTACTTTTTTAGGGAGTAACGCGATATTGTAATGCATTACTTTTAAAAGTAACTTTCCCCAACACTGTATATCAGTATGTCCATACCAAACAAGTACACCCTGACAACCTACTTGACATCTCAAAATGAAAAAAATAAATTAGTGTTTTACAGTAAATGTATGTGTAATGTTATTAATTAATATTATTATTCATGTTTATTTTAGGAATGTGTACTTGGAAGATTCATTTTTAAAAATGTGTTTGTATTCATTAATAATCCTTTGAAGCTTTTTTTTCTATATCTGGAGCAAATTTTAAAATAAGACTTGTTTGGTACCGTGCGTATGCATTACAGCCAATCCGACAGGCGAACGCCACGTTGCGTCATTAATATTCATGAGACAAACCTTTATCGTAGTAGGATTCGTCCCTTGGTACATTCGCATGCAGGATTTAAGGTGGCGCTCAGGAGGCCCATTTTAAGATGTCAAATGGATGAAATGACAGTGGCCGGAAGTGTGTTTTGTCGGTGGAAGGTGTTGGAATTGCGCTGCTTTTGTTCCAGGTTAGTTGTACAGCGACTCCAGCCTGCAACACTGGCAACTGCACCCATGGGAGTATTTCCACTGAAGTGAACATGCGATTTATTAATACCTCTAAGGGAAGAGATATTACAGGTGTGTGTTGAAGACGACATCCTGGGATAATATTACATTATAATTTGTTTTTAAGTTTTAGATGTTTAGACATTGTCCTCTATGCAATCTCTGTGTGTACCCCTTCTGGACAAAAACACTAAACCATATTTGGCAAACAATTTCAAAAATAAAGGCCAGGAGAGTTTTTATGTGCTGAAATTATAATGCAGATAAAATTAATAAAAAATTAAATGACTTTCATTTGAAACATCTGAAAAGCAGCAATCTGCAGGATTTTAAAGGAGTCATATGATGCGATTTCAAGTTTTCCTTTCTCTTTGGAGTGTTGCAAGCTGATTGTGCATAGATAAGATCCCTGAATTTGCAAAGACTAAAGTCTCAAAACCCAAAGAGATATTCTTTATCAAGTTAAGACTCTGCCATGCCCCCTAAAACGGCTCGTTCTAACAAACCCCCACATATCTACCTCACTATGTGGAAATATTAGATTAATGCCGCCCAAATGTTCACGCAAAAAAATAAGGCGTGGTTTCAGTAACCGCAGTTAGTGTTGAAGTCATGTCAGGGAGACGCTGTGTGTATCTAGGCGAAAGCAAAAGCACTTTAGTTGGCCTTACCGAAGATTAATATTTAGGAATCTTTAAGATTACTTACAACAGAACAGCATTGCATTTTATGGACGACCGTTTGTGAACCTAGGAGAGGAGGTCATTCTGATTTTTGCTATGACAATCTGGTGCTTCTGAATTAGCTACTGTTTTGTTAATAGTTTAAGTTTTTTCTATTGACTGTTCAAATGCGGAGTTTGGCGCATCGTGTGTGTGTGTGTGTGTGATGTGTGCGTGTGTGTGAGTGTGTGTGAGAGAGAGTGTGTGTGTGTGTGAGAGAGAGAGCGAGAGAGACCAGCTTCATCACTGTGTCTGTCACGCAACTCTGTTCCCCTTTCGGGCTCTGTCTTTACATTTATTTTGAAAGATGAAGCTCTTGATTTAGTAAGGGGCCGTTACATTTCCGACGAGTGCTAGCGGTGTTCGGCCAATCACAATGCACTGGTTCATCTGGCCAATCAGAGCAGACTGCGCTTGTCGGGAAGAGGGACTTTGTAGAAAACGAAGCTTTTGAGAGAGGCGGCATAGAGGACCTACAATTAATTACATTATTGAAAAAGATGTGTTTTTTGAACAATTAAAGCATGTCAACATATTCTGTTACACTAAATACACAAAATAATGATCTTTAAAAAAGCATCATATGACCCCTTTAACACTTCAGCATTTCAGGCACTGAGAAGAAAACAAGTTACAAGACCATCAGCAAGTATAGGAACAAATTTATTTAAATTTAAAACAGATACTTTATAATTTTTTTGTTTGTTTTGTTTTTTTTTTTTTTTTTTTAGAAGCGGCTAATGAATAATTTCCATGTTTGCATGAGGTTCAGGCAACAGTGGTTGAAATGACACAAATACAAATAAAAACAACAATAAAATATGGCGAGAATGTCGTAAAATAAATTTCCACTATGTTTCCTCGTCTCGAGGATTTTGTTGCTTGTCCGAGCCCAAAACTCCCATCTGGACAAAGAGCACATGCTTTAATAATTACAATTCCTTACAAAAAAAAAAAGAGCAAAAACAGCAGTTTATCTTCTAACTTAAATACAAAGTAAATCCATTTACTCTCTTCTTTAGTGTTTTAAAAGGGGACCGTGTCTAATTTCACGGTCTGCAAGTGATTTGGACAACAATTGGCACTTGTTATGAGTCAGTCTCAGAGAAGGGCATTGGCACGCACAATATTATACAACATTTACATTTGGTATAATTACAAAATAAAAGGGTACAAAGAAGCAGAGAAAGAATGAGAGAGAAAACCCAAGTCAAATGTACATGCTCAAGTGGTCCTGGACATAACAGCTTTCAGGTAATGCATTACAATGAAAGAACGGGGGATAAAAAGCAGAAATCACATTTGAATGACTCTTTCATTGGGTCAAAACGTCAACCATTGGACCGTCCACCACATAGATGCACCTAACCGTACCAGTAAGCATGCTTACATGGAAATAACATAATAGTCTCGCTCTGTCATCTGTAGAAATGTGACTCCATGTCAACAAGCTTATGTGTGCATTGCATCTTACCGAGCGAGTCTTTACAAGCAATCAAATGCAAAGAGTCACTGAACTGAATCGCAACCATCATGAGAACTGAAGCAGACACAGAACTCA
This sequence comes from Sinocyclocheilus anophthalmus, assembly GCA_018155175.1. NCBI lineage: Eukaryota > Metazoa > Chordata > Actinopteri > Cypriniformes > Cyprinidae > Sinocyclocheilus > Sinocyclocheilus anophthalmus. The sequence goes on from JADLZN010010097.1 coordinate 77,539, forward strand.
AGAGGCAAGAGACCTTATTTTATGCTCCTGGAGACTTATTTTATGCACACTAGAGAAAGATAGAAATACGTTAAGAATCATTTTCAAGCCGGATAAGTTGAAAGTGAATACAGTCAATTTAGCTGCCACAAATGCAACTTCCACAGCCAATTTTCCTTTTCAGGAATAATAACATCTGGTTTAATGGCACAGATATTTGAAGGAAACTCTAGTGCCCTCTTGAGTACTGAGGATTGTATCAACAAGACATGTTTGCAATGCTTTGGCCAAGCATTTATGCATTTGTATATGGTATTTTCTAGCCTAAATTATATCCAAACAGTTACCCAGAACAGCCAAAGCCTTCATAACTGATATGTTTATTCACTTGTCCACTGCTGAACTGAAACAAAGCCACAGGCATACGATTCTCTTGCCAGCAGCAGGACAGATGCTATTTTCCATGTACCACTCGCCGGATATTTAAGGAATATTTTTTTTGAGAAAGGTATTGGCTTGCAGTGTTTAGCGTACAAGGCGAACAAAATACATGCAGGTTGGCAAGATCGAATAAATATACAACGTTTGGCCTCCAAACCTCACTGACTGCCCTACGGACTGAAGAAGTGTGCTTGTCAGGTGACTACCGATCCTAAAATGCCCGAAAAACGTCTCACGGATCACAGAGGTAGAGGTTCTTGAGGGAACGTCGAATACGAGACTTCTGGGACTGGCACATTTATAGATACGAGTGGCTCAAACGGTCGGCCTGCTGCTCGAAGCGTTTGCCTTGTGGCACGAAAAACAAAACAAAAAAAAAACGAAAAGTGCATTAAGAACAATCAAGCTGCTCCAGATACAACAAAGCAACACGTTCTCCTAGTGAGCAGAGACATAAACTCACCAGTCGCAGTAAACTAAGGTCCACTTTAGAGTAAGATGTACGTTTAAATTATGGTGTTTTAGACGATTTAGTGCTTTGTATCATCAGTTTCTTCAAATCTAACTCACTACGGACATCTAAGAAAACACTGCAGGATTTACAAAATGGTGTGGCATTTCCAAACCCCACTTAAACACTGAATTAAGTTTACAAATAACACGTCAGGTTTTATATCCATCAAGAAAGCGTTTGGGAGTTTGCTTCTCTAGTGGAGCGCCCGATGGCCGTGGCAAGTGATGAACTCAGATGCATGGCAGCAAAAGTGATAAAATAATGAATAATGCATGAGTATTTGGTGGAATGGGTGCATTTGTGATTGCGTTTCTCCCTCTACCGAATCACACATTGAGCTGTGACCAATCGTTTCTGGTTTTCATGTGGCGTGTTTTTCGTAGCCCTTGATGAAAATGAATGAAAATGAAAATTATGAATTGATTTTCGACTGTATAAAATATCGACTGTAAAAGAACCGTAGAACACGTTTTTTTTTTTCTATCTGTGCATCACATACGGAAACAAGCTGTGAATTTATAAAGAAATCGAAAATGAAATCAGAATGTAAAGAAAAAGTCACTACTTGCAAGCGTCGACCAAATAGATCTTCAATTACAGATAAAAAGCTGTCTATTTTTTATATGGTACATTTCCTATGTTTGCTTTTAAGCAGTTCACCTAAACATCATTTGGAAATTTAACAAATAAAAAAAAATCTGTAGGAAAGTGAAAACTGTGGTTAGGGAAAAATAGTTATAGTACAATATATTGCGTTTTTGGGGAAAAAAAAAAATCAGATTTTTTTTATCCATAATGGAGGTTTATACAGCAGTACAGACACTAGAGTCTCCTATTTCTGTCTCATAACATGGGAGTGCTTCAAATAGGAAACAAGTGGAAACAATAGCATTCAAATGATCAACAACTTCAGATCTGGTCCATAAATTATATAAATAAAATGCTCTTTATTTAATAATTTTTTTCTTTTGCTTAAAAATCATATTTTTATTTTTATATCTCATATAACATTCACACCATAGAGGAGGCTGTTTCCCTATCCATCTCTGATGTTTCCAAACGCCTTCGAACAGTCAGTCTTTCTCAGACTATTACTCATCACGTTCGTCCTCCACACGTTACCGTCAGGTACAGCTATGTGTATATCATTTGACGTATTCATAGTGACCAAAAAAGAAAAATCAGAAATTAAAACGAAGAATCACAGTATCAATAATATTGTAATTCATAAGAAAACCAACAGAACCGTACACAATTACGAAAAAGTGATTTTTTTCTTTTTTTTTTGCCAAAGATAGTGTACCACAGACGCTTTGTACATAAGCAATAATGTGTATACGTATTTACAAATATAAATATACACAATCAATTAACTTCAGCGCATAAATGCTTTCCCGTTTCCCCAACCTCGTCCTCCCGCGATCCCACCGGAACTCGCGCGAAATTCGTGAAATTGTCGACCGAAAAAGTTACGTTATGACAATAAAAAAAACTGCGTAAACAAATAATGGATTGTGTGCATCCGTCCTGCTAGATGACGACGATACCCGCGAGTCTGCAGCCTGGATTGTGAATTAATAAAGTATCTGTTCGTGAGCGGAAAAAGATAACCGCGCACTCCGAAACGACTTTTTAGATGGTGAAATTAAAACGAAACCAGGAAGGAGGATAAAACATAACAACTGTGAGGGAACTGTCAACGTTAAATGTGGAAATCTGCGGAACAATACCTATCGTAAATGTATAATCCTGTTTTGCGCACATTTAAAAATCCTTAACGTTGTCTCTTACCCACCATTAATTCGACTGCCGTTATAATTTACTTTATATTCGGTAGCAGTAGAAGTAGCTATAGTTACTTATCATTAAAAAGTTTTTAAAATGATCATCTCAGCAATATACACAGATTTAATTCGTTTCATCTCTCCATCGCGTGCTTTGTATCGTTTTGCTTATATAGGCATTCCTACACTATTTTCGTTCATTATCATTTTTTTCCGATTTTTTTTTGTTGCCGTTGTTTTTTTTTTTGCATTTACAATGCTCTCACATGAAGTTTACATTCATCGATGCGAGTTGAAGACTAGCCTCGTCGAGAGAATCATCTCTACGAGTGAAAGGTTCTCCACACCATCAGTGGAACCCGCTGGAACCCACTGAATTCTAGAATCCGCCGGAATCCGTTTCGGAACTTCCGGCACCACAGCACTAGTCCATGTGTCCATGTACAAGTATGTAAATATGTTGTGATTTTTTTTGTTTTTTTATTTTTGGTCTTTTTGCAGGGCTGTGAAAACCAAATTTTTCCATTCATCCAGGCGGAATTCCAGAGAAACGCTCAGAGCAGATGATGTGATTGAAGCGAGTGATACTACAGGACAGGACAAGGAACGTCACTTCCAGTTTTTCAGGCCAGCGTATCACAGGTCATTCTCATCGTAGCTCCGCCAATCCAACATTTCCATGAAACATGTGAACGCTGAAGTGGCTAGTGGGAGTCTAATGCCCTTTGTCAAATCCGAGCCACTTTTTTTTTGGTGGTCAAATTTGATAAAAGGGAAAGAGGCCTTTGACGAGAGCTGCCAGGGATGAGCGGACAGACTTTCGCAAACAAATAAAAAACAAACGATGAGCAGGACATGTCCTTTATGATTCCGCTGGACAGAAAGAGGAAAACTCTGGAAGCTAGTAAAGAGAAATCAAAAGAACCGTGTGCTTCTGAAAGTGTACATGGTGCATGTGTGTGTGTGTGTGTGTGTGTGTGTGTGTGTGTGTGTGTGGTGTGTGGACGTAGGTGTGCGCACGCTCTGTGGGTGCCTGTTGTTGGGTGCTGATTACATTCAATAGTCGGACATCGTGCCGCACGTCTCACACCAGGTTGTATTGCGCGGGGGGGGGCTTCCGGGCGTGAGGGGGCGGATGGTGTGAAACTTCGTTCACCGGGGTGCCCAAGGCCGGCCGACAAAGCGGAGGTTGCGGTCCGTGTGTCCGGTGGGCGCAGGTGAAATGCCGAGTAGATGATCTTGTCGGCTGTCGGGGGTTCAGATCCACAACAGCATCTTGCAGGATGAACGCTCCCGTGCAGCCGGGCGTGTCCGCTTTGGGGCCGACAAAACAATGTGTACTGGAGTTAAAAACGTCAGGAGACCTGACCCATTCATCCTTCCTAGTAAGTTACTCACAATAAAGAGTTTTTTTTTAATTTATCTTGAAACAAACCACCGGAAGCTGCGCAAAAGATAATCAGAGCATATAGAGAATTGATTTGGAACAAACAGTATTGTAAAGCTAAGGGTTGGGTATTTTGTTGTTTTTATGTTTTGAAAATAGCAAAACTGATGTCCTCAGGCCAGAATAATCGCAGTTGGCGTGGCAAATACATAATTGAAGTTGTTGCAGAAAAGTCGGGGCTGTGCAAAACTAAGCATCGACGCCAAGGTTTCAGTTAGGGTATTAGGGCGATGTCGGCGTCTCGGCCGTAAACACAGCAATCGTGGCATGGGGTGCAACTTTTTATGCTAGTGTAGATATACTTTCAAAGATGTTATTCCGGTGTGGGCGAAACTGCTGATGTGCTTGAAGCACTCTCGGTGGACGTGAGGCGAGTCGTAGTCAGTGTCAATGATTCCTCAGACTAAGCACAGTCTATTGCCCGTAGCTTTGATACGGCTAAAAATATTCTACTCGATATACAGGTATATGTCGCCACTCCATAATCAGCAATGCGGCTGGTCGTCACATCCGCGGGTCGTCAACAAGCGAGGACCACAATTGCGGGGGGGGTTCATTTGGTAGCCCAATGATTTATAAGCCCGAATAAATAATAAAGGACAGCGAGGACTTCGGAGTGTTGGTTTTTCGGCAAAGAACAGTCAAAAGAGAGTAAGGGGTGCTGATATAGTCACAAAACCCACTCGTGGCTCGGACCATATTGCATTTCAGAGGAGACGTAAGGGAACACCCAACAAAGCGCTAGGAAGGGGGGTCGGAAAAACGAAAGCTAATCAAGGGACAGGTAATGATTGGTAAGCAGATCGTGTCTTTTCAGATAGCAAAAAAATAGGTTTATCGTTATGTAAATAACAGATACCTTCTTTGCTCACCACATGCAAACCTAGTAGCATTAGGGATGTACGATTCACTCGGGCACGCTCACTATTCCAGATCTTATTTTCACAAGTACAATTGTTCCTCAAAATTTTCTTTTTTAAACAAATGATATTTAAGACAATATGTGAATGCAAAGTGCACAATTTTAGGGGGTATTTCTCCAACCAAAAGGCTGCACTTGGTGCTATTGTGAACAAATATACTGACATATTTCATAATAGGCCCACCGTTGAGTACGTTTTAAAACAATCCCCCAAAGCAATAAAGTTAAACATCAAATAGTAGTAAATCTCTTCATATAACAAACTAAGGGGGGGATTTGTCTGTGCTCTTTTTATTTAAAATTAGAGACCACCACTGCATTTTAATCATGATCCAAACAAGGATTTAACTACATGTTATTTATATTGCAATTAGATTGTATAATTTCGAAATTTGAAGCAAAACAGAATGGTTTGATTTTAGCTTTGTGAATGAGATGCAAATGTCACTCTCTGCCAGCAGGTGGCGCTATGGAACACAGTATTATAGGCTGCTGTCCCTTTAAGACTGAATGCACAGATCCAATATAATGATGCACTTGAGATTTCTTTCACCACTCTTTACGTTCACTTAAGACATAACAGATTGTATTTATGATAATAACTTGCCGAGACAGTTATTGTGTTGAGATATTTTGTGTTTATTGTTCATATCGGATGCAAGGAGTCGGGGGCGAAAGAGGAAAGCCTTCTGTGTACGCGTGTAGAGCAGGTTGTCGAAACGCGGCTCTCTTGTGCGGCAGGGGGGGTCGGTTTTCGGCTGTTGAGTGCTCGGACGGGTGAAACACAGTCGATGTGGCACGTGGAGGTTGGGGTGGGGTGCAACACACGTGTGAAGTTTAAGACGCCAGACTGAAAACATGTAAAATGGCCGACCACTGCGAACTCCAGGTCGCGTGTTTATACCCCTGACAAGCTATGAACAATGCAAAATACAGATCATGGTTTAATATAATAGAACTGTTCAATATAGCCCGTCGGGCAGGGTGGTGATACATTCTGGTAGCCCGACTGGAAAACACACGTCGGCCCCGAGGGGCCGTGCGTGGGGGCTAGGCGGAGCGCTTTGCGAGCCCTGCATGCATTTCTTGGGACTGTTTGCATAAAACCAGGCTACATGAAAAACACTTTACACAGGAAACCAACATACCTCGAACTCATGGCGAAATAGTCACCAGTGGGAGTAGGAATCTTCCTCTCCAGCAGGTCCTTCTTGTATGAATAGGATGACAGAAATTTTTAAGGTGGGAACCATTGTATGTTGATTAGGTCGTCCTGAAAAAGATCCGTGGCTCTCCGTCCAAAGCATACTGCCTGAACACACAACCCAAAGATTGGATCGTCATAGGGGATATGTCATAATGCAGATGTGAAATAATTTCTGGACAATCAAGACTTTAGGCCGTGACTAGCCAACCTCTGCAAAATGTTAATTATTTTACAAAAATAAAAGGGATCATACAAATGCATGTTATTTTTTTTATTTAGGGTGTCTGACCCTTGAATAGATATTCACATTAAAAGCAAACATACAATCAACATATAGTTTACATAATAGGTCAAGGAAATAGTAAATTTATAAAATGGTAGACGGCCCGTTGTAGATCAGACGCGCTGTTTTCATAATCTTGATAAGTCTTAGCTCTACTGGATTGTTGTTACCAGGGTGGTAAGGAGTGGCCGGGGAAGGGCGGTGTGGGTTTTGGCGGGTGATATTTTTTGTGATAGTGGTGTTCATGAGTACCCCTTATTTGTCCAAAAGTGACGGCTGGTTCACATGAACTACCACAAAAATAAAAAAGTTTTTTTTTTTTTACCTTAGTCAGTTACCAACACAACTTTTGAACGGGGTCATTTTTAAACTATTATTTTCTCTTGTGGTCTATATGTAAACATCTTTTATGTGAAACATCTTATTCAGGTCAGTACTAAATAAAAAAAAATAACATGCATTTTGTATGATCCCTCTTAATTTGGTAAAATAATTAACATTTTGCAGATACTGAAAAGTGTATGTAAAATTTTGACCACCACTGTGTGTGTGTGAGTGTGTATGATCTTTATATAGTTATAATATATATATTATAGAGAAGAGAGAGAGAGAGAGAGAGAGAGAAGAGAGATAGAAATACTATTCCTTAAAGTTAGATTTAATATTTTAATTCAATTTTTAATAAATTTTTATTTCCAATGTTCTATTGATATTTTTATTTATTTATTTCTTATGCATTTTTTTATGATTGTTTTTAAATCCCTACTATGGAAAGCACTTTTAACTACTATCGTGTATGAATTGTGCTATACAAATAAACTGAAAGAGTATACAGTGTGCAATTATGAATAGTTCAAACTGTAGTTGGCAACATTGTTGTCAAATTACCACCAGAAAATATACAAAAAATTACAAGACCACCACAGAAAGGTAAAGATAAACACGTCTATCTGGTACATTATTTTGCTTACCTCATTGTCCGCGGCGTTCGACTAGTAAAAAGAGCGCTGATCGTACTCGCTCAGAGCCACCAGGAACCTGATGGATGTCACATTCTCAAAACAGTGGATCCACTTCCTGAGCGGACTCGACGCTCTGACCCCCCCCACGCACTCAACCATCCTGAAAGACAAAGAGAGCGAGCGTTTGCATTATTGATGTGGTCTCTGTTGTACTGAAAACTGTATACTATACTTGAATATGCATTCTATCGTAACTGGTATATAACGACCGTGATATAATGCAAATCTTCTGTATGCATGAAAAAACGTGTTAAAATGCACAGTACACAACCAGAACATGCTGCATGGAGCACTGTATCCCATAATGCAATGACCTTACAGTCTCTTGTGTGCTGAATGCACTGAAAGTGATATCAAACACTTGAACTCCTTTTTGACACATTATTATATGCAAGTTAAGACATTTTGAAGCATATTTGAATTAAAAAAGCAAATTAACTATATTCATTGTTGAGATGACACCTGGGCTGACTGAATCTACAATATAGTAAGGCCATGTGACAGCAGCACAGTACAGTACTGTTTGTTTATCATTGCATAATGCATTTACACATTAAAAAATATTAAGCAATATACAGTATATGTATACTTACAGTATACAGTGTACATCATAGTACGCACTATGCAAGCATTTAACTCTGAACAAAATCACTTTATGCATACTGTGCAGTATATACTGTAGGATTATTTAAATATATATTTTGATATTATTATTATATATATGCTGGCCGTGTAAAGGGGTACACCAACCAGTCCAGGAATCACTATACCAAAAAGAGTCATTTGCATGAAAATGCACGGTTGTATATGGATGGCGCAAAGTGGCATTTTTGATAAAAATATAGGAAATCTGCAAACTTTGGTAACACTTTATTTTAAGGTGTCCTTGTTACACTTACTGTACTTCCATATTATAATAAAGAATTATTTGCATAATTACTCAAGTATCCCTAAGCAACCTTAATCCTAACCATATATAAGTACCATAGTTAATTAATATTAAATCCGTATTTCATGTATAATTCCCCTGTAACAAGGACACCTTAAAACCTTAAAATGAAGTGTAACCCAAACTTTTTTTGCAAAACAAAAAGCATAATTCAAAAACATAGTACAATACTGTTTATTTACCATGGCATAATGCATACATTAGTTTTACATACCATTTAAAAAACAGTAGGCAATATACATTATATGTATACTTACAGTATACTGCATACAATGTAGTATGTATAGTATAAATATTTCAAATAGTATGCTACACTGCTGTCACATGTCCACATTATGTTACATGTGTAAATAAAAATATTTTTAACGCAATTAAATACAATTTAAAAGAAAAATATGTCAGGCAAAATATGTTGGGAGAAGGGGGGTGTACAGAACTGTTATTAGGGTGAACCGGCGCCGGGCTGGTCGTCCATCACAGATAGTCAAGGTATAATCCAAAATACAATACAAAATAACTGTGCGAATCAATTTGGACATACGTGCATACATAATAAATGCATAGCTGCATGTAAAGAAAAATAGAGCAGATCTTAGCCCGCCTCTGTTAATTTCTGAACATATTCGAAGTCCTAGATTTCAGAAACATGGTAAATGTGTGCAGCCAGAACTGCCGCTGATTTTGGGATTCATACGGCTCCCCCTAGTGGAGTCAGAGCTCCAGTCCTGAGCCAGCAGTTCACAGAGGGGCCTTTGATAAATGAAGCCCTCTAGGATTGGCTGCCCAAAATAAAGCTCCTTCAGATAGAAGCGTCCTCATTTCCTTCAGCCAGGGGCTCGCTGACCTACTTCTGAACATGCACATGCTCTTTAATGTAGGACGAGTCTCCACATTCACTCCGCACTTAGCTAACTTTGGCAGGAGGACAGACAGAGAGAGCGAGAGACGTAAAAAGATAGAGAGTTTTACTCTTCAGGGAAACTCGACGCGAGGTGTGTGAGCGTTTAAGACAGTTTTTACAGAGATTAACAAACCACAGAGCTGATGGTAATCATTTATGGAGTCAATATGGCAGAGAGGGCAGAAATAATCTCTTGTGTGTTTTGATGAATTTTCATATCATCACGCACATAGGAACAATTCCAAAACACACCGTAAATCTCATCAGCATCTTATCACATGCACATTTTAAACGTGTAGTCGCACTGGATAAATGTGTGCAACTATAGTAATTTCATTAACTTAAATAATTATTCAGCATAAGATCTAATAGGATTTTACACTCTAAAAATGCTGGGTTAAATATAACACAGCGCTGGGTTAAAAAGGGACAACCCCAGCTATTGGATTGTTCTGACCCAGAGGTTGGGTTGTTTTGACCCAGCTATTGGATTGTTTGACCCAGCGGTTGGGTTGTTTTGACCCAGCTATTGGATTGTTTGACCCAGCGGTTGGGTTGTTTTGACCCAGCGGTTGGGTTGTTTTGACCCAGCGGTTGGGTTGCTTGTTTTGACCCAGCGGTTGGGTTGTTTTGACCCAGCGGTTGGGTTGTTTTGACCCAGCGGTTGGTTTGTTTTGAACCAGCGGTTGGTTTGTTTTGACCCAGAGGTTGGGTTGTTTTGACTAGCGGTTGGGTTGTTTTGAACCAGCGTTTGGGTTGTTTTGAACCAGCTGTTGGGTTTTTTTGACCCAGCTGTTGGGTTGTTTTGACCAGCTTTTGGGTTGTTTTGACCCTGCGGTTGGGTTGTTTTGACTCAGCGGTTGGGTTGTTTTGACCCAGCTATTGGATTGTTTTTAACCCAGCGGTTGGGTTGTTTTAACCCCTCTATTGGGTTGTTTTGTTCAAAACAACCCAATAGCTGGGTTTGCCCCTTTTTAACCCAGCATTTTTTAGAGTGTATTCTAGGGATTCACCGAATGTTCGGCAACCGAAATTATTCGGATAAGTGCAAAGACCTAAAAAAAAAACAAAAAAAAAAAAAAAAAAAAGAAAAAAAAAAAAAAAAAAAAACGAATAAATTGTACCGAACAATGATATGACGCGATCAAATAGCAACCAGCGCAGAGTGAGAGGCACGCACTCTTTATTATGCAGCACACACATCAGCAGTGTGAAAGCATTTAAACTGATGGAGAAAGATGCAAAAATCATCACAAGCACCGACAGCGAGAGACTGTTAACTTGAGACTTACGTTTGCTAATACACGCGCGCATTGCATGCATTCTGACAGCGCTGCACGAACACGCAGCAGATCTGCTTGTTAACCAGGGTTCAATATGGGTAGCCAAACAACCCAAATGTTGGACGAAACGGCGCGGTATTAAAGTGTGACCGACTCGACAGTGCAGAGAGGAAAAAAACACGAACTTCTGCGGAGAGTAATGTTCGCACAGTAGGTGGCGGTAATGCACCTTAACGTTGGATTCCACCTGCCTTAAAACATGAAGAAGAAGAGTAATGTTCGCGCTGTGCTGTTGTAACTGATCAGCGCCGCGCTGTCAGTTTGGTGGCGCTAGTAAACACGTCCTCTCTGCGCTGTCGTGTCGGTCGCGCCGCTCGGTCCATTGAGCCACGCCTATGACAGGTCAGCGCGGCGCGAACACTTTAATACCGCGCCGTTTCGTCCCACATTTGGGTTGTTTCGCTTCCCATAGTTCAAAGTCCAAAGCGCGAGGAAAATCTGCGCTGATACAGTCGTCCGTTGCTCAGTCACATTTTTATTAATTTTTACAAGGCATGTGACAATGCGATACGTATGACTTATTTGTAATGAGACTCATTTATAAATCTGTCGTCAACAAATATAAGCATTGAGGTCTTCCTGCGCGTTTCCGCCAAAATAAAAGTTGAGAAAAAGCAAGAACTCTTATCAACATTCATAAATTATAGCATTGTAATTTTACTGTTGTTCTGTAAAATAAAATAAAAAGTAAGACAATAATAATTATAAACATTACAACAACTCTGTTTTAATAAATTTATTATAACATTCACACATAGTGTTCAAATTAGGATCTGTAATTTTTTCTAATGTTTTAAAAGAAGTCTCTTCAGACTACAAAGCAAAAAAAAATTAATACATGCCTGATTCAAGAAGGGGGTCTGATGGCCAAAAATTACTATTTTACTAACTTATTAATTTTAAGTTAAATTGTGCTTTACTGGTATAGTGTCTGCTAGAATGTTAAAAATGTTCAGTGTTAAATATTTTTTTAATTGTTGTTTTGTAATTTAATTTTTTTCTTTGAAAAGCAAGACAAAACAGTAAAAAGCACATTTTGGCTTTTTAATGTATGTAATGGTGAAATTTTTTTTTGGCAAAATACATGGGGAAAAAACTTGTACGGTATTCGGTATTCGGCCCAGTGTTTAATTTTGTTCGGTTTCGGCCAAGAATTTTCATTTCGGTGCATTCCTATTATTCTATAGTTCTGAAAAAAACACACACTCCTTTTTAAAGTTTACTTTGGTTCACATTTGTAGTTCTAGGTAAGTTTTCATTCTTTTGTAAACCCTTATTTTTATTGATTTTTTTTAGCTAGTTTTGTCTACATAGGCCACGCCCTTGGGTCATGAATATTAACCTTACATTATATGATGTTCACCCGCACTGATTATTCATTCATTTAGCAGATGCTTTTATCCAAAGCGACTTACAAATGAGGACTACACCAAAGTAATTCATCCTAAGCAGGCAATAACACAAAGTGCTACCAATAAAAAGTTTCAAACATCATCTAGAAATCTGATTTGCTAAAAGGCGGAAGTTGGTAAATGCTAACCATGGTGGGATTACCATTTACCACTTGTGCATTCGTTTAACCACAGCGACCGGATGACACAGGCTTCTGCTTGGAATCACTTAAACTGTGACCTCTTTAAAATATAATGAACGTCTTTCAATAAGCAAGGGATTTCTATGTCCCTGCGCTCACTACAGTTCAAAGGAAATGAATACTTTTACCAAGCAAAGATGCATTCAAGTGATCAAAACTTACAGTAGTCATTTTTAATGTTACAAAAAAATAAATGCTGTTCTTTTGAACTTTCAATACATCAAAAGATACTGGGAAAAAAGGTTTTCAATAAAATATTAAATATTAAAATTATTAGCCCAACTGCTTTCAACACTGATAATAAAAAAAAAATTCAAAAGCAATCAAATCATCTTAGAAGATAAACCAGCATATTAGAATGATTTCTGAAGGATTATGTGACACTGAAGTCTGGAGTAATGATGCTGAAAAATTAAGGATTGCACCACAGGAATAAATTACATTATTAAAATATATTCAAATAGAAAACACTTATTTTAATTAGTAATAATATTTCAAAATATTAGTTTTTACTGTATTTTTGTTCAAATAAATGCAGCCTTGGTGAGCATTTCTTTCAAAATCATTAAAAAAAACTCAAACCGACCCCAAAATTTGTGCTTCCGGCCCCCCACCCCCCCCCCCCCACCCCGCCCATGTCAGCGTGGAATTAGAAACTGTTTTGTGGGTTTTGATGGCTCAATAAAGACAAATAAAAAATAATCAACAGAAGTGCAGCGAAGACAACTTTGACTGATGTGGGGTGTGACTGCATCTTTGTAGGTCACACACTAGAAAGTCGTCTTCAGCTTGGGAAAATATTAATAACTCTCCTCCATGGATCTATTCTCAATGCTAACCTACATTCAGTGCAAAGTTCCTAAATTTCAAACGGAAGCTGATGAATAATTGGTCTGTGTCCTCTACCTGAAAATGATGCTCTGAAGGTCGAACGGGTATTCAATAATCCCAGTAGTCGGGATTCGAACCCTCAGAACATCCTGCTGGGTGGGAAGGTAGGAGGGCACGGCGATACGATCCAGATCAGATAGATAGCTACAGAAAGAGATGAAAACATCATTAACCCCTTTATATCACAGGCTGGAGGTTTGGTAAAGAATGTTTCCAGCAGAATTCTCGAGAGTCAGATGTCGTCTCCCGTCCGCAGATCTCAGAGGATGCTCATTATGCTGTCTTGTGAGACAATCTGAAAAAACACAAAGGCTAAATAGGGAAGACAAATGTTCTGTGTGTCTGATCAAACTAAGGTAGGCCTATCTTATTTTCAGAATGCACAATGCATACTCTCTATTATTTCTGAAATAGTATGCTGTAAGTAAGGATAAATCTCTTTATTGTCTTATTTGAATTGAATGTCGAATGAGAAGGAAAACACCATGAAAACTACCAACAACTTATCCAGAATCAAAAGAAATGAGAAATGATATTCTGGATAAAGAATATTAAGATGCTTTTGCATTGTGACATTACTTTCATGCAATTAAACCCTGTAAAATTAAAAATCTTCCTAGAATAAAGAAATTAATGTTAGTGATTTTTTTTACGTTACATTTTTATTGCACAAACAAAACAACATAATTATTCCTCAATTGCATCTGCTGAATTTAACATGCGACATGCATACTGTACATTGCATACTATGTTTAATAGCATGCAAAGCAGTAGTCTGGCTACAATGTTGTCACATGACCTCATTATGTTGCATTTTTAATTCAGCAAATGCTGTCAAAATCTGAAAAATGAATACTTTAAATGAGATGTGTCCATATGCATCCCTGACCGTTGTTTTAGCAATTAAACTACCATATATCTGTTTTTTTAACCAATTAAACTACAATATATTCCGCAGTCATCAACCTAATCAATAAGCAAATGCTTTTGTAGAACATCCCATCTTCTCATATGTAGTGCTGAATTCATTTCAATACCTTTAGATTTTGTAGCAAGATATTTAGTAAAATTCTGTAGCTTGTCACTGCTGTCGACACAGATTAATTATACATTTATATAAATAGTTAATTTATTGAATAGATTATACATTTCTAATTGTATTAGTTGAATTTGTGTCAATATGTTCAACTGACCTGCGGTCACCCAGATACTCCTACTGTACTGATGTGACCTGTATTACCCCAACAAACCAGCAGGGGGTGTGATTCACATGATGCCAATGATTCTTGAACCGACTCCAGGCTTCATACATCTGTGTGTATTAATGCGGCGAAATTCGCACTGCCTTTATATTATATTGGTCCAGTAAAAGAAATAGGACAAGATTGACTGCCGCCAAACTCTTCAATGAGATCATCAGAGAGACATGGACACAAACCCACTGACAAAAAGAAAACTTTGAAACAATAAAACACAGTCTTTGAGACATGAACTGATTTGTATGTGTTGCACAAGCTGAAAGGCGTGTTCTTTTTAAACAGAAATGGATTTTTCCCCCTTCATTTTCCAGATTTAATAACATCTTGGGTATTGGTTAGCATGAAAGAAATAGTATATCCAAAAATGACAATTCGTTTACTTGCCCTCCTGTCGTTTCATATCTGTATGACTTTTCTTTCTTTCGTGGAACAACGGAGGAGAATTTTTTAAGAATTGTATTTGTCCTTTACAATGAATAGGAACACGAGCTTTCACGCTCTAAACAGGACACAACTGCATCATAAAATTAGTCTATATGACTCATGTGCTATATTGTAAATCTTCTGAAGTCACATGATAGCGTTGTGTGAGTTATTCACTGAAAATTGTTCTCGTTCAGAGTTAATGAGAAATAGCGTTGTGCGATTGAGTATTTTTTCAAAGAATCAGTTGATTCACCTTGCAAATTCAGTCTGAATTTGAGTGATTGCAAGCTCAAATTTCAGTCCGTTCCCCACACACAGCTATCAGACGTCTAGAGTACAAGAGTCAAATCAAACGTTTGCAAGCCGGAAAGCCTCAGTTCTCATTCGTTGTAATTGCATGGGGGGAAAAAATCCCCTTTAGTGTTCCACAAAAAGAAATAAAGTCATACGGGTTTGGAATGACGCGAGGATGAGTTAACAATAAAAAAAAATTCCAGAAATGTTTTACAATGAAATAACATGCAACATCAATCATTCACAATATCACCAGGAACACATATTAGGAAAGTAAATGGGGTCATTTCATGTAGATTGTAAGCATGCACAACAGTGTGAATATACAGTATATATATATATATATATATATAATTGTTAGAGAATTTGACTGTTTAAAAACACTATAAATAATCATACTCTATTCAATAAAAAGATGATGACAGATTTACTCACTATTTCGTGGAGTCTGACAGCTGGTACTCTCGGCGTCTGTCGTAGGCCTCTTGAATGCCTGGATCTGTCCACAGCATCTTAATGGCACTAATGTAGGGCTGGTCGAATGACGACACCTTCTCAATGTCCACCTCCTTCACCAGCATGGCGTTTGCCTGCAGCCCAGAGCAGATGAACAGTTTAAGACAAAAGCAATGGAGGAAACTATTGATAATATACAGCAGTGCAGATGTGCAATACTCAATCTAACCTATTTTAAACATGCTCTGATCCTTCTGTATTTATTACAGAGCTTCTCTTATGCGTGATGTCTCATTAATAGTGAGACCACATGGAATATTTGTACTTTTTTCATTTGCCACACCAAAGCAAAATTATGAATGGTGAAAACCAATTCATGGTTAAAATGACTGGTTAGAAGCAATGGCAACCAGTTACAGCAGCTAAAATGTAGACATAATTTTAGACTTTTTAAAAATGTAGATGAGTTTGTTTCTTCAAAACAGATTTGGAGGAATGTAGCATTCTATCACTTGCTCACCAATGGATGCTCTGCAGTGAATGGGTGCCGTCAGAATGAGAGACCAAACAGCTAATAAAAACATCACAATAATCCACACCACTCCAGTCCATCAGGCCATCACTTCACAATCTTGTGAAGAAAAAAGTTGCGTGTTCGTAAGAAACAAGTTCATCAAGACGTTTTTAACTTTGGACTGTTGCTTCCAGCTAAAAACTGAGTCCAAACAACCACTCCTCCATGAAAAGTCCATCCCCTGTTGTCCTCTCACATCAAATTAATGATGGATGTGTTTCTTACAAACACGCAGCTTTTGGCTTCACAAGTCATTAACTGATGCACTGGAGTGGTGTGGATTATTGTGATGTTTTTATCAGCTGTTTGGACTCTCATTCTGACGGCACCCATTCACTGCAGAGCATCCATTGGTGAGCAAGTGATGGAACGCTACATTTTTTGAAATTACCTATCAGGCTTCAACTTCCTTTATGATTCCTTTTGCTTTAGGTGTGAAACATGACCTAGACATGTTTTCATCAGTTTCACCATGTCTAACTTAAAATACTCAACATGAATCATTCTCACCTTGTTCTGCTCGTACTTGAAGCCGATTTTCAGGTTTTCAGTGGCGCGGATCATGGACTGCATGGAGGTGAAGATGTTCTGGTACACCAGTTTGGTGAATCCGCGTTTGTCCTCATCTGTGTATCCGGTGCCATGGATGATACGCATCTGTTTGATGAACGTACTCTTGCCGCTCTCACCCGTACCTAGAGCAGAGGGAAGGGTCAGAGGTCAGGTTTATGTTCAAACTCTTGATCTACGATCAAGACCATCGGTACAGCATCCTTCATTTATGATCATCTGTTCACATGTGTGGTTTGGTCACAGTGTGGGAGCAAATCAGGACACTTGGAAATGATTTAATTAAACAACAACAAAAACTCTAAATCATTCAATTGAGGGAAAAGAGCCACTTCTAATTAATGAGAGCAAATACGTGCCTGTGCGATGTTAGCTGCTGATCCATTTTCAGACAGAAAAACGGCATGGCTCACTTCAGTTTAAGTTTATGGGATTTGTTTTACTTGTTTCATTTGTGACCAGCACACTTAGTTTGTTTTATGCTTTCTTTGGTTAAATCAGCATTTCCCAAATGGGTGTCTGCGAACCCTTGGGGGTTCATACAGGAACTGGATGGGGCAACACAATAAATCAAAATGAAACGGAAATCACAATATAATTAAGTGTCTCAATTCACAGTAAATGCTTCATCTTTGTATGCAACATGAGTTTAACATGCATTTTGGGAATGCAATGTGAATTAGGTTCACTTTATTTACACATTTCCATAATCTCCAACATTTCTGTGGAGAGAAATGTACTGAATTTGACCAATATTCAGCCAAGATAAAAGCATGAAGGTTTGAATGACTGAAAATTAACAATTTAAGACATAAATATTGGTAAATTGTAGTGTCAATTAATTGTTTATAATTATCAAATTTATTTGATTATTTTACAGTTCAACTGTAATTTACAACAGTAATATATTTATGTCTTCATTTTAAGTTAAACCTGATAATAATAAAGAGTTTATTGGTTGAGAGTTGGTGTCAGCAGCAGCAATATGTGTTTTCATTCAATTTTAATAATCAACAAAATAACTGCAATATAATTTTTTTCATGTGCAGCAAGCAGCACTATATAAATAATTTTCAAATAAAAACAATCAAAAAAAAAAAAAGGATTAAATATTTAAAGGAACACTCCACTATTTTTGAAAATATGCTCATTTTCCAACTCCCCTAGAGTTAAACAGTTGAGTTTAGTTCGAATCCAATTCAGACGGCTGCGGGTCTGGCAGAGACGGACTATAGTAGCACCTTTAGCACTGTAAGCTTATGCCTAGATCATTAGACTCTGATTAGAACGTAGCTTTAAATCTTGTTTTCCCTTGCATAGTGTTTTGACTCCAAAAGACAATAAGGGAAAAAAGAGATTATCGATATTTTTCCTATTTAAAATGGCCGTTCTGTAGTTCAGTCGGTGTAAATATGTGTAAGGACAGACATCGAACAAAAAGAAAGAAAAAAAAAATGAAAACGTGTAGTGAGGATGTGGAAGTTTCTAAAGGACCGATATGACTGGGAGGACCTATACACTGCATGCAAAAAAGTCCGGCAGAGTAGAATAATCAGGAACTTTGCATGAACAACGATACAGCAATGGCGGTGTGGAAGCAGGCGCAATGAATATTGACACAGTGCCTGAAAAAGATGTGTACATCCGGCGGTAACAGCACGCTCCGCAGTGATGACGACAGAAAGGGCAGGTGGTCAGTTGGTTAAGTATAGGCTTGATTTTCAGGGCGCTGCGTGAATATCATCAGGTCAACATGAAATGACGGGACTCACATTTTAATTCTGCGCCCAACATTGTCTAAATGCAAAAAGAGGTATCAATGGAAAGAGCATGGCAGTCCTTATCGAAATAGCCAAAAGATGATCATTAAAAAGCACTAACAAAAACCTGTATGAAGAGGTAGACAGAGTGTCAATTTTTTCAAAGTTGACTGACTCCTATCGACTTTAAAATAAAGGTTCTTTACTGGCATCTATGGTTCCATAAGGTACCTTCAATGTCCAAAAAACCTTTTCATTCCACAAAAGGGTCTTTATAGTGGAAAAAGGTTCTTTAGATCTTTAAAATGGTTGGCACAAACTCAAGAACAAAAAAATGATAAGAACTGTTCTCTGAAAGGTTCTTTGTGGAACCAAAAATGGCCTTTCTGTGGTATCGCTGTGAGTGTAAAGCGGCTTCTCTCAAACTGTAGCCACAGTAGAAGGAGGTGAAACCCTTTGCGCGGAGTTATTAGGAAAGAGTGACAGACAGAAGAACCAACCAGACCTTTTCTAAAGAGCAACACCGCGGCCACACTGGACAACACTCCCCGAATCGAGTGAGCACCGACCAAGAATCAAATGATGTGCCGGTTTTTTTTGTTTTTTTTTCGCTTCCAAAACGTAGACAGAAGAAAACATCACCTGCATCTGGCCAAAAAGGATAGAAGCCTCGTCTGAGGTACACACAATAAGATAAGAAAGCGCAAAAACTGTACACTGTGCGGGTAGATCACCCAGTTGAATCTCTCCTGTTACACTAAAACACCCTCCGTGTTGCTTGCTTCTCGGTTCCGCTGCGTGATGGATTTTTCAACGACGGGCAACGGAGGCACGGCTTTTTCATCCCCTCTGTGAACTGCAACGGCAATGAACGATCAGCGAAGAGGGGACGTAAGCACCCACTATACAAATAAGAGCCAAAATCCTACAACCGGTGTATGTTGAAGAGGGAAAATGATCGAGGAAGATGGCTGAGCGAAATGTACAGGATGCCGGGCAGCATTAAAGCTGCTTTGAGATTATCACAATAGATACTTGCAGCACAAACTACACTCGAGAAGTTTTCGACACTAGTATTGTCCCCAACGGGTAAAGAAAAGAACAGAGCCGGCAAAGCCGCACTACGAAAGGGGAAGGTGTTTAGTCCACACAATTTATTCCAACAGAGAATAAATGTGAACCAATGTCCTTTGAACTGTTGTAACATTATCGCAAAAAGATCCATTGTGCAAGCCCACAAACTCCAAACTACCCAAAACTTACCTATGAGACCATGAAATAGAGATAGCGGAACGGTAGGCTTGTTGCTTCTTACACACAATTGCACACATGTTTAAATTTTGTTTCTTATAAAAGACATTGCTGCTCATGTGCAAAGTGGGTTATAATATTCTTATAAACTTAAAAAATATTAAATATAGAAAAAATCATTTAATTATATTATTTTAATATAAATAATTAAATTGTTTCATTTTAATTAACTGTTGCTATTAAATGGCACAATGGCAATTATAGATACACTAATTGTCTAAAATTTTAAATATTTTTGTCTAACATTTAAAACTTGAATTCTTACCATTTTAAGAAGTACAGAATTATAGAAAAATAATTGTTTCATGACACAAACAGATCGGTGCATTAGGCTTTTGCAGTGTAAACGCAGACAAATGACAATTCTATAATTGCATATTTTAAACACTTAAATAGGTCATTACAATACAGAAAAGGTTGTTTGATAAAAAAAGAAAACATTATAGAGCAGTTACTGCCCTTACAAAAATTAATCTGCATTTGACAATCATACAGGTCAAATTCAAATCTGATATCTCTCTCTGCAGATATCAATTACCAATTACAAAACTATAGAAATAAGGCTTATTGATCTTTTAGGGGAAGCAAAATGAATGTTATTTTTCTCTTTTCTCTCGGTGGATTCATGCTAATGGAGATCACCATTAAACACGCTGACTGTGTAGCAGGTCCAAAATGGAAACACATTAAGGCCATGTCCACACGTACACGGGTATTTTTATAAACAGAGTTTTTCCTTCTTCCGTTTAAAAAAAAATCTCCTTCCACATGAAAACGCAAACGTATGCTATGAAGCACTGTCAAGAGCATGCCTAACCAACAGGTGGCGATATAATCTCAACCGTAAAGCCATGTTGGCCAATCAGAAGCCAATTTTTGATGGCCAATTTTTATTTAAAAAAATAACCGCATTCGTGTGGGCAGGGCCTAAGGCCTAAGGCCCTGTCCACACGAATGTAGGGCTGGACGATATGGCCAAAATTGATATCACGATATGTTTCTTAATGTCGGTCGATACGCTATAATTCGATATCGAGCTGAACACTAGTTATCTGCCAATAGAAATCTTTTTGTAATATTATAAATGCCTTTATCATCACTTTTGAGCAATTTTAAGCATCCTTGCTAAATAAAAATATAAATTTCTATAATTTCTTTCCCAAAAAATTAATAAAATTGATACTGAATGGAATAGTGTATAATATAACAAAAGCTTTTACGTTGCAGATAAGGCTGATACTTTTGATCTTTCTATTCATCAAGAATCCTGAAAAAAATGTATGCAACTGTTTTAAATAGTATAATCGCAAATCAGCAATTAAAGATGATTTCGTGAGGATCATCGTTTCCTGAAGACTGGAGGAATGATGCTGAAAATTCAGCTTTGTTTCACAGGAATAAATTATATTTTAAAATCTATTCAAAATAGAAAGCAAGTTTAAATAGTAAAAATATTTCAACATATTACTGTTTTTGCTGTACTTTGGATCAAAAAATGCAGGCTTGGTGACAGAAGAGGCTTCTTTAAAAAGCATTAAAAATCTTACTTTTCAAAAACCTTTGACTGGTAGTGTACGCTGATTATTCTTATAGATTGAAACAAATGTGCTCCAGCCAGGTTAAAGAGTATGAAAAGTGCTCCGAGTCGCTGCAGAAAAAAAAAATTGAACAACAACAAAAACTGAAAATGTTGCTGGAGACGGGCTTATTTAAAATGAAAACTCATTCTCTGCCAGCAGGAGGCGCTTTTTAGAGTGATTAAACTATCGCTTTTCTCCAGTAACGGCGTACAATCAAAGCATCTCCGCCACTTACCAGCTAACTTACTTCATTCACCATGAAAATGCCATCGAAACTTTTCTGAAGACAGTCCTTTCCTTTCAGAGATACATTCATATAAAATACCCGCGACGCGTTTTGATTTTGAAAGTGCAGTGCTCATGTTTATTCAACGAAGTCAAACGCAACAAATAAATCAATGTATGGGAAAACACTGGTAATTTATATCGAAATATCGGAAATGTGTTTAAAAATCAAAATCACCGTTATTGAAAAAAATTATATCGCGATACATATTGATATTGAATTATTGTCCAGCCCTAAAACACGCAGCTATTTAAAACCGTAGCTTTTTCTACGCGGTTTGGCCGTTCGTCTACACGCAAACGCAGCACCAGTTCACTGTAACCGAACATTTTTGAAAACGCCTGCCAGGGTGAAGATTTCAAAAACTCCGGTTGCAGTGTCATCGTGTAGACAACGAAACCGGAGTTTTTGGCTTGTGACGTCGGAGCCTGCGCTGTTATCTCCGCCTACTGGAGACTTTTTCAGGCTTCTGATTGGCCAACATGGCTTTACGGTTGAGATTAAATCACCACCTGTTGGCTTGGCATGCTCTTGACAGAGCTTCATAGCATGCGTTTGCGTTTTCATGTGGACGGAGATTTTTTAAAAAACGGAAGAAGGAAAAACTGTGTTTATAAAAATACCTGTGTACGTGTGGACATGGCCTAAGACGTGATGCATTAGACAACTGAAGTGGCAACACCCAAGGTTTAACCAAGAAAGAAGATAAAAGTGTACATTGCTGTTCCAAAGCAAAATGAAGAGTTCAACCCAAGCTGGTTTTTAATGGGTCAATGCTGATTATGTTATGACAAGGCTGAATCTCTGGAGAGTCAATGAGCTTCATATCAAGCAGGTCAAACTGTGTTTCCTTCCCATGCTAAACAGATGCAAATCCAACTGCATCAAATTATAGTATCTGTGCATCGAACAAAACTCATATGCAACCCGCAAAACAAGCATCATGGCCTAATTGTTTTATATTTCAACCGAGCAACACGCCACGATGTTTCTAATTGCATCTTTGCACAAAAGCAGAAAAGATGGTTTTGTTGCTCGCACAACCAGGAAATGTCCTGAAAGCATGTGAAAAGGGGATTTTCCCGATCACAAAAAAACATCTCATCCAAATATAGGGATGCATTAATGCCAAGAGACTCCTGGCTTATTATAGGATGTCCATCAAAACAAACCCCAAAGCCTATTTGGGGAAGAGATAGATGAGATTGGGCTCTAATGACCCATGATTCATTTCAGGTAGCAGGGAATTTTTGATGTTGAATAGATCTGTTGTAGCTCTCAAAAGTATCTAATGAGTATGTGACTCACTCTCATCTCTGAACGTCTCAGCAATGTCCAACAACCCCCAAAAGACAGAAAAATAAATCCAAACTTGTTTCTCCAAGACAGTAATGAGATTAAATGGAGACTTTTGCTGAAGTCTCCTGCTTCTAAGATGTTTAACCTGTGAAAAGAGACCCCAGTAATCTTACGTGTCTCCTCTAGAGTTTCAGAAGAGATCTTAACAATGTCTCAAACTGTGCTCAGATCTGCCAAAATACCAAGGTCTGCAATCAAAAGTCAGAGATCTCAATAAGATTAGCATTCCTCATCAAAGCTTCTATCTACTTTATTACAAGTCAATAATTGTCTCATTCAGTTAGATTCCATTACTGAGATCCATTAAATCTCAAGAGAAACCAAAACAATGGGTAAAGATAAAGGGCAATTCCTCACTCCGCACACACCTTTAACCCAAACAGACTCATGTTTCACAATGCTTTCAATGAAATGGGAAATCTTAAAAAAGACAAACATCCGGCATTGTTGCACAAACTCTTCTATACCTCTATGAATGTGTGAATGAAAGTTTGATAACAAATATTTGCAATGCTTTAAAGGAAAAACAATCTGCATTCATAGTTCAAAGTGCCAGTCATGTGGTTGCTATAGTAACAATGCCTCCCCTTTGTATGCTATAGTATAGTTAGTTTGGTATAGTTCAGTTTCGGTCACAGAAATGCTACACGCACCAGCATCTCTCGGTGCTGGATCTCTCGGGAATGAGTTGCTACAGTAGGAAGAATCTGAAAAAACACTTGCTGCAGTATAATGTGAAATTTGGCACATCACATTTACGTTTTTTAGTCAATCAGTTGGCTACCTGCCTGAAAAAAGTTCTTGCAGTATATCTGAGCCACTCCTTTGGCAATCTATCAATCGCTAGATTTTCGGGAACAATACAAATGAGTGCTTAGTGCTGATCCCAAACTTCATTTTATAAGCATGGAATAAACTAGTAGACACCCTATTTGACAAAAAAAAAAAAAAAAAAAAAAAAAAAACAAAAAAACTTCCCTTGTAATGACAAGCGTTTCTAAACCTGTTGTCGAACAAAACAGAACATGTTTTTACTCCACAACATCAGTCCAGTGTTTGAAATGACTTCCGTTTGTGATCTAAGGTGGATTCTTATAACAGAATGAAGCTGAAAATATATTCTATACTGTAATAAAGGCTACGTCGATTAGCAATGGATTATAAATGTACATAAATATTATGAAAATAGCCGAGATGGCTTGAAGAACACAGATAAACTATACATTGTCGCAGTTGAGTCTTTATTGTCTTTATGTTTCATCATTCAAAACGTATCTTTTTTTTATTCAGTCATAGCTGGATGCCTTTGTTCATATTAGGGATTTCCTGGAGTGTCATCAGTTCTATTACTTCTGTGATGCACACGTGGAGTTTCTGCGTAAGGGTGCCTTCTGGCTTCCAGTATGAATGAAACAGACATTACATGTGTTTATAGCACTCAATAATGGCCAATCCACCCTATTTTGGATAAAAATAGGAAAAAATAATACTTCTCAGTAGACAGACATTTTTTTGGTAATGTGTTTAAAAATCCCATTTTAAATTGCAAAAAAACACTATGATGTGCCAAGCTATGGGAACCCAACTGAACTGAACCGAAAACCGTGGTAAAAAAACCGAGGTACGTATTGAACCATGATAGAGAGATAGATAGATAGATAGATAGATAGATATATAGGCTTTGATTAGTGGCTTTCTGTCACAGACTAATCGTTGACTTAAAGCGTAGCGATTTTAGACGTGACCTCAGGCCAGTATGACACTGAACGGCCTGTACTTCTGTCTCTCGCAGCACTGCTTTCGTTCACATCAAATTAAATATGCCGTTTCCTCCGACTGAGCTCTAAACGCACTCATTCATTCATGAAGCAAGTGGATCCTCCTCCAAACCCTTTCCAGACGAGCAGAGGAAAAGAAACAGAATAATTTAAAACGTCTGATTTATTTCTCGTGACCCTGTCACAAGATTACAACACCCCCCAACATACACTCCATCCTTCCAGCAGCCGGCTGCCGTTATCTCCGTCCTCTCGCTCGCTCTCTCATTCTGCTTTGTATACGAGGACAGACAGCCGCTCCTCTTAAATCAGTCGTTTAGCTCCTCTGAACAGCCGGCCCTCCTCCTCATCCAGTATTAGGCATATTCATAACTCAAATGTTTCTCTATGCTATTTTTTGAAGCGACCTAGAAATAGGGGGGCAGCTATTATAGTCTCCAGCCGGTACGGTGCAGGCCTGCGGTCACGCTTCAGCTTCAGCTCCCTTACAAAACCAAACACAGGACCCATCGACTGGACAACCGGCTCTGTTGGAGGAGAACTAGGGAGGGAAAGATTATGTTTGTACTTTTTATGGGTTAAAGAAAAGTACCGCTATGACAGAGCAAAAAAAACAAGTTCAATGGAAGCAGATACATGACTTGTCAATTTAGTAAATCTACTCACCATAGTGATGGTGAATTACACTTACACAGCACCATAAAAGTAGTTCATATAACTTGTGTCCTAAACCTCCAGTCTTCTGAAGCCATACAGGCTGAAAACAAATAGCTAAATCCTGGTCTTAAACCAGAACCAAAAACTGCTTATGTCAGAGGTCAATGGGCGAGAATACTAACAATATTAAGTTCCAAAACAATGACTCAGTATGGATCAACTGACTCTAAACAACACTAGATAGCATAAAACTGTCACTCCCACTGTAATAAAAGCTGTCTACACTGGAAGCATCCAGAGCAGTGCATAGACTGCACATTTGGTTTTCTCGAGTTACTTTATTTTTCCCTTATGACCGAAATTAATGATTTAATATTTACAAATATATTTCTGAACTTAATATATGTGTGTGTGTGTGTGTGTGTGTGAGAAATGATTACATTTATTCAGCAAGGATGTATTAAATTATTATCAAAAGTGACAGTAAAGACATTTATGATGCTACAAAAGATTTTGATTTCAAATACATGCTGTTATTTTGAAATTTCCATTAATCAAAAAATCCTTTAAAAAAATTGCACACAGTTTTATAAAATTATAGCACCATTGCAATTTTCTTGGCCGATTCTGATTTCCGATTTTTTGTTAGTGTGATCTGCCGATACCGATTTTTGCCGATTCCGATTTTCTTTCTAAGAACTATAATTGACAGCATATACAAACAAAAATCCACTTTTCTTCAACGCAAAGTTTTATTTTCATAAAAAAACAAGTAAAAAGTCAGTAATAAAATAAGAACAAATAAAAAAAATTGCAAACAACAGCACAAATAAATGCAATAGAATAAAGAGAGCTATGAAACTAAGTTTTTCAGGTTAAGTAAGTTTTTATTCAGGTAAGAAATACTACAGAAATTAAAGTAATCAAATGTAAAATAACACATCCAGTGTTATTTTACATTTGATTACTTTAATTTCTGTAGTCTTCATTGTAAAAATTAAATACAGATTAATGCTTAAATTAAAGTTATAAAACGTATTCAGTCAAGAGCAGAAAATGATTTTCTTTGTCTTTTGTTCTTTGATTAACATGACAGACAGCAGCAAGAATATTGGACTGCGGTCCCTTTAAGAGTTTATCCACGGACCCAATATACTGTTACACAACATGCGTTCTCTTTCTCAACTATTTAACTTTCCAAAACTGACTGTGTTTAACTGGATTCTCGCCAAAACAGGCATTATGAAAATGTTTTATGTATTTGAAAGTTTTAGCGCAGTTAGCCACTCATTTTGGTATTTGTGGCTCACAAGCTGTTTGAGACTGAGCGTGGTTTGTGTGTTCCACTAATATAGATCAGTGTTGGTGTGCGCACGTTTGGTATAAGCGTGAAACCTGCGTGAATGACTAAAATAATGCACAATACAAGCACTATTTAACCGGAGCGAATGAGACGTGTGTGAGAGAGAAGGGGTCGTCGGAGAGAAGAGAGCGAGAATGCGCAGCTGACGTTATTGCCTGTGCCGCCGGAAACAAAACGGATCGGCTCGAAATCGGAAAGAAGTGAGACTGACCGGCCGATCACCGATCCGGGCCGATCATGAGGAAAATCGGCCGATTCCGATCCCTGGCCAATCGATTGGTGCATCTCTAATAAAATTGTAATCACCTGTTTTTTATTAGCATGTATAACTAAGAACTTGTTCTTGAGCAGCAAATCAGCATATTAAAATGACATCTGAAGGATCTTATAACACTGAAGACAAGAAAATTCGCGTAATGTCACCGAACTAACTTACATCATAGAACACAGGTCGCTTTAATTGCAATAATATTTCACAGTATTACTGTTTTTCTGTATTTTTGATCAAATAAATGTAGCCTTGGCAAGCAAACAAACAAAAAAAAACCTATTTCAAAGACATTAACAAAACTTACTGACCATGGTAGTGCAAATAACATATTCAGTAGTGAATATATGAATTTTAGTTTGTAGTTCAGTAACATGCCATTGTTTGTATCTCAAAACTCTGACACTGTTCTGACACCAACAATGTTCACCCTCTTTAACGATCATCATTTCAGAGTCAAATTAATCAGGGAAAACTCACAGAATCTGGGCTGAACAGCATCCCATAACCACTTGCCAATTCTCAAGCCCAATAATTACTCCAAGAACAGTGGAAATAGGAGAGCAGTTTGGGATGTAGGATATGGTGGCACCTCGGGCTACAGCCCAGCACGAGTGGCCCGTATAACACCAGAGACGCTGGCAGCAGTTGAGCGTACGAGCCAGAAAAGTCACTCTAATCTAGGCTACAACTGTCCCTCAAGTCCTGCAGGAGTCTCATTCAGAGACCGGCCTGAAACCGTGTGGCTATGTATGGGGGGGGGTATGGGAAGAGGCCAACAATCACACGGCGAGCACCGCGTGGGTGGACAGAGCCGAGAAACTGTTGTTGCCATAGCGACAGGCTAAACCCAATCCCCCCCCCCCACGTCAATCCCTGAGCGTACGTATAAAACAAATGCACTTGTATCTTATCACCTCACTGCAGTCAAGCGAGGCGATGATGCTGGGAAGAGGAGGAGAAATAGAAACAGAGAGATTTGGTCAAAACACACTCCAAAACTAGGGTCAAACAGCAAATGCGGCTCCGTTTTATAAAGCATTTCCTGCTTTCAGCAGAATGAAGCTATCTGAGCGCACAACAGGCTGCGCCCACTTCCCTGCACTCCCTCCTCCATATGTTACACTGACCCTACGGTCAGCGCAGGTTTGAATCACTGCAGACACCCAGACCGTGAGGGGGAAGTGACACTGCTGCTCCTGGAAAGCATGCAAATCTAGCCAGTAGGCCATTTGCAGCATGTTGTAACCGCAGTGAGCTGTTTGAGGTGAGTGTATCAGATAAACAGCAACCGCAGAATTTGCATGGCCGGTAGAGATACCTTCTGAGGTTTACATGATTCAAAAAGGAAGTGCTTGGTTATTTTATTTGACTATGTGAAATCGAGTAGCACCAGATGCAGTGAACTTTCTCCCAAAGGCCAACGAGTCTCACAGCTTGACTCATAAACGTAGGGCTGGGCGATATAGCTAAAAAAAAATGTATCAACGATATAATGTTTCATATCGTTCGTTATCGATAATTATTGACATTTTTTATAATCTTTTTTAAAACAAAGAGCAATAGAAAATTTTTAATTTAACCACTGTATTTTTAAATTAACCCAATTTATTGAGACAAACAACAAATATTTTTTGTTTTAACAGTCAAACACAAAATAAAAATTAAACAAATATCTAATTTATAATGTTTTGTCTGAAGGAAACTTTTGGCTCGTCTCCATGTAGCCACAAGAGTGCGCAATGAGCAAAATAATGCAGCGCATTAAATTGCCAAAGCAAAGGAAATAACTGTCTATAAAAAGAAAAACGTGCATTACGTCTAAATTAACTCATATAAATCAAATATAATTTCGTAAATTGCATAAACAATTATGAACAAAACAGCATCATGTATTTATGCATTGCTTAATCCAAAGAGCCGAATCGCCCATCACACAGATTGCCTTTAAAAACATACGAGACGCAGTGAAAAGGAATAAACCTCCACAAATTCGTTACTAGTTTTCTAAAAGTTTAAACTGTTTTAACTTTGCATGGCTACATCTCTTCTGTGAATATGCGTTCTGTGTGAATGGCTTGGTTTCGGTTTTAACCTAATCAAGATCTTCTACGCATTGAGCTACTATATTTCTCTAATATTTTGAATGAATAACGCAGCAACTGCGCGTCTCGTGGGCTAGACTAACAAAACATTAAAATACAACAACGTCACTTACATCATCATCACCGCATCTCGTGCTCCACTGATGACGCTCCCTGACGCACACCTAACATTTGATTGTACTATTTTTGCATTCAAATGCAACTGTTTATTTTAAATTCGACTAATATAATTTTTTTTATTCACAATCTCCTCATAACCGGCAGGCACAGCACTCAATTCAGCATGTGTTTGTGTGTGCGGTCTGCGTCACTCATAGCACGTGCCTATATCGCGCACTATATCGAAAAAATTTTCTATCGTCATCGAAGGTATACCGTCGATAAATATCGATACCATTTTATCGCCCAGGCCTACATAAATGTGGATTAAAACAGGCTGCAATGGATCATATTCTGCAGAGATGTAATATTGAATGTCACATGACTGAAACGGTTCAGCCAACTAAACACTTCAAGTATGTCTTTTTAACAAAAAAGAAAAAAATCCCATGGATCAAACCTGCAGAAATATGGGCTGCTGACATAGGCTAACATAGAACATAATAATAAACATTATTTCTTGAGCACCAAATCTGGATCCTTCTGAAGGATCATGTGACACTGAAGACTGGAGTAATGATACTGAAAAATCAGCTTTACATCACAGGAATAAATTCTATTTTAAAATATTCAAATAGAAAACAGTTATTTTAAATTTTAATAATATTTTTTTTTACGTATTTTTGATCAAATAAATGCAGCAATAGTAAGCCTAAGCGACTTGTTTTTAAACATGAATTCTATTTAATGATAGAATTAATGTGTATGCATCAGTAATTGATATTGATCTGTTCCACCTGCACAATGAGTTACCAGTTTTACCTATGTTTTACATATTTAAAGTATCAAGATTAAAAGCATTATCTACAAACTGGATGAATGCTATTTTACTGAAAGTAGAAACAAGACAATTTAAAACCCTCCAAAATTCAAACTTCAACATGCTTCTGACACTTAATTACGTGATTACGTCTCTAGAATCACATGACCACTGTCAAACTCAAAAGTGGGTAAAACAAGGGGTTTTTGAGGGGGTTTGAACAAGTTGCTATATGGCTGAAAATGTTAAAGTCTAATTATTTCATAATTTACACAAAAATAACAGGTCTATCTGATGTGGATTTATTTCCAAATGTGAGGCTGCCATAAGAGCATGATTTCACAGACACACCCATCCTAACAACATAATGCATAGCCATATTTCTACAATGTGTGGCCTTTTCCAATCCCATAAATCAACAGAATTCGCAATAGAATTTCTAAAACTTTTCTCTCAAGAGGCCTTTGAAAAATTGGTGTAATCGCCCTTTAATGTATACAAGCACAGCTGCTCTTATGTCAGGCGGACATACTGTCCACAAAAACGTCTTGGCTGCTTTTTAAAAGGTTATTAATGGAACCAAAGACTCTATTTTACTGGCCTTAAAAAAAATCCTAATTTTGGAGCCGTCTGTCATCTCTCAAAAGTATGCGGTTCCTCACACTAGTTGCCTTATGATTCCTAGTTAAAGCTGCCGTCTGGATGGAATGTAATGTTAATGAATGGCTACTTGCAGACTGGTAGCGTCGCCTCCTGTTCCTTCTGTGTTCTTTATGAGTGACAGAGGGGAATGCTGAAAACCAGGGACGCTCCATGCCTCAATGCTACTACAGGAAAACAGGAAATGCTGCAGGGACAGAGCCAATAACAATTAAAGAAGTCTTTCCCTTCTATAAAAACGACGAACAGTAACTGACAAAAACAAAACACTGAATCGACGCTTCATTCTTCAAGACGACAATGTGAAAGCATTATCAACAAGAGATGTGGTTAAAAAAATGAATGCCTGTCTGCACTAGATAAAACTTTTTTGGTGCTGGTCTAGCTGGACGGACCAGCAAAACGAAGATGTTTGGCTTACCTGTAAACATATCTATAAACATCCTTAGAAGAGACTAATTTACTTAAGAATCAAAATTTCATAAGTCTTATTTTCAGAGAATTCTAACATAATTTAGTGATTAATTAATAGTTTCAAATAGTTTCTGCATTTTGGTTGTTTTGCTTCTCAAGTAAATGCATCTGGTTTAAAAAGTCATATTTACTGGAAAACAAGACAACAATACCGAAGCAAAAGATATTTTCCATGCACCAACATTCGATCCTCCTCTAAACACAACATATGCTAGTAACCAGCAGATTTAGCAAAATTCAGAATTGCCGAATTGGCTCCTTTCAGTTCATAAGTGTGAATTTAAATTGAACTGCCCACAACACACAGGAAATTGAATTAGAATGACAGGAAGAGGACTTTAGTGAACTGTAGAAATTCACAGAAACTGACGGGTAATGCATTCTCAACTATGGAAAGCCAGTGAATTTATTAAATATGATGAAACTTCATATACAGTGGGTACGGAAAGTATTCAGACCCCCTTACATTTTTCACTCTTTGATATATAGCAGCCATTTGCTAAAATCATTAATCAAGTTAATTTTTTTCCTCATTAATGTACACACAGCACCCTATATTGACAGAAAAACACAGAATTTTTTTTTGCAGATTTATTAAAAAAGAAAATCTGAAATATTACATGGTCCTAAGTATTCCGACCCTTTGCTGTGACACTCATATATTTACTCAGGTGCTGTCCATTTCTTCTGATCATCCTGAGATGGTTCTACACCTTCATTTGAGCCAAGCTGTGTTTGATTATACTGATTGGAAAGCCACACACCTGTCTATATAAACCCTTACAGCTCACAGTGCATGTCAGCGCAAATGAAAATTCACTGATGTCAGAGGAACTGCCTGCAGATTTCAGAGACAGAATTGTGTTAAGGCACAGATCTGGCCAAGGTTACAGAAACATTTCTGCTGCACTTAAGGTTCTAAGAGCACAGTGGCCTCCATAATCCTTAACTGGAAGACGTTTGGGATGACCAGAACCATTCCTAGAGCTGGCCGTCTGGCCAAACTGATCTATCGGGGGAGAAGAGCCTTGGTGATAGAGGTAAAGAAGAACCCAAAGATCAAAGTGGCTGAGCTCCAGAGATGCAGTCGAAAGATGGGAGAAAGTTGTAGAAAGTCAAAAATCACTGCAGCCCTCCACCAGTCGGGACTTTATAGCAGAGTGGCCCGACGGAAGCCTCTCATCAGTGCAAGACACATGAAAGCCCGCATGGATTTTGCTAAAAAAACACCTGAAGGACTACAAAATGGTGAGAAATAAGATTCTCTGGTCTGATTAGACCGAAGATAGAACTTTTTGGCCTTAATTCTAAGTGGTATGTGTGGAGAAAAACAGGCACTGCTCATCCCCTGTCCAATACAGTCCCAACAGTGAAGTTTGGTGGTGGCAGCATCATGCTGTGGGGTGTTTTTCAGCTGCAGGGACAACTGGTTGCAATCGAGGGAAAAATGAATGCGGCCAAGTACAAGGATATCCTGGAGAAAACCTAGTCCAGAGCATTCAGAACCTCAGGCTGGGCAGAAGGTTTACCTTCCAACAAGAAAATGAACCTAAGCACACAGCTAAAATAACGAAAAAGTGGCTTCACAACAACTCTGTGACCATTCTTGAATGACCCAGCCAGAGCCATGACTTAAACCCAATTGAGCATCTCTGGAGAGACCTAAAAATAGATGTCCACCAACGTTTACCATCCAACCTGACAGTACTGGAGAGGATCTGCAAGGAGGAATTGCAGAGGATCCCCAAATCCAGGTGTGTAAAACTTGTTGCATCTTTCCCAAAAAAGACTCATGGCTGTATTAGATCAAAAGGGTGCTTCTACTAAATACTGAGCAAATGGTCTGAATATTTAGGACCATGTGATATTTCAGGTTTTTCTTTTTTAATATCTGCAAAAATGTAAACAATTCTGTGTTTTTCTGTCAATAGTGGGTGCTGTTGTACATTAATGAGGAAAAAAAATTAACTTAAATGATTTTAGCAAATGGCTGCAATATAACAAAGAGTGAAAAATTTAATAGGGTCTGAATACTTTCCGTACCCACTTTATACATATATAATAATATAAACTAAAATTTTTGATAGATGAGACTTTCAAACATCCCCCATCATCAAACTTTAAAAAAATTATGCAACCAATTTATCAGCCAACATTCAGTTACATAATTCCTTTGAATTTCAAAACATTTTAATTCTACATGCGTTCAAATTCAAATGAAAATTCTGCATCCTGTTTTCTACCTCAATTCAAAATCGAAATCAGAAATTGAACTAGAAAAGCCATTCTCAATTCAGCTCTGAATTAAGCACAGCCCTGGTAACCAGATGGTTGATAGGCCTTGCCATCAAACCTGCAGACGAACACAAGTATCCTTCAAATTACACCAGCAATGAGCCAATGATTAACAAACATGCCAAGTTCAAACTCTGCATTTTACTGAAATGATTGGGATGTGAGCATGTACAGTATACAGTCGAGCATCTGCGATTAAGTGCCAGCGAACTATTAACTGAAAGCCTGCTACCAATGAGATGGCAAGGAGATTGCCTGTATTCCACATCTACTCACTAAAAGCTCCCACTCTCTCATCTTTTTATTCCCTTTAGTGGGCTTGCGTTTCTTTGGCCTACTTTGAGAGGAAATTGATCCGTTAAATGTGTCAAGGATAAGAAAAGGAAAAGCGTTTATGCATGCAACATGGCTGACAGGAAAGGCCATTCGAGGTTTGTGGTGTAGATACACGGTCACCATACAGAGTCATATTTTTTGGCCACCCAATTTCTGTTTGTCGTATAATGCGACTGAGCTTAAAGGAACACTCCACTATTTTTGAAAATAGGCTCATTTTCCAACTCCCCTAGAGTTAAACAGTTGAGTTTTACCGTTTTCAAATCCATTCAGCCGATCTCCGGGTCTGGCAGTAGCACTTTTAGCTCTAGCTTAGCATAAATAATTGAATCGGATTAGACCGTTAGCATCACGCTCAAAAATGACCAAAGAGTTTCTATATTTTTCCCCATTTAAAACTTGACTCTTCTGTACTTACATCGTGTACTAAGACCGACGGAAATGACAAGTTGTGATTTTCTAGGCCGATACGGCTAGGAACTATACTCTCATTCCGGCGTAATAATCAAGGAACTTTGCTGCCGTACCATGGGTGCAGCAGGCGCAATGATATTACTGAATGGATTCAAAAACAGTAAAACTCAACTGTTCAACAAACTCAACTCTAGAGGAGTTGGAAAATTCAAGCCTATTTTCAAAAATAGTGGAGTGTTCCTTTAAGCAGAAGAAAAATTATGAAAAGAAAGGGAGCAATAAAGAATGACATGCGTGTGCCATCCATCCCTGCAGGTCTCCGTTGTGTTTCGCTGGAGAATGGCACCTGTTCTATAAATACTGCCACAGGGGGAGCAGCGGACAAACTCAGGTCAGTCAAGAATTTCATCAGGGGTAACAGAGAATATGTCTATAAATACATGCATGTCAGTGAAAATGAGACTCTTTACATAGAAATCTCACTGTAAGGCAGGTTTGGGATGAAAATATTCACAAATTTCTCTGAGCATCGTGAGGGCAAGGCACCATGGCCTGCATCGCTTCGCTCTCACTTAGCTCTACTCCGAGACCACCTGGTCCTGTTTGGCTCTAGGCGCCGTGTGTGGCAGCATGTGCATTCTGACAACAGCGCTCTCTACAGGCCGGTTAGGATGGGGGCTGCTTATGTAAGAGTAACAGCAGGGACTCACAGCCAATTAAAATCCACCTCATTAAAGAGTAGATCACCTACTGTTAGGGACACTTCAGGATTCCACTTGCCCGCTGTCATGCAAAACTCTGATACAGACCTTGAAGGACTGACAGGTGAGTGATTGGAGGCAGGATGAATATTAACAAAAATTCTAGGGCAAATTTTTTGAGGGTGCATTTGAGAACTTTTCCACAGGTGCACGAAAATGTCTCTGTATAAATGTGGACCAAAAAAAAAAAAATTCTGTCCACACCTACAGTTAGTCCATATGATAATACAAATGTTGGAATAATAATGCAAGGCAAGGAACTGCTGAAACTGTGCCAAAGCGTATGTCAATTGAAGTTCCTTTTTCCTGATGTCATACAAACTAAATACTTCCTAACACTTATAAACATGTCATCAAACCTACAACAGCTGACCACAACAAAACAACCCGGCGTCCACTATCATAGTCAAAAAGCTATTTGTCAGATTCAAGCATTCTCAATATTTATAAACAACCATTACAAACCATGTTCATGATGTCACTGTTGTCCACAAATGTCAGCATTTTGAAAAACTTCTTCAAAAACTATTAAAATTCACACTCATGAACTGAAAGGGAGCCAGTTGTTCAATTCTGAAATGTAATCAACTCTGCGTAATGGGAGGCCAAAATGCAGAGAAAACTCTTGAAATATTGTATTCATGTGGACAGAGGGCTGAGACGGTCAAACAGATTAAATCAGCTGATAGAAACATCATAATGCCACAATGCATTTAGCTGCAGCATAAATGTGAATCTTGGAGATTTGTATTGAGTATCCTAGCTCCTGGTAGTGATAAGGAGAAAAATCATCTCAACGACTGGCACTAACATCCAGCAAACATCCACTGCTCTCTAAGAAGAGAAAGCGGGTGGTTCTGTGATAAACTCGGTCTATTAGCGCTCCTAACATGGACAGTAGTGACAGGAAGCAACCCTCCAGCTCTAGACGGGCCTGTCACAGCGGCTTGTCACAGAGGCACAGTCATGACTGCACTGCCTTATTTGATCATGACGGATGTCACAGCATGTTCATATATCCATTGTGCGCTACAACGGTGGGTCGCAATCAAACAAAAGCCCTGCGCAGACACTTGATGTGCATGCTGGCCAAGAGTTTCGTCACCTGCTAGGTGATAGTCCAAAGTACAAATCCTCTTGTTTGCTCTGGCCATGGAAACCACCGTAAAGCCTTGCTTGGGAGGGAATGGAAAAAGGGACGGCGACTGATCTGTGAACAGCTCAAGTGTTGCACTGAAAACAAGTTAGGGTTTAGTTAAAGGACTGCTCATGAGAAAAAAACAAGACAAATGTGTCCTATGAGCACTACAATTGAAAGTGAAAGTGTGTAGAAGCCAAGGCCCATACTGAAACATGATGTGGCTGTCAGAAGCGAAGTTTAATCTTCAGTAGGGCAGCCAGGAACAAAGCACTCCAAAACAACGGCTGCCAATGCTAGCGTGCAGTCAACAATGCAAACTCACACCAAATCACCAGGCCATTTTTGGTGCATAAAAAGCTGAAATCAAATCGGCTGGTTTTGTTGTTCACATTTATGTGTGACACTGGCCAACCTAACATTAAAGTAAAGTATTAGTGCAAAGACGCGGTGAAACTAGATATTGTGCTTCATTCACATGCATGTAAACGCAGGAGAATGAAAAATTCACATTCTGCTGCAGACTAAAGTTTAAACTCTGACCTGAGAATCTGTATGACAGGAAGACTTGAGACAAACAGAGGATCTAAACATCACAGACTGACCTCTTTAGTCTCTAGTGTACTTCATTGAACCAAGAAATTACAGGAAGGACTAAAGAGGCACTTCCACAGAGATGAAAAATCCAAGAAAACTAAAAGGTACTGTAGAAAAAGAAATGAGACAATATATAAATGACAGTAAATAAACAAAAAAAGCTAATAAATACAATAAAAATAAAATTGCATTCATTAATTAGGTAAATAGCCTCAGTCTCTGTCTCAAACTTATATTCAGAGCAACAGCTAACACTGAGAATGTAAAGGATGCAAATCATTGTTACAAAAACTGTTCTCATTTTGAATTCATTCCTTATGATTTATTTACTAGACTGTGACACCATATCCTATTTGATGCGGAGTAGTGTTATTATTAACTAAAAATAAAACTATAAAACAAATAGCATTTGTTAATTGAAATAAAGCTGAAATAAAACAAATATTAGATGAATAACTTTCAAAATTTAAAAGAAAATTAGAAATCTTGCCTTGGAAACTAACAGAATTAAAGTTTAATGTCTAAATCTAAAATAGAAGTAAAATTAAAGCTAAAGAGAAATATAAAAAAAATTATAAGGACAAAAGCAATGAAATTACTAAAACTTTTAAAGAAAATTAAGGTCTAATATCTATATATATTATATATATAATATATGAATACTAAAATGACACTTTGAGGTGTTGCGTGCTGATTGGGGATGAGTTTAGAACAGTGTCATTTGAATTGCCCCTAATTATGCATTTTTAGGTTATACTGAGTGTTTTATGCAGATCTAAAACAGGTTTACATGCATGCAAGGTCAAAAAACACAATATTTTTCTCAAAAAATAGATTTAATTTTACCTTATTTCTAAATGATTCGTAAACGACTCGTATGAATCATTTCAAAGAATCAGTCTCTCTAAACCCCTCCTTTCCTTTCACTTTTATGCGTGCTGTGATTGGTCAGATGGCACAGTACTTTGTGATTGGTCTACCGCGTATAGCGCGTGTCGGAAACGAAACGCCCACTGCCATGACGGAATGACAGCCCTGGAGACTTGTCAAAACATAGAAAAGATGGTATCGATTGTACCTTACCAATTCGAGCCAGAGTCTGATGATGAAACGGTTGAACTGGCTGATCGACAAGAGACTGATTCGCAAGCACAACTGGAGCAGGACGTTTTCTCAGTGGCAAGTGTCAAGTGTTAAAGGGGTCATAGGATGCCCATTTTCCACATGTTGATATGATTCTTTAGGGTCTTAAGTCTGTAACATAGTTTGGTTAAAAAGTCTCAATGGTAGTGTAAAAAACAACTTTTTTACCCTGTCAAAAACAGCTCTTTTAGAGCACGCACTTTTGTAGCATTTTCCTTTAAATGTTAATGAGCTCTGCTGACCCCGCCCCTCTCTTCCGAGCCGCTCTCAGAGACTGTTTACTTTAGCCGCATTCATCGTGAAACTACTAACAGCACAGTATTAGGAAAGGCGATTTGCAATTCATTAAGAAAACCTTACACTCACTTCTTCTGTTGGTGAAGCTGGATCACGAACGATTGCACGACATAGACGCATTTATGTCAAAGCGGTGGGCGCATTCTTTCAAAACAAACGTGACCACTGTGTCTTCAGCGGCTCAGATGTCGGGAGTAAATGACGACTGCTGTTCATTATTACATACAACAACAGAATACCTCAATCGCTTAGGAGTCATTCTTGTCTACATCTGCTCCGGCGGTGAAACAATGGCAGACTGATGACGGCTCACTCAGGGCGGGACTAAGTTAAGACACCAGTCCAGTCTGTGCTGAACGCTACTGTCAATCAAACTACCGTGGGAGGGGCCTGTCTGTGTGACATCACACAGACAGGAATCTGAGATCGGCTCGATTTGAGAAAGGGGAAAAGATAAGAGCAGATTTAAAAAAAAAAAACCACTGGGTGGATTTTTATCATTTTAGGGTGGTTGTGTACTAGGGATGGGCGATATCTTATGTTTGCGATATACCGGTAAAAATTCTCCCCACGATAAGAATTACGTCTTCCTGCGATAATAACGATAAAGTCTAGTTGTTGACATATTTCTGTGTGCGACAGTGCGGAGCGACATCACGGAAAGCAGACGTGAAATTGAGGAGGAGTAGCCTATATCGCTAAATGAGGAACTCGAGCTGTAACTGGTTTGGTTAGGGCTGTACAGTGCATAAAAAATCGGTCTGAATAAATGTACTACAGTAGCACGTGTGCGATACAGTTTTGCATGTGTATGAGCCAGTTTACAAAACTGTTATCCAACAAAGATATAATTTATTGACATGCTTTTTCTCCAAATTAACTTAATAACATAACATAGTTTGAAATACTTCTTTTTGTGACCAGACGGGGTTTTATTACAGAATGATAGTATTACATTCCGTGATAAAGGCGTTTTATTCAGCGATAACTGGATACCTTCCTGGAGCATCGCCAGTAGTATTTCTTCTGCTATGGATATGTGGAGTTTCTGTGCAAGAGCGCCCTCCGGCTTCCAGTATGAATTAAACAGTCTTTACATTACGTGTGAACTCATTAATGCTCACCCTATTTTAGGTAAAACTAGGAAAGATAATACTTTTCTTAAAAGAAACAGGATGCCCTGAATTATCGTCATTGATATCATTATCGTAATAAATACCAGAAATACCGCGATATAATTTTAAAGCCCATATCGCCCATCCCTAATGTGTACACACACTGCCTACACACATTTCTGTTCAAACAACTTGTAAAAGTGCATGTAGCATCATATGATCCCATTAACAAGTTTGTGGTAATGTAAGATGTGAATTAAAAAAAAAATTTTAATCTCACAAGTAGGATTACAGCATCTCTCGACCATGATGTTAACCACACAGAAAATGGTACTGTGTTTGTGGGCGGCAAGTGGAGACGTAGGAGTGGGCAGACATTATGCAAATGTGTTACTTCATGACGTACAGCCGTAACAGAATAAGATTCGAATTCCTGACGACTCGTTTAGGCGATTGCGAGCAGACTCTTTTTTTTTGATAGACTTTATCTTTTTAGATAAACTTTATTTATCGTGCACTGTCGGCTTCACAACTTTGCAGATAGTTTATGTTCACATACAGCTACATGACACACTGCATGAAAGGTAATATTCGAAAAGGCATAATAGGGGCACTTTAACTCATCCTTATGAAATCTTCCAGGTTGAAGCCAGAATAGTGCTAGTACGTCATCAGAGACCATTATACAACAGTTCACCTCAAACCATTAACTAGCAAGAACAATATGCAGTAGAGATCAAGAACCTCTGCACCTGTTAAAGACCAGAATCACTTCTACAATACTGTCCATTCCAATATAGGATACTTAATTTTGGGGGGCAAATTCTAGCTTTAATCTGTTTTGACCAAGTACAGACAGCGACAAGGCCTAGTGCGCCTGGCTCCTCCATAGCCTGATAAGGGCTTCAGGGCAGACCCGGGGCAACACGGACCGCATGGACAGTGGGAAAGGGTGGAGCAGCCAGCTCAGTGAAGCGAGCGACAAAATGAATGGCACTGGCAGGAAGTCATGGCCCTGTCAAACAAAGCCATCGAGAAGCTGGATAAAACAAACTCTTTACCGTTTCAATCACCCATATGATAGCAATACATACAATAATGAACAATCCATTAAATCCATTACAACATACTTGTTAATTTATTAAAAGTTGCATGGGTGAAAGCATCTCTGTGGTTCATAAAACACGCTGTAAACTGTATGATTATATCATCAGGAGAACATTTCCATAACTGGAAGCATGTATGAGATTACAATATGGTGAAGATCTCATACTTGGTTCCCAAATGACAGCAAGGTGCAGCATATTTTTGAATGCTTCTTGATTACATAACTGGGAATCTCTGAAATTTCTTAAACGAGCAATCATGCTTAAATGAAACGGTTACACTACTAAGTAGTGCATATGCATAGATGTTTTGATGCTACCAAACTTTTGAATGTGTAGAGCCAAAGATTTCTGAGGAGATCCGAGAAGCTAAACGACACA
Source organism: Sinocyclocheilus anophthalmus (assembly GCA_018155175.1). Taxonomy (NCBI): domain Eukaryota; kingdom Metazoa; phylum Chordata; class Actinopteri; order Cypriniformes; family Cyprinidae; genus Sinocyclocheilus; species Sinocyclocheilus anophthalmus. The sequence goes on from JADLZN010010097.1 coordinate 118,498, forward strand.
GACTAACCTCTTAATACACTAAATACAAACCTTAAAGATGCATGGATTGCAGAAAAGTGGACTAGCATATTTTAACATTTCCAAATTCTTATTTATTAAAAACAGAAGTCCTTGATGGCATCATATCCTGTTTCCCATGTTCTTTGTGGGGCTAACTAACCTTACCAGTCAGTTACATCTCCAGAAGCCAGACTAAGCTTCTGTACTACTGGTAAGGTTGGTTAAAGGCCAAAAACACAAGATTATTTTGTTTTCAGAGGTCATACAGAAAATATGAGGCTTCTCTGTACATTTGAAATGATTTATCTCACATTGTGAATGAAATAACATCCAGATTTCGGTTCAAAAGGTCACAGCTACAGCCCGACCGATATGGGTTTTTTGGGGGCCGATGCCTATATTAGGGAGTAAAAAAAGACTGATACCGATATATCTGCCGATATTCTTTATGTGTAGGCTATATTATAGTACAGTATAGTCAAAAGTTTGGACACACTTCTCATTCGTGTGTCCAAACTTTTGACTGATACTATATATAGAATACAGTATATACAGTACATAAACAGATATATATACTGTATATATATATACATAAACACATTTTTTGGAATGATAACTCAAATGTGGTGATCAACTTATAATGATGTGACAAACATAGGCTTATGTAGTGGAAGGCAGGGTATTTAAAGGAGTCTGTTCATGAATAGATAAGATCCCTAAAATTGCAAATACTAAAGTAGCGTGCGTGGATGAGCTTTAAAAAGTCACCCGAATCCGCAGCTTCAAATAAATTATCCACCCACACCTGTATTTTTGTCTGATTTAGATAACCGCACCCAATCATCACATTAGGGTTCGTACGGTCATGAAAAACCTGGAAAAGTCATGGAATTTTAAAACACGAATTTCCAGGCCTGGAAAAGTTTTGGGAAAATAAATAAACCCAGAAAGTTTTGAAAAAGTCATTGAAATCTATTTCACAAAAATCTGTATAATAGAATTGTGTTTAATCAGATCCTGAATTTCGGTGCGGGATTGCGCGCTAATCACACTTACTCATTCCGCACGCTTTGGAACCGAGATAAAATGACGGGAAATTGCCTGCAAAACATTGATCAATATAGCGTGTAGGTTTAGATGAGGGAATAAATCCACACAAAACCCTCAGATGAAAACACTGGGGGGAGGGATTCAGCTGTACCGAGTCTTCTAGAGACTGCATTCAGACCGGGGCCCACACAGCCCTGACTTTTTTTACGGCCCCTCGGGCAATTTTTTCGTATTCAGTTCTGACGGGGCGGGCCGAGGGCAGTGTTTTAGGCTTCTCCTTATTTGTTTATTTTAGACATACATCAATAGGCTAGTGATGAAACAATTTTGCTTAGCTGGTGGAAACAACACGAGACCATCTACGCGTGATGTCAAGGAGGCGCGGACGGGGTTAGTGTCCCACAGAGCAGTCTGTATGATGGTGCGGCCATCAGCGCAGCTGAACAGTTCTGCATTCAAATTCACGCAATAGGCTTAAGCTTGCCGCAAAAGTAATTACCATAAATGCGTCAGGGGGAAACAGTAAGGATATATTTGAGTTATTTACTAATAAACTAGTGTTTTCTGAGTCGGTGTCGCAAGGATGAAGTTGCCGATCCTGACTCGCCATCTCCTCATTAGACGCGCCTTTAGAGAGAAGTGCACCTTTACGGATTATGATTATAATGAAAGAGTTTTTGTTTTTGATTTTTTTATTTCGTTAAGTAGTAATTTAAAGCTTTTTATATATTTATCATGTCTGTGAGGCATTTATTCGCTGAGTTTCGGTTAATTTTTGTAAGGGCTCCTGTTCAAGACGAGACGGCAGAAAGCGCATAATGTTTGCTTTCATTATTTAAAAAAGCGCATTTTGTTGTTATTGTGAGTGCACACAAATAAAAATAGACCCTTTACAGATTCGAATTATGTATTACTCTTACCTTTATGAGCACAAATGACGGCGTATCCACTGAAAAAAGTGCAAGTGATCGCGCTGGCGTCTCTAATTCTTGCAAAGCGCGCTTCAGCTTCCACTCAAAACTATTGGATATAGTGCACATTTATCTAGGTTTAACATCTAAACATTGTTATATGCTTGAACTGTTATAGATTTTATTTTAGTCAAGTCGTCATGATTTGAGAAGGCTAAATTGATCATGCATATGCTCACTGTCTGCCGCTGCTCTTTGAATTCTCTTCACATCGACAATCTAGAGCTGCTGCACGCTGGGGGGATATAAAGACTTTAGATTAACGTTTTGGGACAGTTGACAGAATGTCCAATTGCATAATCGGTCATTGATTGCATTGTCACAAAAATTATTATTTTCACGTATTTTGTAAGCCATTCGGTATCGCGCTGTCACAGAGGCCTTTTCTGTGTGCTCAAAATAAATTGTCTCCCCGCACCATGGGCCTTACAATGCAGCAGTCTTGCAGTTCAACATACAAAGCAAGTGCTTGTGCTGCGAGTACCAAATTGAGAAAGCACTGACGGTTTTGTCAAGTTAATGTAAACAGTTGCGAAATAAAACGCATGAGTATCAGTATTGGATCCGTGAAATAGGTCTTGTGACAGCAGCCTAATAAAGCTGTGCCGTCATTAAGGTTAATCAAACAACAAAAACAGAGAAAATCCCTCACTGCTCTTGACTAAATAATGCTTTGTTGAATAACTTTTAATGTTAATCTACAGTTTATTCAATTTCTGTAGCCTAATTAAAACACGTTCATAATTTAGAAAAAGTATTTAACACTTAAAAATAATGATTTATTTTATCCACCCGCGACCCACCCACAAATAATCAGAATGCATTTTTTATTACCCGACCCGCAGATATAACCGCCATCCGCGCATCACTAGACTAAAGTCTCAAACCCAAAGAGAAATTCTTTATAAAAGTTAAGACTCGTCCACGCCCTCCTAAAACACCTTGTTCTAACACGCCCCCACATGTCTACGTCACCATGTGGGAAGATTTGCATAATGCTGCCCAAATGTTCATGCAAAGAAAGAAGGCTTAAAGTCCCCCTGTAGTGAAAATCAAGTTTTTTTTTATGTTGTTTATTTGTCTATATGGTTATGGTGTTTTTAATAAGCCTTTAGACAAACCATGTGCCAATCCATATATCAACACCATTGCTGAGTATTTTCACCTCAAAACTGTAGTTTCCCAAAGGCTGACCCAGAAATACAGTTTGAAACAGCCCTCGGTTTGCTACGTCACAAACCAATCACGTCAAGGGATCGATTCCTATCACTAGCATGCAAAAATTATCCAATACCAGCACAAAACCAAAAATAAATTAAAGCAAAAAACCCATGAAACTGTGGTTTAATGTGAAAACTTTTATGCGAACCAGCTAACTGGCATTATAACCCGTGGCAACAGTGTAAAAATAGCCCGGAGTCAGACGCTCCTCTCCCACATCGGCATCTGCACTTCACACGCGTATGCTCACGGGCGCGAATTAACAATCACAAACGGCTTTATTCGAGTCTTCAAGTAAGTAACTTTAACGATTGTTACAGTATTCACTGTAGTTGTCCGCTAGTAAAAAGATGGTTTTATCAGTCATTATCCGTGTATGCTATTGTTTTGCGTTTACTACAGTTCAGTGGATCAGGAGGCGCTGGCTGGTGTGACTGAGTGGAGTCGGGACTAATTTGCATATTCATAGATCGGCTACCATATGGATTTCATATACTTAAAATATACTAAACATTAACATATACTACTGCTAAATATGAAATTATTAGGACTGGGCCATATAGCATAAAATATATATATAAAAAAAAATATTTCAGAACTTTTTCAATCAGAGAAACCATAATTTTGACCAAAGAGCCACTGTAGTCAATTAAATTCACAATATGTAATGCAAGACATACAATACAGTGGCAAGGCATATTCTGCATATCAATTTTCACTAAATTAACAGATGATGAACCAAAATACTATTACAGGTGCATCTCAAGAAATTAGAATGTCGTGGAAAAGTTCATTTATCAAGTCAACTCAAATTGTGAAACTCGTGTATAAATAAATTCAATGCACACAGACTGAGTAGTTTAGTCTTTGTTCTTTTAATTGTGATGATTTTGAATCACATTTAACAAAAACCCACCAATTCATTATCTCAACAAATTAAAATACTTCATAAGACCAATAAAAAAAACATTTTTAGTGAATTGTTGGCTTTCTGGAAAGTATGTTTATTTACTGTACATGTACTCAATAATTGGTAGGGGCTCCTTTTGCTTTAATTACTGCCTCAATTCGGCGTGGCATGGAAGTGATCAGTTTGTGGCACTGCTGAGGTGGTATGGAAGCCCAGGTTTCTTTGACAGTGGCCTTCAGCTCATCTGCATTTTTTAGTCTCGTTTCTCATTTTCCTCTTGACAATACCCCATAGATTCTCTATGGGGTTCAGGTCTGGTGAGTTTGCTGGCCAGTCAAGCACACCAACACTATAGTCATTTAACCAACTTTTGGTGCTTTAAGCATTGTGGGCAGGTGCCAAATCCTGCTGAAAAATGAAATCAGCATCTTCAAAAAGATGGTCAGCAGAAGGAAGCATGAAGTGCTCCAAATAATAATGGTAAATGGGTGCAGTGACATTGGTTTTCAAAAAAACACAATAGACCAACACCAGCAGATGACATTGCAACCCAAATCATCACAGACTGTGGAAACTTAACACTGGACTTCAAGCAACTTGGGCTATGAGCTTCTCCACCCTTCCTCCAGACTCTAGGACCTTGGTTTCCAAATGAAAAACAAAACTTTCTCTCTCATCTGAAAAGAGGACTTTGGACCACGGGGCAACAGTCCAGTTCTTCTCCTTAAACAGGTAAGACGCTTGTCGTTTGTCTGGGGTCCTGGAGTGCTTAAACAAGAGAATACGACAACTGTGTAGCCAAATTCCTTGACCCATATGGGTGGGGTGGCTCTGATGCCTGAACCCAGCCTCAGTCCACTTCCGTGTGAAAGGGGGACCGACTCAAGGAGCGAGGATTCTTGAATAGGTTTTGGTGACAACCTCAAAGGCCCGCGGTTCTATCAGTTGTTTGTGCACCTTTTCCTACTCATTTTCTTCCTTCCAGTCAACTTTGCTTTTAATATGCTTTGATACAGCACTCTTTGAACAGCCAGCTTCTTTGGCAATGACTGTTTGTGGCTTACCCTCCTTGTGAAAAGTGTCAATGATTGTCTTCTGGACAACTGTCAGATCAGCAGTCTTCACTATGATTGTGTAGCCTAGTGAACCAAAGTGAGAGACCATTTTTTAAGGCTCAGGAAACCTTTGCAGGGGTTTTGAGTCGATTAGCTGATTGGCATGTCATCATATTCTAATTTGTTGAGATTTTTGGATTTTTGTAAAATGTGAGCCAAAATCCTCACAATTAAAATAACCAGAGACTTAAACTACTTCAGTCTGTGTGCATTGAATTGATTTAATACACGAGTTTCACAATTTGAGTTGAATTACTGAAATAAATGAACTTTTCCACGACATTCTAATTTAAATGCAAAAGTTGTTGCACTCTTGTAAGACGACGACGAGGAGCAGCAATATTTAAAATTCAAACATTTTAGCACATGAATATTGCCACAGACAATGCTCTCATACATCCAAACCATAAGACAAGATCGCTGAATTAATGGCCAAAAATCATTGCTTATACATTGTGAATATCTGAAATATCGCCCAGTCCTACTAATAGCCACAATTTGTCAAAGCTTAACCATCTAGACCAGTGATCCTCAAATCTGGCTCGCGAGATCCACTTCCTGCAGAGTTTAGCTCCAACCCTAATCACTGATCACTGATCTAGACTAAGCTGTTTTTACAGAGTGAGATGCTGGTTAACACAAAGCAGCTACGGTATCAGCAATGGAGCAAATATGTGTTCACAAAGCCTATTAAGGTCTTGGCTAATCCAGACTAGCCAAGACTTATCCAGAGTTAGGCTGACAGTTTTAATTTATTTATGATGGGCCATTAATAGGATGACTGAGCACCAACAAGCTGCTTTTTTTATATATACTTCCTTTGGTGGCAGAGGGATAGCAAAAGGGAGAGAACTTTTACTTATTAATTCTCTCATAGGTCAATCTTGTGTATTTTCACAGAGGTCACAGATCCACATAGGAGCCACTGTGTCCTCAGAATCATTCACTGTTACAGAAGTGCTCATGTTCCTATCCAGAGTTCAAGAATGCTTATGCAAAGCTCGGGTTGCGTTGACAAGCTTGGGTGCTGACAACTTCAAACGAAAGGTAAAATAATCTTGCATACAGGTTCACCAATGTTTCAAACAGAATGTTTAATTCAAATGACCCTTCCTTACACTGTGTTCCCATGGTTAGCTTCACAGAACATCCCAGAAACCTCTTGGAAATTTCTCTTAACATTTTCAGTGAAACATGCTCACGAATGACACACTAACTTAACTTAAAAACCACAGAAACTGAACAAATGCTTACCAGTCAACTAAAGTCTTCTGTGATATAGATAACAACAGATATCTTTGGTTTACGTTTCTGCATCAAACATGTGCATCTATAGACGTGTAACATCAGAAAAGAACAAAAACATTTTACTGAAAAGAATTCATATTGTTCGTGGAAATTAAGTTCTTTCCAATATGAAGTTCTTTAAAGCTTCTCCGAGTTGACAACCGTAACCAAGGTGGGCTGTGTTTAGCGAGGGTCATTTGGACTTCATCTCACCAAAATCCACACTTCTGTCCATCTCTCCCTATCTGGCTTTGTCATCAGCTCATTGTTTCATCCTACAGTATGATCCATTTTAATACGAGCAGCTCATTTTGTGGTTTCAAGCGGAAAAACAGTACTAACTAATAGGAAATGAATGAAGGCTGTCCGTGTCAGATATCACTGCTTACAAACTCACCGAGTCATAGACAGAACAGCAACCAAACTTCACAGCTTGATAAAACATCCAATTCTCCTTCCTTGGGAGTAACCAGAGTCCAGTGTGCATTGCAATCACGCCCTCATAAGGCAATAACTGTCCACCATTTTGAGATAATTCAACTCAGGAATAAATGGTAAAAGTGCAGAGATGACCCAAATTTGACAGGTGGCACAGACTGACATAGTATTGCTCCAAAGATGCAGCCGTTGATTGATGCTTTGTACTCCAGGCTGTTACTTGCATACTAATTTATATATTTTTCTCATTAACTTGTCAAGATTATCAAGGGAAAACATCATCTGCACCAACTAAAAACCATTTATACTTCCCTTCACTAAAGCAATAAACGCTCAACTGACAAACCTCAGCCTGATTTACCTATGATTTGAATACTGTAATCCAACAGGATTCATGCAGTAACACAAACCATTGTCATTTAATTTGCACATACTGACACTGTGCAAAGCAACTCTGCCATACAGTACAGTCATTCTCCATTGCTCATTTGCACACATTACTCTCTAGCTCTATCAAACGGCATGCAACATGCATTATCATACAACAGACCACTTGGGTCAAAAACTGACAGCTAGAAAAACAAACCAGCCAGTATACAACCATTTCGCCTAAAAGCAGACCTCTGGTGTACATGTACATGCATAAGCACACAACAGAGAGCATGCTGAGATTTGTATGCTGTTGCATGCCAGGCCCTGTCCAGTATTCGGCCCGCATATGCTAACGCGCTAACGCCTTAGCATATTCGCTAACGCTGATAGCCTGCAAACTATTTACTTGGATAAAAAAAAATAAAAGAATCATTAACCGCAAACACCTTAAACCTACTTTAGAAAACCGCCACCGCGATAAAACGGAGGTGGCGTGTTTAGCACCACAAGTCACCGCTGAAAACCACAGCGAAACCTGTCGACTGACTGTATATTTATGTGTACGAGTGAGTTTAACGGCGGCGGCAACGGCGGTTCTCGTACCGAGGAGGAGCAGCTTCAACTCCCGTCTCGAGTCGCGTTTGTCCCGACGCAGTTGCTTATCGATTTCGGCGTTGATTCGTTTCGACTCCTTGGCCTCTTCGCTCAGGCAGCAGGCCATCATCGACTCTAAAGTCATCCCCACTGCTTTACTGTACACAGCCCGGCCTCGTCGGGGCTTCAGAAACGAGAAAAAAAACACAAAAATATCACTTGGTTCGGGTGGCCGCTGGGAAGAAGGCTGGTAAAAATTAAATAGTCCCCGCAATCCTCCTCCTCTGAGGAAAAATGTTAAGAAAATGAAGGGAAAAAACGAGAAGGGAGGTGAGGAGATGATCTGAAGTGGGTTTGAGAGTGAGAGTGGGGGAGGGGCCGGGGGGCCTCGCGCGCTGCGTTCAGTCCTCTCGAGCTGAGCGCGAGCTGCTACCCCGCGTGCGGACCGCGGCAAAATCGCGGAGGTAAGAGAGGAAGAAAAAAACGGGAGGATGAGGAAGGGAGGGCAGCGTCGTCGACGACGAGGAGGAGGAGGTCCGGGAGCCTTATCTCGCAAATGATTGAAAAATCCAGGGCAAACTATCCTCGCGTGCGTGCGTGCGACACTCCCACAGCAGCTCCGCGGCGGCTCACCACCGACACGGGTCCCGGTGACATCCACTTTTCCTATTTACCCCCTCTCCTGCCTTATCCACCCCTTCAAATGGAGGAAAAACAGATTCCTCCTCAGAAAAGAAATCGCTGTCCGATCGGGTGAATGAAGCGTCACTGAACCAGTAACTGAATAATGTCAAAAACATTCCCTTTTGTGTCGTTTTATATCACGGGAGCGCTCAGTCACAATACTTGTAGAAAAATAAAATTCCTGGAAGGAAAAAAAAAAAGCCAGTTGCCTTTAAAAATGGATTGTGCCACTTTTTTTGCAGATGACAGCAGCGTCTCCTCCTACTTCAGCTGCGTGCGCGCACACTAGATGATTCCTCACGGCTACGGATGATTGACAGGCAGAGGATGCGGGACCAGGAGAGAGGAGGCGGGACCAGGAACTGTCAAGTTTGGTCGACGGCACACAAGTCAGGCTATTGGAGTCAGGCACAGTGTTGCCAATTTAGCAATTGTGTCGCTAAATTTAGCAACTTTTCAGACTACCCTAGCAACTTTTTCTTCCAAAAGCACCTAGCAACATATTTAGCTATTTTAAAATTTTAATTTGGCAACTTTTAGCAACTTTTGTAGTGACTCAAACAATAAAAAGGCACAATTTACCATTTAAATTACACAAATCGAGAAAATCCAAAAATGCTTAGCGTACACACATCACAGGAATTAAGTTAGCTGCTATTTGCAATTGTTTAATTTAATAGTAATAATAATAATTTCATAATTGAATACTGTTATTGTTCATCTATGAGACACTTTGTTAGTAGCTTGTACCTGCGATTGTTGATGAGTTAGTTACTAACTAGTTAATTTTCCAGGACATTATCCGTTGCCTACTACACCCGAAAATGACGATAATTAAAAATGCACAGGTAAAAAGAGACACCAGTGGGGGAAAAAATCAATTTACGTAAATCTCCTTCATATATAACACAGTAGATTGTTGCCACATATTTTATTTCTATTTTTTTGGTTTACAGACTTTTCTTTGAGATGTTAGCCCATACTAACTAAGTACCATATTACACTGCTTAAAAGTTGCTAGTAATTGTTCAGAATTTGTTAGTCTTTACTTGTTCTTAGAGCTAAGAATAGGATAATAAAAAATCTTAAATTGTAATCGTTCAAAAATGTTTTCGATAATTCAGTGTATTTAAAAATGGTTATTTGTATTTTAATATTATATTATTCATTTATATTATTACGAACAAATCTAAATTAACGTATAAAAATATATGTTTTTGCTGAGACATTTGCCCAAACATTTTGCAAAAACATCATTTAAGCCAATTTTTTGCAACAAAATCAGACCTTCCTTTAGCCAACTTCCCCTGAAAATGAGTTATTGTGCACTGGCGTAGCGCTGTTACTTTCACAGAAGTCTCGCATTATAGAACAACTTTCTCATAAATCATGGATGGTTCGCTCTTATAGATGAATATACTTTAATGATACCAAGAGGGAAATAGTGAATACGATTTATAATAATAATGAAACGAAATAATTCTGCAATGTCCCTTATCAAATCATTAAAGTACTTTATTAATCCAACGAAGAAAAATGTGAATAATGGTTATTAAAATTGAAATGTGCTCATACCGAGTATTATTATCATCATTGTTGTTGTTATGATTACCATTACTACTACTTCTACTTTTTTATCTGACTAGTCACATAGCATGGACAATTGCATGGAATAGTATGGAATTACTGTCCCTCACGAAACGTTAATAATATAACCACCTTTATATACGAAGACTAAAGGAGTAAGTTATGAAAATATTATACATATAACAACATATATGACAAGGCTATGTATTGGTATCGCCAGTGTAGGCTGTTAATAATTTAACGGTGCACATCACAATTGTTGAACTCTGCTTACATCTAGTGGACACATATGGTATTACATGTTGCATTTTTTTTTTATTCAGAGGTCTCTAAACTCGGTCTAGGAGGGCAGGTGTCCAGCAGAGTTGAGCTCAAATCCTAATTAAACACACCTGAACCAGCTAATCAAGCTCTTACTAGGCATTAGTGATGGTGAATCTACGAACAACGCCTGCCGAGGCAGAGGATGCTTTGAAAAAAAAAAGTTTTTTTAAAGAGGTTGTGAGTCCCGCCTGTTTTTATTTTTTTATAGGCCTTGATCTGCGTTTATGAGAGCTGTCACGCTCTAACATGCTGTTAAGTAATCTTCGTTTGTTAAAAAACGCATTGTTTTTCCACATTAATTTACCGTTAGTCAAACACCTCCTGCCTCCCTTCTCTACTGAGATGATCATTTCTTGCTGTTTATGACGCCCTCCTCAGCAAATACACCCCCCCTAGATGAGGACTCGATGATTAGCTGGCTAGTGGGTTGTGATGGCAACTAAACCGCCTCTAGCGTGCGTCTAAAATTTGAAAGAATAAGCGAACGTCTGTATAGTATTTGATGGCAACCAAAGCCAAAACCTAAGATATTTTAGGCAATATAGAAATCCTGCCCAGGCACGTATGGTCACCCTAACGTAGTCTATATTGCTTATCAATTGAGCCCGATTGAGATGCCAGAGCGATTTATATTAGTGATGAGGACTCTGACCGCAGAACCTGTGCAAGCCGCATTTTATGAGTACGCTATAGCGGACCTAAGATTTTTGTTCGTTGTTGTCTCATACTTTTAGATACGCTGTTATTTGACTAAATGCCTACTGCCTCATGTTCAGACCTTTTAATCAGCGGTTTATTCTGAATTAAAGCTTTAATAAAGTTAGGAAACCACACGGCTAACCTTATCATAGCTATAGTCTGTGACATATAAGTGTATGTCACTGAGCTGCCATGATGCTGTCAGATGATGAGAGCATGAGTAGAGAGATGCAGAACAGCAGTCGGCAGAGAAAGGCGAGCCCAGGAAGCAGGAGGCAGAACTGCTGCTTTAGAACATTGATTTGGAAACTTGTGAATCCATTAGAATCGCTTGAAGACAGAATCACAATTCATATATGAACAGATTTTTACATGCACCTGTAGTTTTCTCTTCCTCCTCTCTAAAGCAGCGCAGCATGGCCAGCTGTTCCCGGAGGCGGGGTTTATGTAAAATTCTGGGTTCTTGATGTAAAGGACCTGGGAAGTAACTCGTTGTAGTCCATTACCAGTCATTTTGTAGGCATTAAACCGCCAGAATAAAAAAAAACGATATCTCCATTTGCATTGAACTTTAAGCTTCGTAACTTTGCAGATATTGTTAATGATCAAACAGCAACATTACACACTAAAACTAACATTAAAAAAGTGAAATCACAATCAACCACCCCTTTAAAGGAACAACCGGATCGGCAACTCGTGTCAGGCGTAGCTAGCCTTCAGTCCTGCGTAAATGAGAATTCACATATTGATCAATTCAATATAAAATATACAAGTGCGGTGATTATAATTAATAATTGACCCGCTGGAGTAGAGACCAATAAACTATTTGCGGACGGTGGCCGTGAGCTGTTCGGACCGAGCCTACTGCAGACACCAATAAGAATGTAATAAAATGACAATAGAGTGGTGACTGATGCCGTTCAGTATGTATGTATGCAGTGGTGGATATATTATAAGCCTATTCATACTGAATCCAAAATCATGTGTACCACACACACACACACAACCAAGTCAATGTAAAATCAAGCTTCAAACGTCATCAATCACGTGGTATTGTCATTTCGATACAAGCATCGGCACAGTGTGTGATACAATAGACTTAGGGATGGGCGATACCACTTATTTTGTTTTCGATACGATACCGATATTTTTCAAGGCAGTATCGTCGATATCGATACCGATTCGATACTTCAGAACTAAACTTTTAAATTATGAAATTAAATTACTAAGAGTAAAATGGGTAAAGAAAACCACTTAACTTTGTTTAAAACACATTTTAACATTAAATACGCCTTAATTGTAATTTATTAGGTTATATTTTTGTTTACACATGATTCAAATATGTTTTTTGTTTACACATGATTCTAATCTATAAATACTACAGTTGAACTATGGTCACTTTAGTAAAACCATGGTTCATTATCATAAGGGACTGCCAGTGACCGGCTGTTGCATGCATAAAATGCAACCTTTTTATTCTGACAGTGCATGATTTCTATTAACATTACAGAACATGAACATTGATGATTTCAATATTTCGTCAACGTGACAATTTTAAATAACTGTAATGCACAAACTATTGTAGGCCACAATTACACTTACGCTACAATCTTCAGCTTTGATTTATTGTGAAATAACTGTCTCTCTGTCCTCTGATAGAGCATTGTTCAGGGCTAGACTCGCCCCGTTCCAAAGCTTTACAAGTGCTTTCTTATGATACTTTTGTGCAACATCTGCTCGTTGATTCGATGTTCAGTATGAGCAGGAAGGAAAAAAATAGTTCTATCCTACACAGTTACTCGCTAACAAAGGTTATTCTTTTTTTTTTGTGCAATCCAATTAACAGCCTATTTATTGTGATTTTGTTTGTTTGTTAAGTTAACAAAATCACTGGTAAATAAAACAGACCTTAGTGTCGATTTTTTTTGTTTGAGTATCGATACTTTCGATAATCGCGTCAGTATCGATATATCGATACCTCGGATCGATACGCCCATCCAGTGCCTATTTGAAACTGTGTCAGCGCAGCATCTGACGAGCATCAGAGCCTCGCGTCTACAATCGTTCCCATCCCTACTGGCATACTAGAAACTTCCAGGCCAGGTGTATTAATGATGCGCCCAGGAGTTGGAGCTAAACTCTGCAGGACACCTGGACCGAGTTTGGGCACCCCAATTTTATTACTAGTCTTAATCAAGTCCTATTTGTCCTTGAGTGGTTGGTTTATATAAGCTTATGCCAGAATGTTTTTTATTTAATTTTAAGATGCCATGGAAATATTACAGTGCCCTTATAGCCAGATAAACTATACAGAAAGCTTACAGGAAATATCATGCGTTTTTAAATTAATCAATCAGCAAAATATGACAAAAGGAGAGCAATGCCACAGCTGCAATGACTGTATTCGCTTTGACCCCTTATCTGTTAGAAAAGACATAAAAGAGAAAAAGCTTATGATTTCTGCTCTAATTATGCAATTACATCAATCATGTAAATGGCAGCATATATTTTCAATTCAAAACAACCAAATTCGACAATAAATAAATTAACAAATAGGGGTAATAGTTTGCACCTGTCATACATTCTTAAATATAAAGGTGCTTCATGATGCCATAGATTAAGAACCTTTTTGTCTAAATGGTTCCTAAAGAACCTTTAACATCTGAAGAACAACTCCGTTTCACAAAAGGTTCTTTGTGGCGAAAAGAAGGTTCTTCAGATTACAAAAAGCTAAGAAAGAGATGGTTCTTTAAAGAACCTTTGACTGAATGCTTCTTTGTGGAACCAAAAATGGTTCTTCTATGGCATCGCTTGAAGAACCTTTTGAAGCACCTTTAATTTTAAGAGTGTAGGCTACTACTGTCTAACATTTATATCGTAAAAGTTGTCAAATTTTTTAGGTATTCACATCTTACCTCACACCCTTTTTCACTGTTAAAAACAGATGCTCCCCACTAAACAGTAAAGCCCACCTTGTTTGATTGGATTGGTCATCTCAATCGTTTAAACACTTGTTCAAACCGCTGAGGCAGACCAGCCTAAAAATGTACGTATTATTAAAACTTTTGTCCTAATACAAGGGACAATGTCGAGGGACAATTTGGCCATTTCTAATTATTGTGCCCTCAGTGTCAATGGGGTCCAGTGTTGCTTGGACTCAAGTGTTCTTCAAAATATATATTGTGTTTTGCAGCGACGAGAAATCCATACAGGTCTGGATGAGTAAATTATGAATTTTCATTTTTGGGTGAACTAATAATATTACTTTAAACATTAATATAGTCAAATATGGGAAAGGCGTAATAGTGATGTTTGTCTTCGCAGTAATATAAACAATGTCCTCAATGTGATTTAGTTTGATATGATTGCTATTTCACAAATAAAACCTTTTTATTTCGCACATCAGTATTTGCAGAGTAAAGTGCATTAGATCCTGACAGCAGAGGGCAGCAGATGTTTGTGATCAATGAGCCGATTATCCTGTTCTTCAACATGTTGTTTCTTCAAACAAAAAGAGGGCACTGTTCGACTATAAATGCTCCCAGACATGCACACTTATTCAACCATGTACAGATCTCAAGAACAATTGAATCTCTTGCACATACATGTCACATGCTTCTTCACTGTGCAAGTTTATTTCCATTGCTATCAGAACTGAAACTCACTTCACATATCATTCTCTTCAGTTTTCTTAGATTATATTGGTAATTTCTATGCCAATTTTGTGTTTCCATGCTTCTTCCGGTCCCGCTTTCTCTTTTCTCGTTTTGCAATATGGGCCTCTCCACAGCTGTGAGTAGCATGCGTGACCGCTGACTGCATTAGAAAAGCTGCTTCATGTTGCTGATAAGCAAACACACTGCCAAAGTGTCCCCGTGCAGATCTTAGAGACTTTCGCCTGCCTTTGGAAAAAAAAAAAGTGCTCGACGGCTTCTAACTCCTTTGATGGTCATTCTGCAGAACATTTAATGAGACTTTTAAATGCAACACTCTTGATTATCTAAATATTTAATAGGAAAAAAAAAATGATTTCCATAATTTACAATGAGCACAATACCTCTACTACATATAAACACAGAAAAAAAATCCACTTTATTATACAACAAAAAGTGTTTTTTTTCTGTGAATGCATGAGAATTTGATTCATTAGCCCCTATAGGTAAATTATAACATTATATACCAGTTTGCAATATCATGCTGTCTTTGTACATCTTAATGAACTGGAATCTAATGACATCGGAAGCCCACTCATATGTTCAAAATAAGTTGGATAGAAATTTAAGCAGCATTGATTTTAGTTTTGATGTTTGATAGTGAAGGTCTCGCCCTGGATTTATGTGCTTTAAACTGGAGCGGCCGAGATCACTTTATACCCGCCAGAGCTCTGCCAAGCCTCTGTTTCCAGTAGCAACCGTATATGTGCAGAAACTTCCACGGGGAACACGGAACTTTCTCTCGTCATCTGATTGCACAGCGGGAAGTTTGTGATCTTACCACCCGACCAGTAATGGAACGTGTCGAATGCCAGATCTCTGTACACAGAAATGAGAGCTCGGTCATCATTTACTCACGCCGTAGTCGTGCAAAATGCATTTGTTGTGTGAAATTAATGCAGGGATTCACTGAAAATCTTCCTCTCTGCTGCAGCTCTCAAATCGCATTCTAAATTACGCGTTTTCAGGCCTTTTTCTGTACACTTTATGGAATAGAAGGTACAAAAGTTCTCTCTGGACTGGTATCCTTTCAAAAGGCACTACTATGTACCATTAAGGTACTAATATGCACCCTTTGGGGGTAAACAACTTTTGTACCTTTTATTCTGAGAGTGTACTTTCGGTAGCTTGACAATCATGGTCTCTGAATTGTCGTTGCTCCTGTTGCGTTCAACAGTGTTCAGGTTTGGAATGACATGAGGGTGAATAAATAATAATGACATTTGAATTTTTGGATTTAACTTTTCATTCCAGCTTGCAATTTGTGTTAGACATCGTCTTCACCTCAGGATGGCTGCCATCATGTTTTAATTTTTTTTTCACTGCTTGCTCCGCTCCACTGTCAATCTTAAAATCCCTTGCTTTTGTCTGCCGTCCAGCTCTAGACAATGATTTGGAAAGCTCCACCACTGTTCGCCTGTGGACGCACACAGTAATGCTTCAGGATTAGTGCTTCTGCTATAAAGGTCATGGGATCATTTGTGAGAAGGAGTGACCCATGAAACCGAAGTATTATTAAGATGTCAGTTCTGCCTTCTAGCTATTGTACACTTGATTAGGGCACTTAACCCGGCTCTTCCACAGGGACTTCCCCTACAATTAATGCACTGTCAGTGACACAAAAATATATGCTAATCGAGACGTTCACTATTGGTATCAGGGACTTATTATTTTGGGCAACAATAGGGGTTTTTATAGGGAAGTTATTGCCTTGCATTTTTATTTTCACAAAAATAGAAACAAACAAATAAATAAAACTGTAACAGTATCAAAAACTATATTTATGCAATAGTTTATCAACACTGAAAAGACACTTTACAACAAGTCATTTTTGTCCTATTCTATCTGCAATAATAGCATGAAATGTTAAGTTACTGTATAATGTAACACTGTGCTGGAAACTGATGGCATAGCCTACAGTGCAAAACATTAGTCATTTATCAATCATGACTCCAAAACTGTCCGACTTTAACATAACAACAAAACCTAATCTATGTCATTCAGCTTGATGCATTTACCTTGTGTCAGAATTGGCAAAGCAACAATATTTAAACAAGTTGCAAAGCATAAAAACAAATGTACATGATCATCACTAATGTTGATTATTGGACCATAAGACCACAAATACTTACCTGTACACTATAAAAAGGTACAATAAGGATGGTAAGAGAGGTATGGTCTAGTTATCATCACCAGTGCTTTAAATTTTACATTAATTTTTATGCCCTACACTGTGATGTTTTCTATGTATTGTGTGCATATTTGATCTATTGTATATTTGCAAATTCTGCTGATTTAAGAATATGTTGAAAACCAACCAAACAAACCAGTCACTATCACACAGTTTCAGTACAGTAATGTTTTGCATCGTAATTATGAAGTTACAATAACTACAATTTCCAGCTTACTGTTTTTTTTCCCCATTTCGTATTATTATATATACAGTCATGGCCAAAAATATCGGCACCCTTGGTAAATATGATCAAAGAAGGCTGTGAAAATTAATCTGCATTGTTAATCCTTTTGATCTTTTATTTAAAAAAATATATAGAATAAGAATTTAAAATGGGGGGGAAATCTCATTATGAAATAAATGTTTTTCTCAAATACACGTTGGACACAATTATTGGCACCCCTAGAAATTATGAGTAAAATATCTAGTATATTCCCATTCGTATTTACAATTTTGAGCATACCAGGGTGACTTTGAACATGAAATTATCCAGCCATGGCTTCCTGTTTCACAGAATATAAATAGGAGGGAAAACAAAGGCCAAATTCCCTTAATCATCCATACCAAAGAATATAGTTCTGATGTGCAGCAAAAGATAATTGAGCTTTACAAATTAGTGAAGTGGCTTTAAGAAAAGAGCTAGAGCAGTGAAAATTCCCCTTTCCACCATCAGGGCAATAATTAAGAATTTCCAATCAACAGAAAATGTTATGAATCTGCCTGGAAGAGGATGTGTGTCTATATCGTCCTAATGCACGGTGAGGAGGACAGTTTGAGTGGCTAAAGACTCTCCAAGGACCACAGCTGGAGAATTGCAGAAACAAGATAAAAATGCCTCTGGGTCAGAAAACCTTAAACAAAATGGTCAAACAGCACCTACATCACCACAAATTGTTTGGGAGGGTTTCAAGAAAAAATGTCCTAGCTCATCCAAAAACAAACTCCATCATATTCAGTTATCAGACACGACTGGAACTTCAAATGGGACTGGCTTCTATGGTCAGATGAAACTAAAAAATTAGCTTTTTAGCAGCAAACACTCAAGATGGGTTTGGTGCACACAGGGATAAAATGTACCCCATGTGTACAATTAAATATACTGCTGTATTTTTAATGTTGTGGGCCTTTATTTCTGCTGGAGGTCCTGGACATCTTGTTTAGACACATGGCATCATGGGTTCTATCAAATACCAACAGATAAAAAATTAATAAGTGACTCCATTAGAAATCTTATAATGGTCCATGTTTGGATCTTCCAACCGGACAATAATCCAAACACAAACCTCAAAAACAACACATAAATGGGTCACTGAGCACAAAACCAAGCTTCTGCTAAAGCCATTCCAGTTCCCTGAGCTGAACCCTATAGAAAATGAGTGTGGTGAACTGAAGAGGAGAACCACCATCATGGAGATGGTAATCTGAAGGGTCTGGAGTGAGTCTGGATGAAGGAATGGTCTCTGATCTCTTGTCAGGTGCTCTCTAACCTCATCAGGCATTATAGGAGAAATTTATAGCTGTTAAACTGGCAAATGGAGGTTTCAAGAAGTATTGAATAAAAGGGTGCCGTTAACTGTGGCCAATGTGTATAGAAAAACATTTATTTCATAATGATATTTCCCCCCCATTTTAAATTCTTATTATCCAATGAAAGGTTAGATTTTGGTGAATTTTTTTAAAATAAAAGGTCAAAAGGATTAACAATGCAGATTAATTTTCACAGCCTTCTTTGATCATATTTACCCAATGTGCAAATTGTGGCATGGCTTATCTATTTTTTTTTACATAAGCCTTTAGCAGTTTTAAAAATTAATATTCTATCAAAGAGAAAAACTGTATATATATATATATTATATTATAGATAATATATAATATATATATTATAGATATATATATATAATATATAGTTAATATTTGTGGTGTGGCAGTGAAATATTTAGTACATTTAAAAATATAAATATTGTGTCCTGACAAAAATATATATGAACATATACATATAGAGTGTAAAAAAATACATATTTTTTGTGATGGGGCCAGTGAAAAATATTTAGTAAAATAAAAGTAAACATATAAAAAGCTTGTCCTGACAAATATATATATACAGTATGAGAGTATACAATATAGAGTGTAAATATGTAGTTATATGTATATTAAAATGTCATTACTAAGTCATAGTGAGTGGTTTTTAGGAAATGAATGTTACTAGAATGCAGTTGCTATAGTGGGCTGTTCAAATCGCTATTCTTAAATGAGCAATAACTACACCACTTGTTGCAAAAAAAAAGTTGCTATCTCTAGTTGCTAAATGCTTTTGAGGTGCTAGCATAACAGCTCAGTGGTTTGCTCGGTTGAAATATTCATCAGGATTATGAATATTCCCAAATGGTGCTGCAGGATATGGCCACACAAATACCCAGAGTGCTCAGTGTCTTCTGTTCTTGATGTCAGGATTACTAAGACGGTTCCCGCATCAGTCACTGCCACAAAGACCAAAACGCTTCTACTTTCATAGCATAAATCACTTGAGATAACATTTCATCCCTGTAATTCTGCAGAAAACATGCACGCTTACAAAAAATCCCTGACAGCGCGTCTTGATAAGTTTGCTGTCATCTATCACAGAGAGTGTGGGGTAGAGAAGGTCCCGCGGTGAAGGAAAACAGTGGGGTATCTCTGGTATCTTGCCTTTGGCAAACCCAAGTCTTTAATTAAAACCTCCTTCCTTCTACATCAGAGTCACAGATTGAAACTAACCAAGAGCCCCTTTGCAATTAAGATGCACAGATCCAATTAAGTGAGTGATTAATTGCCAGGGAGGGAATTTAAATAGGAATGGCTGCAAACGAAGGCACTGCGGTCGGTCCTGAAACAGGTCTGCTGTCGACGAGGATGAGAAATCAAGGAAATAATTGTCCAGCAACAGGAGGCTGAAAGGTTATGGTTTAACTGAGAGCTATAAAGGACGACCGAACTCATACTGCGCCGAGTTCACTAAAATAAATTGATATTCTTTTTGACTTTCACCAGGAAAAATCTCACAGCCTTTTAGGAATGAACTCTAGCATTTCTCATCAAAATCTTTCAAGAATAGATTATCTGAGCTATGCCACATTAATTTTATAGCTCTATACTTTTTTACTGTATGTCAACTATTGTCTCATTTGTGTCTATTTTAAATTTCCTCACAAAGCTGATAATTCAACAGAGAACTACAATAAAGGCCCGTTCACACCAAGTGCAGTAACTATATTGATAAAGATAACTTAAGTTTTAATAATCATTCTAATTCTGTGAGAATAGTTAAGTCCACACTGTCATGATCTCCAGATGGAGTGCCCATGAGCTCCTCTAGAGGGCACTCCATTCTGTACCTTGCCATTCACTCAGGACTCCATTTCCCATAATCCTTTGCCCGGACTCATCAAGTGCATCACCTGTCTCTCATCAGATCTCATCATCAGTTCACAGCTGTCTCACATTAGTAGGACTATAAGAATAGCACACACACTCTCTGTCATCGCTGGTGATTGAATGTTGTATAGCTCTTCCGTGGTTTCTAAGTTTCTCTGTTTCTAGTTTCTCTGTTTCCTTGCCTTTGTGTTTTGATCCCTGGACTGTTTTCTTATTTATGACTGTTTTGCTGCCTGCCCTGACCATTGCCTGATTATCTGGATTACTCTTTTGCCTTGCCACTGCCATCGTTGTTTGCTGTTGTTGACCACGCCTGTTTGACTACGCTCTTATTAAAGCCTTGCAATTGGATCCCCACTTTGTCGTCACACCTCCCTCGTTAAACACCGCAACTATAGCAATAATGACAGAAAGAAATTATATTGTTGGAATCACTTTCAAACATTTTTTTTCCAGTTGACCAACAATAAAATCACTGATAGCCAATCACAATCCTTCTTGCTTTAAAGAGCTCAAGTATTTGAAGACAGCAAAACTGCAGCCCACGCTTATAATAAACAGAATGTTATCATGCATTGATGTGGGTGCTAATTTAATTATTATATTGTTATCTTAATAGTTAATGTTCTCGGTGTGAATGGGTCTCAAGTCTCCTGAGCTTCCTAAATCTATAAATTACCATGTTTCTGCCTCACCATCCTAACTTACAGATGACTTTTGTTTGTAAATTTGCATGCATTTAATACATAAATGAGAAAACTTATTTAGTCTACATAATGACTGTCAACAGCATTTTATTATGGGAAAAAAATCACACTGTACTGATGTTACGGGGGTGGGGGGGGGGATGATCTGCTCCTTTCATCCTTTCTACAGTCATAATATTGTGGAGAAAGCTATTGTAAATTATGGAGAAACTGGATTTGAACTTCTATTGCCCATATGAGAACCACAGCTCAATATGTTGGAGCATGTGCACTAACCTCGAAGCCACGTTTCCTTAAATCTGTTTCTTAAAGCTGGTCTTCACCTCATCTTCAGTCATACAGCCAGCTTGTGTTCGTTTATTCAGATAATGAGAATAAGTTGGTGTTCCTGTGACTCAGTGTACCATTAAACTGGAAGAAGCTTGTCATATTGGGTGCCTTTCATTAAAATGACTGAATGAAAGACAGAAAACATCAGATCATAATAAATATGTAGGGGTCAAATCACTGACTCCAATATTCATAATGATGCTAGCCGTAGCAAACAAACAAGCGTCATCGGTTATGTTAGAAATCAGGATGTGAAATAGAATGTTAAAGTTGTTTGTCATCATCATGGAGCTGATTATCCGCACAGATAAGTCATACCTGCAAAAAGAAACACCATAATTACAAAGCAATCTTGGCAAAGCAGCAGGAAGAGGGTGAATAAAAGAAAGCTTGAACTAAAGAAACTAGTTCATACTCTAAAGAAAGAGAACAAATATCCACCTGAAGGCTGGCTAATCCCGCTTACCTTAAAATGCTGTTTTTTCTCTCTCCACGTTTTACCACAGTTCCACCAGTTTTTCCAGGAGATTTCTTCCATGATCAATGATTGTTTTCTCTTAACTTCAACTTTGATTTCAACTTTGTTTCAGCTGTTTCTTCTTAAGTTCCTTTAATAAGCAAAACAAAACAATGACCAACATGGTAACACATCCATATAAAACTGGGCAGCAGCTCATATCATTTGCATGGCTATTATAGTTAACTACAACTAAAACCATAAAATTACATTTTCATTGTTTGAAAAAAATAAATAAAAATGAAATAAAATACAAAAAAGCACACTTTTTTTTTTAGTTAGTTGTGAAGGCAACATTTCTCATTTTGTTTGACTTGATGTACTAAAATAATTAAAACTAAAATAAAAATGAAAAAAAACTATATAGACAGTTAAAAAAAAAAAAAAAAACAGAATAAAACAAATAAATTAAAACTAAATCAGTTACTAAGATAAAACTGATCATTTGGTTTAAAAAAACTTGAAAATATTTGACCATTTTGAAATCTCTTTTTTTTTATTTAGGTACAATAACAAAAAAAAAGTCAGCATTAGAAAATGAAAAGAGATGTATAGTACATACATAGAGATTTTAGCACAATGCTAATTTGTATCTAAGGTCCCTGAACAGGCCTTCTCTCTAAAAAAAAAAAAAAACTACTAAATTAACCTTACAATAATAGTAATAAAGTAGGTTATCTTAATACAGTGTAATGTATCTGCCAAAAGTTGACTGATTATTGAAATGAGTGCTTGGCAAATCTGAACACAATTTGAGATCTCTTCTGAAACTCGAGAAGGATGTTTAATGGTTGGTGCAGTCTTTTTCAGAAGAAAAAAAAGTCTCTTGAAAGCTTAAAAATAAAAAAAATCTCAATTTGCTCTACATGATAAACAACTGAGACATTAAAGTGAAAGTGAATTTTCTTTCCTGCAGGTGTTGTTGACGGGAGTGTGAGATTTTGAAGGTTATACGATGAGCAGTGTCAAGCCCTGGGTGTTCAGGACTGCACCTCCAAAACACGTTGCTGTTCTCTGTCCACCTCCATACATCTCAAAATCTGGAGCAAAAAAGCTTCAGCACCTGTTTGGATCTGAAGCTTTATTTTTTTGCAGGAACAGCATTAGACCATTATGGTTGGTAATAACCTGTAAACGTTGCACTTTTTTCACTGGCTGATTCCAGAGACTGAAAAGAAACTTTTTCAGCCGCCTCCCATCGTAAATAACCATTACTGCAAATTACTCTGCGAGCAAATTGTACTCGGTGGGAGGTGTGCGTTTGAGAAATATGATATATTTTGTTATTTTCCCTTTGTTCCCGTCTCTCCGCAGCACACACTGAGTGAAAGCTGAAACCCCAGCGGCTGATTCTACAGCTAAAACTGCTGCTGTTGACTCTCTTTTCTACCGTACGTCTGTAAATGGGAATGCAACAGCTGTGCTCTGTACGCTCTGAATGAATCAATCGTGACTAAAGTGGCATTTTGGAGTGACTTTTGTTTCCGTAATTGACTTCAGCGCTGGAGAGCGGCGTCACCTGCCGTCTCCGGTACCGGGGTCAGTCTTAGATATTCAATGAACCATTGACCAACCAAAACTTATCAAAAGAGAGGAAATATTGATCACACGATTCCGCCTTGCAGAGTTCATCGGTTTTAACTAGTGCTATTCCTTTGTGAGGTGGCATTTAGTTAGATTGATCCCTCTGTAAGTCGGCCGTATGCGAAAGAGCCACATTATTGAGATGGTATTATATAAGTGAGTCCCATGAGCTGAAGAAATCCATCGCAAAGGTTTTAATCATGTGCAACATGTGCACAGACACCCATCTACACATGCGCCACATGTTCCAGCAGCACTGCTGGTTGGGCTTCCTGCTGGTGTTTAGAGGGTTGGAAACGAGAAAGAGGTGAAGCAGACCAAGATAAGGCTGGGTAAATCTGTTCATTAATCCGGGCTGTGTGGAAAGAGTGTGTTAACCGTGGAGGCTTCCTTTGATCATGAAAAGTTCATTGCTGAGAGAGAGAAGTGGGCGGAAAGGTAATGAGAGCGTGCCTGAATCAACTGAACTTGGAATCAACTCACTCTAAAGACCTTTCACACTTCTGGCAAATATTCTTGTTGAAGAATCTTGTTAGAGCCAAAAAGCTAAGATTTCTTGGCTTTATCAAGGGCACTGAGAGCCATTTCCAGATGGCATGAAAGTCACACTGAAACAGGGAAGAATCATTTGTTTGCTCCAATACGCAAAAGCAGCCAGAAGGAGCAATAAACTTTATAAATGTGATTTGTTTCAGATGTTAAAATGCTTCCTCATATCCCAGATTAATTGAATAATGAACAATTGAAATTTTTTTTTTTTTACCATGTTCAATGTGCAATGTGAAGTGGACGTCATAAGATATTCAGCACAATTCCAATCTGGCACCGCACACAACACAGACAGACAGACAGACAGACAGATAGCACAAAAGTCAGTGAGTCATGACCTGGCTATCCAACATACATAATATCAATACAATGAACCAAACCAATTGATTTCATATATATGAAAGTATAGTCAGGCCCGTAACCAGCTATGAGGCCACGAAGTCCGGACCTCTGTAAATTCACGGTAAAAATAAAATGTGTTCTTTGAATTACTAATTTGCTGTTAAACTCCTCATATGAATGCCTGCATGACATGTATAATTCAGTTTAGACAGTTTGCAAGAATGTTTAGTGTCCCTGGTATGAAAATGATCGCTGCGAGACGCTGACGGAGTGAACAAGGCTTGAGAGAGTTGCGAGTGAGGGCGCTGGCGCAGCCTCCGTGTTGCCAGATCCAGCTATTATACGTTTTTTATTATATATTTTTGGACTGGTCTTTTTCACTTAATTTAACACTTTAGAAAGTTAATAAAGTAGGAAGTTGCAGTTTAGAATCAGCTATATCTTTATTTTATCTTATTTGCAAAAGATTGGAAATCATTTCGGTTTATTTTTATTTATTTTTAGTTTTTTGTTTGTTTTAGTATCAATATCTGGCAACACTGCACCGGCACTTAAACTGAAAGCAATCAAAAAAGCCCATGGACAGGTTTTTGCTGACAGGATACGACATTCGGTAAGGGAAACGCAAAAATTATCATGATATTATCTGACATAAACGTTATCAACGCTGTCAAAAACAGTAGCATTTAACACCAGTACACACAGATCTGTAGAACAAGTAAGTTACAGAATGAAATGAAATATGCAAAAACTAGCCATGAAGAAGTCTATGCCGTGCCATTCAGTATAGTTACATTTTCACAAATCATGCTATAAACTTTCATAAGAGCACTAAACAAAGTTATTGTAGTTATGTATTGTTGCAATAAACAACTGATAAAATTATCCACCCTTAAATATAGTAAAGTATTAACACATTTTGATGCAATAAATAGGGTATGATTTAAAAATAATCATCCCTCCAAAACAGAGAAAACATCTTTCACAAACATCTACATGTCTGTATTTGTATAGGGGTTATTATAACACAATTCTTTGACACCAACCCCCATCATCACCGGACCTCACTAATTTTCAACGCCTGGGTACGGCCATGAGTATAGTCATACTAAAAACACCTTTAAGTGTTTTCTGCTCACCTTAAAGGGTTAGTTCACCCAAAAATGAAAATTAGCTTGAGTTTTACTCACCCCCGAGGCATAGGATGCTTCGAGGGTAAGTAAAACACAAGCTAATTTTCATTTTTGGGTGAACTAACCCTTTAAGTTTTGGCTGTGTATGATCTAGTTGCACTCAACACTGTGTAGGAACCCTGTGAATTGGAACACAGCAATTATTTTTTTCAATTCCATTTGGTGCCATTCATGGCCAAGAAGTTACACACTTCACATTTAAATTGCTGCCACCAAGGGGGAAAATTGGATTTCCAAAGATAAATCTTGAGAGGAAATAAAATTTTTAATTCATATTATAATCTATTGACCTGTTAAATGACTACGGTGTTCTTCTTGACATTATGTGAATGTGATGAAACCAGCGCCAAGCACCACTCAACATTTGCAAAAATGGCTACATGACATCATAAAACAGCTCATCAGTGTCATAGACAAGGAAATCAGAATGATACAGGTTAACATTAGTTATACTGTATGTACGTCAGAGTGTACTTCTAGGAAATGTTTCCTCATCCACTGCAAGTTTTAATTAACAGATCATACAAATCGCTTGAGAATTATAGAAAAAGGCGAGAAAATACTTAGAAATGCTCCTGGCTACTATTATTACATCAGAAAAAAGGTTTAAGGGAGAAAAGCCAAACTGATAAAACTAATGAAGATGGTTGGCGAAACACATGAAAGCACTGAAATCTCTTTAATATCTCAGATGTTTCTCCCAGACAGCATGAGATTAAAAGAAGAGACTCTTGCTTACATCACCTGCTTCTCAGATGTTTCTCCTGACAGTGTTTCAAAGTCTCTCAACATTGTCACAAACTGAGCTCACACGCACCAAGATGCAAAGATTCAAAGATCTCAATATGAACTCAATTATTTCTCATCAAATAATTTAATATTTTTTGCTGCCTCACTTGTTTCTGTTCCTCCAAAGGCATTTTAGGCAAAAAAAAAATCTTAAATGAAACCTCAATTGCATTGCAATTGAATAAAATAAACAAAAACACTCCCTTTATTAAATATCCCTTTTCTTGTTTATCTATACATAGTTTCCAGGTAAATTAGTTTTTTCTTTGCTTGTTGCTACTGATCAGACTCAGACTGGTTTATGTGAGGCATCTATGAGCTATTTTCATTATTAGTGCTGAAAAATATTACATGCAAAAAGTGGCCAATTAGAGCGGGTATGAACTGGAGAGACGAGCCCCCCACTGAGGACAGTCTCTTAGCGCTCACATACTGCACTGGTGCGACAGCAATAAATCCAAAAGAATACATGGTAACAACACATCTGAACTCAGAGAGGGGTCTTAAAAGCAAGGGATTAGCTTTCTGCACCGAGACGCTTTCATCATTAGTACATGCACAAGTTTAATGACGCATCTGAATGTACAAAGCTGCATTTAAAGCTGCACTGTGACTCACGCGCTTTACAATAACGCAATGCATGGAGAATTTAAGGCATGTAGATGGAGACCAGCATTGAAAAGCCTTCAATGATCAATGCATTTACAGTAGCCTAGGTGACATTGATCATTGCATTTCTACACAATGCATTTCTTTTTCATTTTACATAACAAATTAAATATTTATTTTACTTAAAATAGTCACTTTTTAAAACTTGGTGTTAGCTAGAATAGAGGTTAAACAAAGTGAATGAAAGAGATCCCATCATAAAAGACTATTTTCACAGTATTAAAACCATCTTAAACCAGCTTAGGTGTTTTTTTAAGTTTAGCTGCCAGGCTCAGACTGGTCTGCTTTGATGATTTAGAGAGGTTTTGACCACTAGCTAAACCACCTTAAACCAGCTAAGACCAGCAAACCAGTCAGTATGGAACTATAGTAATGCTTTGCAGAAACTATGGTTTCCATGGTAAATGTTATGGTAGCAAAAAGACTGACAAAGATATTTACAGTATGAAAATAAATGGATCTGTGATAGAACTGTAATTTTATCTTTCTTAATTACTTGCATCACAGATATTATAAAACCGTTTCTTATTCTCAGTATGTGTCTTGTTATACTGTGTGATTTCTTTAGCAAATAACACTGTGAATCACACATTCGGCGACAGGGGATGTGATTTCAAAAGTAACACTAAACTCAATGGCCAGAAGCTACAATTAGCCTTAAGAAAACATTAATTTCATTGAGGGGAAGCGTGTGGATGCTGAGTTATTGTCTCAGTGGGTCTGACTGCTGTTATTGCACTGCGTGTTTCTGCACCCCGGCACCTCTCTCTGTTTCACTTCCACATCACAGCTGGTGTCTGTTTCACACCTGTCTGAGCAATTAAAGCACGCACACATCTACCTCGCTATCTGAAAGAAGACATAGCATTGACTTCTGTTGTTTTCGTATAAGACCAATTATAATGACTAGACACTAACCCTGCCCTCTGAACAAGGATGGACTGTCCTGCACGCTCTCCACACACTGTAATAAAAATGTTATAGTATATTGTAAATGCAACTTTTGTATACTTCTGGGACTGATTTAACACAATTCTAAAACTTTGACGAAAAACATTACAGATTTCTTCTTCCCATTCACTGCAGAGGATCATATAGATCAATTAGAACAGGTTTAATATATTGCAAAGGTAAGCTAAGTAAACCCACACACATATAAGCAAATATTTAGTATTCAGCATGGAGCTGCTTGGCGCGTCTTATGACTCCTAATTGTCCTTTTTTATTTGACATATCTTGGACAAACCACATCCTATATTCTAGCTTTATATTGCTCATCAGTGCAGTAATGAATTCTCTCAGTATCTCTCTAGTGCACAAGTTGCATGAAGGTTTTGATTTCTCACACATTCATTTATGTCCCAGCTCAAATGATTAACAGGAAGCCGAGATCGAGAAGTGATGCTCATTTGAAAATCATTTTTATCCTTTGAAAAAAACATAAAAAGTTGCTCACTTCTAATTATTGGCTGTAATATCTCATTAAAGCTGATAGGCCTTTTTGCTCTTTATGATACCTGTGAGTTTAAGAGAGAAAAAGTATACATTATACGTTTTATAATGGCTGTATGAGAAGGTCTGACAATATCGAGCAGGTCTTTTCGGGCCATTGCTCACGTTTTCACATGCCCGCTTATTTCCATTAATTTGTCATTAGAAAAATATCACCTCTCCACAATATCTCTTGAGCACATGGGGTTTTGCAATCTGGTTGGGATGGTACTTTTTAGAAGAAAGTATCAGATTATTTCACCTGTTTCCGAGAGGTTGCGTTTCAAAATGACTCCAAACAGATGGTTTAATTGAATAAGTGAACCTCAGGTTTGTTTGGGTGTCTAGTCTAAGTTTGATTGCTTGCTGAGGCAACCATCACTTTTGTAATTTTCTACATCATTTTCAAATTTTCTACATACAATGTTGTAACTATGGCATTTTGGCAAATACTGTGGTTACCATTGTAATATTTTGTACAATACGAGACGGAAGAATTGTACAGTAAGACAATAAACAGAATGGAACAAGAGAGAAAGAAAGTGAGAGAAACAGAAAAAGGATTGAGAACAACAACATGTGAAACATGCGATATGTGTGGGCGAACGCGATTCATCATCTTTAATGCCGACAAGATCTATTTTTTTCCCACACTGATGACAGCAAATGTGTTTGGGAGGAGTGTCTCAAAGAACCCCCATCTGTCTTTATCATTACAAGATGACGATAGATACAACCACTGACCGACCAACACGGGGGAGAGAGAAAGGAGCAGAAACTTTGTTCGGTTAACTTACAAATAAAGATCCAATTAGAACCATCAAAAATCAAATCAATCAACAAGCGCATGATTTGAGGAGTACATGCTGCTTGAATGATGAGTCATTTTTCACAAAAGTAAACCTTATAAAGCCTACTGTATCATATTTGATGCAAACATTTCTGAGGCCTCTAAATTATCAACATGGTCAAAACATGTTGATGAAAACTTACTGGACTGAAGAAACCTAAGTGTAAGTTTTTTAGAAAAATCATGTTAAAATGAGTATCAAATATGATAGATCAAGCTTTTGATGAATGTTTATTTGTACATCTCTCAATTATCATTGTATTGCATTGCATTTTATGTTTTGCTATATAAAGCCATATAAAGAAAGAAATATCAGCAACTGTACCAAAATTGCATATTTTTGCTCAGTTTGCACCTCCTAAAGTTTTTGTCCTCAAGGTATGAGCTCACATTCTCCTGTATTATACTATTCCTATAAAAGCCTGCATCAAAATATGAATCAAAAAAAGGCCTATATATATATATATATAGAGATATTGTTTTTTTTTTTTTTTTGATTTGACTAAAGGTTCAATAAACTTCCATTTCAAAAACAGATTTTTCAGACTATATTATTTCATGTCAGTCTTTACAGGGTTTATACTTGTTTTCCAAGTCACACGTTATCTATTACTATTATCCTACTATTGCTTGTATTTATGGATAGTGATTTGAAAACACCCTAAACCTGTTGTAAATGCAAAACATGATGTCTGAATCAAGTGATAGAAACGTATCGTCAATCAGTTTAGCTCAGCAAGTTTTGCTTGCTGCATCTCATCCATCACTTTGTATAAAAAATGCAACAAGCAATGCAAAAGTGCTAAATAAACCTATGCGGGTATGCCAGTCTGATTTGATCTCATATCGTTGAACTTAAAATGACACGGTTGCATAAGGGCTCCTGCGTATTTGGCTCCTCTCCATTTATGAGAAAACAGAAAACCAAGAAAACAGCATAAATGCTCTGGGAAGCTGAAGTGGTCTTTTGAGTGCTCACGCTGTCACCTCGATGACAAGAGGAGCAATTCCCAGAACTGTGAATTAGGAGATCATCATCTTCATTATTCTCCAGCTCAGTGGGCAGTCACTTGTGGTGTGTGAGGGGGTGTCGCTCCTTAATTACACGGATAATAGGACTGTTTCTCATGCTGATCACACTGAACGTGAAACCCTGGACTTTTTAATCAGAATCGTGTGGTGCCAGAGAGTGGCAGCGGTGCAAACTCAGAAACCCCCTGACTCACACCATTCAAGTTAAGTGGTTTCTGACATAAACTCTATCAGTTATTTTTTTAATCTAGGAGTTTTTTTTACATTGATGAACAACAAAAGTAGTGGGTTGCCCATGCAAAACTAACCACCAGGTGCCATTATGTGTGGTGGACTAAGCCCTAACTATGCAGTTGCTATGGTGTTCAGTGTCCAGTTGCATAAACTGCTTAGACTAGTCTTACAAGTTGGTCACAATATGGGCCAGTTGCATAAACTCTGTTAAGACTACTGTCTATGGGTAATCAGTCTTACTTTCCAGATTCAAATTAGACCAGTCCCTTTTTGTAACGGACCTTAAAAAGTTACAACTAGTCTTGAAGAAAACAATTAGATGACTAACTTTTTAAGGCTAGTTAGTTTAAGCAGCTTTTCTTTCTTTCTTTCTTTCTTTCTTTCTTTCTTTCTTTCTTTCTGCGTTTTGGGCTGCATTAAGTAATTGAGTAAATATGGCGGCATTTTAGTGCCACAACATTTTTAGAATAAAGTCAAAATTATGAGATTAAAGTTGTTAAATTGTGTGAATACAGTTAATGTGTAAATTCCACCACCAACCTCAAAAAACAAAACCAAAAAAAACAAAACAAACAAAAAAAAAAAACTGGCAGTTTAACTGACATTATGAAATAATAAAAACAGTTGGGTAAAGTTATATTGTTGGCATTTCTGAGGTAAATGTTTTGACAATCATTCTAATTTTATTGACAATTTTCGAAACACTGATTGATCGATTACACAAGACATTCATTTTATTAAGTTGTTCTGATTTTTTTTCAACATAACTTGATATTCAGTCATGTTTATTTCGTGCTTGTGCTGTAAATAGTAGTAAAAGAGAAAAAGATGATTGATTAACATGCCGTTGAACTGAGGCTGAAGGCAGTGGATCTTACGCCACATCATGAGTGGAAAAAATACATTTATTGTTTGTATTTTGTGATAAAATTGACAGAATTTAAAGGCAATTTGTATTATATTAAAAGTACAAAAAAGCAGTGTTAATCTTTGAAAAAAACCCCCACTAAATAATATTTTTTTCTTTTTTCATGTGCTTGCATTTAGAGTGCATCTATGCTAAAGTGCATCAATTTGCCCAGCTGTTTTCATTCATTTTATGGTAATTATTCCCAAATCAACAATGCATCAGTGTCAGTATCATATAATCTCAAGATAAGCATGCTCAACCGATCACATCAGGTGGCCACAGCTCTCCACTTTCTCCAGTCATTTCACTAATTTAGGTCAGCTGTGGAATGTGAGCATGCACAATAAGAAAAGAGCTACTAGTGATAGACATTTTCTCCAATTATTGTACAGAGGTGAATGAGCAGTGAATATGTGGAAGTGTGTGAGGTTAGTTCTAGAGCTCTGATGTTAATCACCTGTTCTGCGTCTGATATGAGCCGATGGTGAAACTCTAGTAATGGCTGATTTGACCTGCTGTTGAGTCCACTGGTTGGGGAAGCTCTCTGAGTTAGAAAGAAGTCACTTTCCTGTGCCAAGGGGCTGGTGAGGGATCACTAGGCCTTCCTAATTGCACCTAAACTAACAAACATTAAAGCTTTGGACAGGCCCAGTATTGTCTGTGCGCTGACAGAGCTGCATTCCCGATACTTTCTCTTTGACCTCCAATCTGCATTTCATTCTCTCAGTCCTCCTCTGATCTCCCCGTCTGCCTGCCCTCTTCCTTTCTGCACAGCTTGTCTGATGTGCAGATGTTTCATGGTTCTGTTCCTCTGTTTCGAGACATGCTGTGACTGGTCCAGCTGCCTGAAACTGAGCATAATTGACAGTCTTCTCCTTGTTCTGAATTCAATTAGCAGCAGAGAACCAAAACCAGCATCATGTACACACTACACCTGGCAGTTTCATGAATGAAGAATGTTTTTGAAAAATGGAGACAAAAATACCATGTTTTTGTTGAGACAACTAGAGATAACATGATTAATTGGTTTGACAAATTTTTTACAGATATTCTTACTTCACTAAATAAAAACCAGTTGTTCCTTTAATATTGGGTTTATGAATAAATGGCACCATTTGAAGGGTCTCTAAAGAAGAGCACCCAACAACAATTCACAGGCTAACTTTATATAATAATAATAATAATCATAATAATCATAATAGTAGTGGTGTAGTATTATCAGTAAGAGTAATCATCATCATATCACAACAACAGTATCTGTCATGTAAGATGACTGTCAGGATTGGACTGTCTTTGTTGTGTTTTGCTCCCCATGTGATTCCCATGACCCAGTTTCTCCCTCATGTGCCCTTATTTGGTTGTTCCTGTTCCTGTCCTCGTTGTCTCTTAATTAGTCATTCTGTTCACCTGTGTTCCTCCCAATTGCCTCATTTAGTCATGTATTTAGTTCCAGTCTGTGCGTTCCTTCTTTGTTGGGTCTACTTGTTGGATTACGTGTGTTTACCCCTGTTCCTGTTGGTTAAATACCGTTTATATTATCCACATCTCTATCATTCCTTCCAGCAGCATATCGTGACAGAAGACCCGACCCAAAACAGTTTAACTACGTGTATCCCCTCCGTTTGTTTTCTGTTTTCCATTCAGTGTTTTTTGTTTCCGTAGTGTTTTCTTCCCCATTGATTCCCTCACTGTCAAGTTTACCTCCCTTGCCCGCAAGGACCTTTCCCTCTTGGAGTATGCTGTGGAGCTCGCCGTTTTAATGGTGTTCGACGACGCTGCGCTGAACTCCCTGTTCTGGATCGGGGCCAACTACCACCACCCCGTCAACCTCCCAGACACAGAGAGCATCTACCCCCGATCCAGAACACAGCCAGACCCAGTGCCCAGCCCACCATCTCCCTGTGGTGCGGAACATAAGCCCGAGCCCACCGATGATGGAGAGCCCGAGCCCGCCGCGACCGACGAGCCATCGCCAGAGAGAGCAACAGTGCTGAGGATCGTCCCCGAGCCTGTGATGTCAGACCAGGTGCGAGAGCCGGCTACAGAGCTCGCCAGGGGGGAGAGCGTCATGGACAGTGAGAGCGTGAAGAGGAGCTCCGCCTCCTGCACCGTGGCTGAGGGTGAGCTGTCTAAGGATCTGGGTGAAGGAAAAGTGGAAAGAGACTTAATTGATTTGTATACCGACCTGCCCCCTTTCCTCCCTCCTCCGTCGGTGACCTCTGTCCCTCCCATTCCTGTTTCCACATCCAGCCCAGGGAGGGCTCCTGTTTCCCAGTTAAGCCCCGGAGGCTAACAAATGCCCTCCCACCAGCCCGCTCTGCCTCCTCCCCGATGGAAGCACATATGTTGCCTCAGACCACCATCAGTCGGTGCGATCTCCACGGGTTGCATATCCATTGTAACCATGGCTGACACCCGTGCCCGCCTCCAGCCTCTTGAGTCTCAGACTCCACCTGGCCCGTGACCCGCGGGTCCCCATGGGTCCAGGCTCCTCCTCCCGCACTGACCCATCGTCCACTGGCTCACCGGGCTCCCCTCGTCCCCCTTGGGTCTGTCGTTTTCGACCATCTGATAGGGAATACAATATAGGGCTGCACCTCATCCCTCAGGCTCTGTAAGGCTCCTCCATCACTTCGGCTCTCCTCAGGTCTCTGTTGCTCCATCTGCATGCCTTGGCCCTCCGGATCCTCCTGTCACCTGATCATCGGCTCTCCGTCTCCACATCGGGATACTCAGCCACATGGTACGCCGCAGTCAGTTGGCCCCTGAAGTCGTCAGCCCTCCTCCTCCAGGCTCCTCCTCCGTCGAGCTCCACATGTGGGTCGATATTAGGCTGTGGCCTGGGGTCCACTGGCGCCGCATGCTCAAGTCCCTCCTGTATTCCCTGGATCCTTCCTCTCTGATCCGACCTGGCCCCTGTTTCCTCCTTGGCCCTACATCCGCACTACCGGACTTTGTATGCGGCCCCCTCCCGGGTGTCCGGCCTTTTCCTGGCCTCCTCCAGTCACACCCACCCCTACCTAGTGGTTATACGACACCGAGGACCAAAAAAAAAACGCCTTCCAGGAGGGGGGCGGAAATCCAGGATTGGACGGTCTTGTGTTTTGCTCCCCATGTGCTCCCTGTGACCCAGTTTCTCCCTCATGTGCCTTATTTGGTCGTTCCTGTTCCTGTCCACTTTGTCTCTTAATTAGTAATTCTGTTCACCTGTGTTCCTCCCAATTACCTTGTTATGTCATGTATTTAAGTTCCTGTCTGTGCGTTCCTCCTTTGTCAGGTCTACTTGTTGGATTACGTGTGTTTACCTCTGTGTGAATTTACCTCTATGACTCTCTTATTAAATACAGTTTATGTTATCCACGTCTCCATCGTTCCTTCCAGCAGCGTATCGTGACAATGACATTTAAAACAATTTTTTTGAAAGAAAATAACTGCATAATAATAATAAAATAAGGTATTATTTCTTGTAGTGTAATGACTATGCATATTCATTTACAGACACCAAAGCAATTAAGTTAAACCGTAATGGTCATAAAAAAACAGTCTCAGTGTCAATCAAGTCAATCTCTGATGAAAACTGTTAGACAAACTATTATCTAGAATAAACATTTTCTAGTATAAAAAGCATCTAGTTTTAAAAGCATTAAGAAGTCTGTACCTCCTTTATAAAGTGAACCATTGTCATCCATGTTTCTTGTTTACAGCCATGAAACAGCAAAACGTTGTAGTGGTTATTAACCAGTCCATTTCAGTAGTGACTCCTTTATTCTGCACACACATGGATCAATAATTTAGGGGATTCATTACCACATTTTCCAGACCCATATATGTACATGACCTCAATTTACCTTCCTGAGCAGAACAGAATCCATTTCCATGTCCTCATTTCGTGCGGGGCAGTAAACTGCAATGAAATCAGCATGAGCACCAAGAACAATTCAGTTTAATTAGTGGCTTGTTTGTGTTCATCACTCACTTGCTTATTAATTCACTCATTTTTCAACATCTCATCTCAGTCTATAAATGAAAATATTTATCAAGACAGTAAAATCCATGGCGATGACTCCATAAAATGAATTCCTGGAGGGGATGGGTGCCAATATCTGAAAGGAAATTGGAAAACGGATCGTCCTCCATCTGTTTGGTGCCCTTATTGACAATAGAGCAGAAAATCATGGAGAGAAAGAGCATCTCATGGTCCACCATTGTTCATCAATGACAGCGTCCATTTCTCATCTCAAAACTAGAGGTGGTCTCCAACAGAAAAGAGAAATATCCAAATAAATCTTTTTAAAAGCTCAACTATTTCTCCTACACTCTAAAAAAAGACGGTTCTTTAAAGGTCCTTTACATGTAGTAATGGTTTTATTTAGAACCATAGCAATTTGAAGAACCTTTTCATGCTGAAATGGTTCTTTGTGTTAGAGTTTAGGGTTCTTTATTCCTGCCCTTTTGTTTTTCAAATCTGTAACTGACAAAGCCCTTCATTACTGATTTTCTGGAGCTCAGTGATCCAACTACAGACTGTCAACACACTCTCAACACACTCTCAACACACTCTCAACACACTCTCAACAGGTAAATGATTTCATTCTTAAAATTTAAATACAAATTTAACTTTAAAAATGTAACTGGCTTCATATTGTAAGATTTTTTTAATTATTATTTGGGTTTATGTATAAACATACCCAGTCACAATAAATATTAAAATTATCCCATGACTTTATATCACTTTTTTCTTTTAAGATTGTGAAGGGTTCGCAAACTGTCCATTTTTGCTTTTGGCCTTCATAAACAATTATTTTTACACAAACACATGGACACACTGTAACTCTAAACTCAATTGTGTATTTCAGATGTATCACATCCCACAACCTCATCATCTGCAGAGAAAAATCGCTACTTAATCACACCAAAATGATGGACTTTAAAGCATCATATTGATTGGATTGGATTGTGATTGTTTCACTGAAACTTGGTCTTCATCACATCTATTTTTTGTTCTTATTTTGTGTTTTACTTCTTTATGTATTTATTCATGTTCAATGTCAATTGTCATTCATTAATGTATTCAGCTAATAACTGTTGAGCACTGACAATTTTGCATGTCAATAAAAACAATTCACACAACATGCTACTGTTGTTGTTATTGTTGTTGTTGTTTAACTGTAAAACCCTAACCGAGGCTACACTCTAAGATGCCTCATTACTGATTTTCTGGAGCTCAGCCATCCAACTACACAGACTGTCAACACACTCTCAACAGGTAAATCATTTCTTTCTTAAAATGTCTATAAATTATAACTTTCAAATGCTAATTGGTTTCCTATGTCTTTTCTCTTTTTAGTTTAAGAGAGCATGTAAGTGTGACCAACTCTATTCAGTTAAGGATACACTCTAAAAAATGCTGGGTGTTTCAACCCAACTTTGGTCAAATATGGACTAACCCAACTTTTGAGTTAAAAAATTGAATGTAAAAATTTAACCCAACATTTGGGTTAGTCCATATTTGACACAACATTGGGTTGAAACAACCCAACATTTTTTAGAGTGTAATATCCTCGTTCTTCACTAAGTAAGTAACAAAGATATTGGATTGTTGGTCCATTTTGTTAGATATTTTTTATTACTAGTGTTACGTCCAAGGACGTATTTGTTTTTTCCCCCGATTGTTCTCTTCTCTCTCTCTCTCTCTCTCTCTCTCTCTTCTTCCTACAAGCAGGGGGTAATGGCTGCCACCTGTTTCCAATGATTGGTGATCTGATGTGATTGCAGGAGGAGGGGAAGCCGTGAGAATTTAAGCAGCACCATTGCACAGCGCAAGGGTGTGTGTGGAGGCTGCGTCGGGAGGCTTCTATTCTCAACCTTAAAAGCTTTATTAGTTATTTTGGTTAATACTTTGTTTAATGATTTCTTCCCAGTGTTATTGTGTTGACACTCTTGTGGTACTTGACGCCTACGACAAGAAATCTGGTTTGTTTTGGAAGTTATTATTTGTTTTGTCCCTATTTATGTTATTGTTTATCTGTTAAACTTACATTGTTAGTTTATTGGGAAAGTGTTAGTAGAGAGGTGGGTGCCATTTTCTTTATTTTGTTTCTCTCTTGTTTGTTAGTTAGGGAGGTAGTTATATCTATTGTATTTTTCTTTTCTTTTCTTTGTATAGCTTAGTTAATTTCTCCCAAATAGTTAGAGGGTTTATATTTGTTATTTTGGCCTTGCCCCCTCTTGAAATTTTGACATCCTCCCATATCTGTCAAATAAAATAACTTGTTTTTGATATCGAGATTCTTGACCTTTGTTAAAGCTCTGGGGTTGAGAATTGAGTCTTGCTGCCTCCACACAACACCTTTTCTATTCTGTTACTTGTTCCTCCAACCCTAGACTAGCTGGGAACGTAACAGAATTTGGGGGCTCGTCCAGGATCAAGTGGTAACAAATTGATGTTATCGGTGGTATTTGAAACAATGTTGAAAGTTATTCCGCTGGGGGATGAGCAAATTTGTAAATGGTAGGTGTAAACTGGCCAACTATCAAAGAGGATTTATTTAGGAAGTTGGTAGAAGCTGGCATTTTGGCTGCGTCAGGAGGGGCGGTTGGGAAAGAATCTGAGACTGCTGGCTTTGGTTCTGTTCTTAACGTGGATTCAAAAGGTTCTGATGCTGTATTGGAAATTAAGCTAAAATAATTAGATCTTGAGTTAAAGCGACAAGAATGTGAGGCTCAGCGCATCAGGCTTCGAGTAATAGAAGCTGAACAAGCACGGGATAGTGAGCGACATGGAAATGAGATGGAGGCTCTAAGATTACGTAGCAGATCCACTCCATCACCTCGGATTAGATCTGCTGGTTCATCAGCTGGGATGCCAATAGTAGATTCTGTGCAGACCCTAAATCAAAGCTCCTCTGATTCACCTTCTGAGTCACAATCTGATTTTGACGTTAGCAGGTATATTAGACTTGTACCGCCATTTAGAGACCGAAGTGGACTCCTATTTTGTCGTGTTTGAGCATGTGGCTGCAAAGCTACAGTGGCCTAAGGATATGTGGGCTCTACTTCTGCAATGCAATTTGACCGGTAAAGCGCAAGAGGTTTCAGCTGCGTTGCCTATTGAACAATCTCTCAATTATGATGTAATGAAGGCTGCTGTCTTACGAGCGTATGAACTGGTGCCGGAAGATTATCGCCAAAAGTTTAGGGCACATGTAAAAACAACCAGACAAACATGTTGAATTTGCACGAGAGAAAAGGACACTTTTTGAAAAATGGTGTGTTTCTAGCAAGATTATCACTTTTGAGCAGCTCCGGGAGTTAATCTTGTTAGATTTTAAAGCCTGTGTCCCAGAAAATGTTGTTGTGCATTTGAATGAACAGAAAGTGCAGGCCCTTACTGATGCTGCTGTTATTGCGGATGAATTTGTGTTGACCCATCGTAATGTATTTTCATCTACGCGTCGGCCCAGAAGTCAGTCTTCAGCTATGGAGAGCTCAGAACTATTTCAGGCTTCTGTTCGTTCTGCTAATTCAGAGATGTTTGCTGGAGGTAAACGTAAATCTAGTCCTAAGCGTGCAGGAGATAGGCGGGTCTGTTTTTATTGTCTCGACCCAAGCCACTTAATCTCAGAGTATAAGCCTTGGAAACAGAAAAGTGTTTCTAAGGCCAAAAATGTAGCTTTAGTACAATCGGTACCAGTGTTAAAAGATTTGGATGCTGTTGCTTACCAACCTTTTCTCTCTTTCGGCTCCGTTTCTCTTTCGCCTGTTTCTGAGACGCAGCAAGTCGGATTTTGAGGGACACGGGAGCCATGCAGTCATTAATTTTGGAGGAGATGTTACCTTTTTCACCGGAGTCATATACCGGTAGTGATGCGTTAATTCGTGGATGTGAGATGGGATGTTAATACTCCTCTCCATAAGGTGTATTTGGAGTCTGACCTTGTCACAGGAACCATTACTCTAGGGGTGTGCTCACGATTACCTGTGGACGGTGTCAGTCTTATTCTGGGAAATGAGCTTGCTGGTGGTAAGGTTTTTCCTAGACCCATTGTAGTTCATAAACCTTGTGTTGAGGAGTTGCCTGAGCTTTCTACTCCATTCTCTGCCGTATTCCCTGCCTGTGTTGTGACCCGTGCACAGTCAAAGAAATTTGAAAATACTATTGACCTATTTGACTGTCTTTTCTTCTCAGCCTAACTCTGAAACATGCAAGTTGAGTTGTACCAGGAATGGTTCCAGAGCTGACTGAATTAAGTGAGTTACCCATTCTTTCTTTAAAAGTTTGTAAGGAGGACTTGATTGCAGCTCAGATTTCTGATCCTTCCTTAGACTCTTGCTTGGATGCTGTTGTAGACATTATGCAAGCGCCAGATGCTGGTGTCACTTACTTTTTGGAGGATGGGTACTGAAGCGTAGATGGAAGCCTCAGTGTTCTGATTTGAATTGGCAAGAGGTTCATCAAATTGTGCTACCTTCTGGGTATCGGTCACAGGTATTATCATTGGCTCACGAGAATGTTTTATCAGGCCACTTAGGGGTGACTAAAACTTACCATCGAATTTCTAAGTATTTTTTTTGGCCGGGTCTAAAGTCATCAGTGTCCAAATTCGTGCGTTCTTGCTCTACTTGTCAATTGGCAGGTAACCCAAACAAAGTCGTTCAGCCAGCTCCCCTTAACCCGATTCCAGTTCTTGGTGAGCCATTCGAGCGATTAATTGTTGACTGTGTGGGGCCCTTGCCTAGGTCAAAGGCAGGTTACCAGTATGTCCTGACCATTGTGTGCTGCGACGCGGTTCCCCTTCACACTCTTAAAGCAAGGACCGTTGTTCAAGAGCTCATTAAGTTCTGCTCTATGTTTGGTTTACCAAAGGTGATCCAATCAGATCAAGGTACTAATTTTACATCTAAAGTATTTTCACAGATGTTAAATGAGTTGGGTATTAAGCATCAATTGGCTAGTGCCTACCACCCAGAATCCCAAGGTGGATTGGAGCGATTCCACCAGACTCTTAAGTCGATGCTCTGAAAATTTTGCATTGAGACTGGTAAGGAATGGGTTGAAGGCTTACCATTAATCATGTTTGCTGCAAGGGAGAGTGTCCAGGAGTCACTGGGTTTCAGTCCAGCAGAGCTGGTGTTTGGGCACACCGTACGAGGACCTCTTAAGTTGATCAGTGAGCAGTTCCTGTCACAAAGTTCTTCACCTATGCCTATCCTTGACTGTCAGTTCTTTTCATGAACGACTTTACAAGGCCTGTGAGATTGCTAAAGTTCATCTTGCTAACTCCCAGACTAAGATGAAGGTGCGGTATGATCGTAAGAGTGTGGCCCGTACTTTTCAGCCTGGTGAGTCTGTGCTTGTCTTGCTTCCTGTACCTGGCTCTGTTTTGCAGGCCCGGTTCTCTGGACCTTACACAGTTGAGAGGAAGCTAAGTGACACCAACTATGTCATCTGTACTCCCGATCGGAAGAAAAGCAGGTTATGTCATGTGAACATGTTAAAGGTTTATGTTGCACGGAATGTGAATAGAACGAGTTCTGTTAAACCAGTGCCTGTGACTACTATAGTTTTGCCTCCAGTGTATTGCCCTGAGGAGGAGGATGGATTAATGGAAAAAGATGTTCTAACTTGTGGCCGCATGCAGAATTCTGCCATTGTGGCTAACTTGAAGACCTGTCTTTCCCATTTGTCTGCAAGTGAGTTTGAAGCCATC
Source organism: Sinocyclocheilus anophthalmus (assembly GCA_018155175.1). NCBI lineage: Eukaryota > Metazoa > Chordata > Actinopteri > Cypriniformes > Cyprinidae > Sinocyclocheilus > Sinocyclocheilus anophthalmus. The sequence goes on from JADLZN010010097.1 coordinate 160,014, forward strand.
AGTAGTTTGATTGGGAAATATTCCAGCCTTTATGCCGATGTGCCGTCCCAAACTACTGTACTATGTCATGATATTGATGTAGGTGACAGTCCACCAATTAAGCAGCATCCTTACCGAGTGAATCCAAAGAAACGTGACCTTATGAAATCTGAGGTTCAATATCTACTTGATCATGGGCTGGCTGTCCCTAGCAAAAGTCCATGGAGTTCCCCTTGTATATTGGTGCCAAAGTCTGACTCCAGCATCAGATTTTGTACTGATTATCGGAAACTCAATGCTGACTAAGCCAGATTCCTTCCCACTTCCAAGAATGGAAGATTGTGTTGATAGAGTTGGTAGTGCACGCTATTTCACAAAATTAGACTTGTTAAAAGGGTATTGGCAAGTTCCCCTAACACCACGTGCTTCAGAGATATCCGCATTTGTAACACCTGATGCCTTTCTGCAGTACTCTGTCATGTCCACTTTTCAACGACTCATGAACAGAGTATTGTCAGGACTGCAGAATACTGAAGTTTATTTGGATGATGTTGTGGTGTACACCAACTCGTGGGAAGATCACTTGGTCAAGTTGGATGAAGTGTTTGGACGGTTAGCCAATGCTTCACTAACCTTAAATCTAGCAAAATGTGAATTTGCTAAAGCTGTGGTTGTATACCTTGGTAAGTGTGTGTGTGGGACAGGGTCAGGTGCGACCAGTAGAAGCTAAAGTTTCTGCTATTGTTGAGTTTCCTACACCGACTAATAAGCGGGAGTTGAGGTGCTTCTTGGGGATGGCAGGATACTGTCGTGGTTTTTGCAAAAACTTTGCTGCCATTTTCACCCCTTACTGACCTTCTTAGTACATCTAGGAAGTTTGTATGGACATCAGAGTGTATAGGTGCTTTTAACGCTGCTAAAGACCTTCTTTGTACTTGCCCTGTCCTTTCTGCTCCCAACTTTGCATTACCCTTCCAGTTGCAGGTGGACGCCAGCGCTGACAGAGCCGGTGCGGTTTTACTGCAGGAAGATCAACGGCATGAACATCTGTATCTTTTTTTTTTTTTTTTTTTTTTTTTTTTTCCTCTAAGAAGTTTTCTAAGAGTCAACAGAATTACAGTACAATTGAGAGAGGCATTGGCTTTATTGTTAGCGCTTCAACATTTTGAGGTGTATTTGGGTGGAAGTAAGAGCGCCATTACGGTTTACACCGATCATAATCCCTTGGTGTTTCTCTTGAGTGTCTAATTCCAACCAACGTTTGATGCGTTGGTCTCTTATTCTGCAAGAATATAACATCGAGATCTGGCATAAAAAAAGGAGCTGATAACGTTGTTGCAGATGCTCTGTCTAGAACTTATGTTCTGGATAATTAAGACTTGTCTAGTGGTATATTTTTGTATTGTATTACAACCTTTGGCTGTAATCTTTTGTGGTGAGGGTGTTACGTCCAAGGAGTATTCGTTGTTTTTTTTTTTTTTCCCGATGCTGTTGTCTGTGTGTGTGTGTGTTATTTTGGCCTTGCCCCCTCTCGAAGTCTTGCTGCCTCCACACATCACCTTTTCTATTCTGTTACTTGTTCCTCCAACCCTAGACTAGCTGGGAACGTAACACTAGGGTTTATGCATAAACATACCCAGCTGTCCCTTGACTTTATATTCTATTCCTTTTAACATGTGAAATGCCACACATATACTTTTGGCCTTCATAAGCAATTCTTGTTGTCACATAACAACTGAAGGAGGACAAACTGTTAAGCTAAACTCAATTGTGCATTCATTGCTGCAGAGAGAACACGCAAGCAATAAACAACAAAATACATAATGGTCTAACTTAAGGCATTCACTAGAAGGTCTTCAAGTACAATATTTTTGTTTATGTGTTTATTTCTTTAAGATTTATGGTCAGTGTCCTGTCATTCATTAATGTATTCTGCTATTAACTGTTGTTAGAACAGTAATTTTTGCTACAATTTCACGTCATTAAAAAAAGTACCTAATTAATATGTTGTTGTTGACTTTATGTAAAACCCTTCAGATCTATAAAACCTGGCAGATTAGAGGGTAAAAAAAAAAAAAAACAAATAATAAATAACGATTAATGTATTACCATAATATTCATGAAAACATATCATTTAAAAAGTTAGTGATAACACCAATAAGGTCGATATAGCATTTCTAATAAGCATGGTTCTTAGGGAACCCTATTAAAAAAAGTTCCTATATTTAGCACTAAAAAAGGGTCTGCATAGTGTTACAAGCCAAAGAACCTTTTTTTGGTACTGTTTAGAACCATTTTGTAGACAGTTATGAGATTAAATGCAGAGAAAATGTAGACTTTGGAGAGTTTTCCTCATAAGAAAAAGAACAAATATGAGAAGTAATCATATAGGAGATATCAACAATGTCTCAAATTTACAATTTACTCATTTATTTTTTTATTTCTCCCAAGAAAACATCTCTTCAGTGTCAACATTTTTCAAATGATGACTGAATTGTCATTTTGGGTGAACAAACCTTCACGTTTTACCCAAGAATTCCTCTGAATTGAGTTGCAAATAGCACCAGAATGACGTTTCCTTGAGTGTGAAACACACAACATTAACATGCAACATTTAAAAAAAGGTATGAGTTAACAAAAACGATTCATTACTATTGAACGCACCACTAGTATTCTAATGAAATGTTAATGCTTCGGCTATTTACATAGAGCTGGAAAGATCGCCCTGACCAGCCTGCATCCTAATGTTCACATTTCGCTCTTGGCAGCACATCTCGACTCATTAGGCTGGAAGCCACAGGTAAACGCATTCTCATTAGCCTCTTTTCTAGCTCACTAACATACCCAACGAACCCAACAAACATCATAAGAGCCATATTTGTCTGTACGAGACATTTGTTACTTTGCTGGTTATTTTTTACATGCAGTGTCTGCTGGCATTGCCTAGAACAGAAGCAGATGTATTGTCTGACTGCATGTGATAAAAATGCAAAATATGCCAAAAAAAAGCCCAGAAAGCTGCAATGGCTAGTTTACGTATTTGTTTTAGTCCAATTGGTGATTGGCAGGTGAGTAACTGGTCTTTTGTCCAGGATGTATTTGGACAAATTACAGTAGCTTTTATACTACAAAAATATAATAGATACAGATAATGTAGTGGTTTAGTGTAAAGCAGCACTTTGTAAAAGAGCATTGTCCATCACTGCAGTTCTGTCGTGAGTTTGCTTCACGACTGCTGGTCTCGTGTCTCGGTTTGTGTCATTTCTGTCTGTTATTTGTCTTTATTTTCTGTTTCTTTGTCTCTCTCCCCTTCCCGTCGCTCTCATGTCTCCACGTCTCATGCCTCTGGGTTTGACATGTGGCAGTGGAAACCATCCAGAGTAACCCTCACCTCCTGTTGGAGAGTGTGAGCTGTGTCGCCCAGCGCTGTCAGGATGGCATCAGCGAGACTTCCATTCCCGTCCCTGTGCTCAACTGGCAAGCCACGCCGGCCCCCGCCGAGTGTGTGTAGCCATTCCTGGTTTCTCACATCTCTTTTTATCGTAAACACCCCTATTATATGTGTCACCCCTGTGTGGCGTGTGCCTTCATTTCACATAAGCTGTGTTTGTGCGTGTGCTCTGACATTGATTCTCTGATTTGGGCTTGTTGTTTTTTGACTGACTTCCTTCCACTGGATGCTGCAATGTTGGATCTGATGGTATTGAATTTAGAGGTGAAGTGTGATCAATGTGTATTTTTTCAGTATGAAAAAAACTTCAGTTGAATTTAGTGTGGACAAGTTTATAAGCCATTCATAGG